>OY740820.1:16477420-16537420 GCA_963514005.1 Raja brachyura
ACTCCCCCCCCTTCTCACTCCCCCCCTTCTCACTCCCCCCCATCTCACTCCCCCCCTTCTCACTCCCCCCCCTTCTCACTCCCCCCCTTCTCACTCCCCCCCTTCTCACTCCACCCCCCTTCTCACTCCCCCCTTCTCACTCCCCCCCTTCTCACTCCCCCCCTTCTCACTCCCCCCCTTCTCACTCCCCCCTTCTCACTCCCCCCCTTCACACTCCCCCCATCTCACTCCCCCCTTCACACTCCCCCCCTCTCACTCCCCCCCTTCTCACTCCCCCCCCTTCTCACTCCCCCCCTTCTCACTCCCCCCCTTCTCACTCCCCCCCTTCTCACTCCCCCCCCCCTTCACACTCCCCCCCCTTCTCACTCCCCCCCTTCTCACTCCCCCCCTTCTCACTCCCCCCCTTCTCACTCCCCCCCCTTCTCACTCCCCCCCTTCTCACTCCCCCCCTTCTCACTCCCCCCCTTCTCACTCCCCCCCTTCTCACTCCCCCCCTTCTCACTCCCCCCTTCTCACTCCCCCCCCTTCTCACTCCCCCCTTCTCACTCCCCCCCTTCTCACTCCCCCCCCTTCTCACTCCCCCCCTTCTCACTCCCCCCCTTCTCACTCCCCCCCTTCTCACTCCCCCCCTTCTCACTCCCCCCCCTTCTCACTCCCCCCCCTTCTCACTCCCCCCCCTTCTCACTCCCCCCCTTCTCACTCCCCCCCTTCTCACTCCCCCCTTCTCACTCCCCCCCTTCACTCCCCCCTTCTCACTCCCCCCCTTCTCACTCCCCCCCTTCTCACTCCCCCCCCTTCTCACTCCCCCCCCTTCTCACTCCCCCCCCTCTCACTCCCCCCCTTCTCACTCCCCCCCCTCTCACTCCCCCCCTTCTCACTCCCCCCCCCCCTCTCACTCCCCCCCCTCTCACTCCCCCCCCCTCTCACTCCCCCCCTTCTCACTCCCCCCCTTCTCACTCCCCCCCCTTCTCACTCCCCCCCTTCTCACTCCCCCCCTCTCACTCCCCCCTTCTCACTCCCCCCCTTCTCACTCCCCCCCTTCTCACTCCCCCCTTCTCACTCCCCCCCTTCTCACTCCCCCCCTTCTCACTCCCCCCCCTTCTCACTCCCCCCCCTTCTCACTCCCCCCCTTCTCACTCCCCCCCCCTTCTCACTCCCCCCCTCTCACTCCCCCCCTTCTCACTCCCCCCCTTCTCACTCCCCCCCCTTCTCACTCCCCCCCCTTCTCACTCCCCCCCTTCTCACTCCCCCCCCTTCTCACTCCCCCCCTTCTCACTCCCCCCCTTCTCACTCCCCCCCTTCTCACTCCCCCCCTCACCCCCCCCCTTCTCACTCCCCCCCCCTTCTCACTCCCCCCCCTTCTCACTCCCCCCCCTTCTCACTCCCCCCCCTTCTCACTCCCCCCCCCTTCTCACTCCCCCCCCTTCTCACTCCCCCCCCCTTCTCACTCCCCCCCCCTTCTCACTCCCCCCCCTTCTCACTCCCCCCCTTCTCACTCCCCCCCTTCTCACTCCCCCCCTTCTCACTCCCCCCCTTCTCACTCCCCCCCCTTCTCACTCCCCCCCTTCTCACTCCCTCCCCCTTCTCACTCCCCCCCTTCTCACTCCCCCCCTTCTCACTCCCCCCCTTCTCACTCCCCCCCCTTCTCACTCCCCCCCTTCTCACTCCCCCCCTTCTCACTCCCCCCCTTCTCACTCCCCCCCTTCTCACTCCCCCCCTTCTCACTCCCCCCTTCTCACTCCCCCCCCTTCTCACTCCCCCCCTTCTCACTCCCCCCCTTCTCACTCCCCCCCTTCTCACTCCCCCCCTTCTCACTCCCCCCCTTCTCACTCCCCCCCTTCTCACTCCCCCCCTTCTCACTCCCCCCCTTCTCACTCCCCCCTTCTCACTCCCCCCTTCTCACTCCCCCCCTTCTCACTCCCCCCCTTCTCACTCCCCCCCCTTCTCACTCCCCCCTTCTCACTCCCCCCCTTCTCACTCCCCCCCTTCTCACTCCCCCCTTCTCACTCCCCCCCTTCTCACTCCCCCCCTTCTCACTCCCCCCCTTCTCACTCCCCCCCTTCTCACTCCCCCCCTTCTCACTCCCCCCCTTCTCACTCCCCCCCTTCTCACTCCCCCCCTTCTCACTCCCCCCCTTCTCACTCCCCCCCTTCTCACTCCCCCCCCTTCTCACTCCCCCCCCTTCTCACTCCCCCCCCCTTCTCACTCCCCCCCCTTCTCACTCCCCCCCTTCTCACTCCCCCCCTTCTCACTCCCCCCCTTCTCACTCCCCCCCCTTCTCACTCCCCCCCCTTCTCACTCCCCCCCCTTCTCACTCCCCCCCCTCTCACTCCCCCCCCTCTCACTCCCCCCCCTCTCACTCCCCCCCCTCTCACTCCCCCCCTTCTCACTCCCCCCCTTCTCACTCCCCCTCACTCCCCCCCTTCTCACTCCCCCCCCTTCTCACTCCCCCCCCTTCTCACTCCCCCCCCTTCTCACTCCCCCCCCTTCTCACTCCCCCCCCTTCTCACTCCCCCCCTTCTCACTCCCCCCCCCTTCTCACTCCCCCCCCCTTCTCACTCCCCCCCCTTCTCACTCCCCCCCCTTCTCACTCCCCCCCCCTTCTCACTCCCCCCCCCTTCTCACTCCCCCCCCCTTCTCACTCCCCCCCCCCCTTCTCACTCCCCCCCCCCCCTTCTCACTCCCCCCCCCCCTTCTCACTCTCCCCCCCTTCTCACTCTCCCCCCCTTCTCACTCCCTCCCCCCCCTTCTCTCCCCCCCCCCCTTCTCTCCCCCCTCTCCTCCTCTGGTTGTTGTGGACATATGAGCTTCTGTCTCAGTGGACCAAGCAAATAATGAGTGCTGCACGACGCAGGGTTTGAGGAACAAGTTGCTTGGTCAGCAGCAGTTTTGCCCAGTGGGAACGGATTTACTAAATATATCCTGAACACACTGGTGACATAATTTGGCTTAGCTTTCCAGCAGAATCTTATTTTCATGTTGTGATATTCGAATCCATTGCTATCTCTTTAAAAATGTCACAATTACATTAAAACTCTGTTAATCCAACACCTTTGGGGTTTTGGTTGCACCAAACAGGCTGATATTTCTGACTTGTAAAATTACTCCTATTAATAACCGACAGCCTGTTAATGGCTTTTATTTTAAATGTTATTTTTCAGTCTTTTCCAATAAGCCTGGAGTTTAAATGAAGCACAGGATATGATCGGTTTAAAGGGGATGTGAGGACACAGACCCTGGTGAACCAGATATTGAATCAAATAGCAGGCTGTCAGTGTTCCCCAGCACTGTAAATAATGTCATGTTCCCTTTTGAGGTCCATTTGCAAATGCATTCACTGATATACCAGGGGCAGCACCATTAATTGGTGTCTTTTGACACTTGGTTTTGATTTCCCATCAAAAAGTGGATGCAGAACCTGCATTGAGTAAAATCCTAAATAGGCTGTGAACGGGGACAGCTTTTTGTTTCTGTTTGTTTATGGGATCGGGGCACCCCTGGATTTCTGTGGAAATCTTCGCAATCTTCTCTCAATTCCTACAGAAACCTTCTCAACTCCAGCTGGGAATGGGCAGTAACTGGCCTTCATTGCCTGTCCCTCACCGAACTTGAGAAGATGGTTGTGAGCTGCTCCATTGCATTGGTGTCAAATTCTTTTAGGAATTAATTTGCTTGCTTTGTCTTTGTCGTACTACAAGAGGCACAGTGCAATCAATCTATTGATCCCAAAGCTTCCCGCAGCAGCAGGCAAATAGAATAATTTCACACTGTAAGCGGTAAGAACGCACCCTGGCCAAACGAGCAAGATTCAAGTTAAGGGTGTTTAATTGTCATGTGCTACGTTGCATGTGGAATGTGTGCCAGTCATTGCATAGATGTGGATTTATGGTTTGTGATGGTTGTGATTTCCAGTTGTTTTGTCGCTCTCTTTTTGACATCTCCCTAACAATAGATCAGGAGCGCTTGCATGATGCTGTGAAAAAAAAAAAATTTTAAATGCTGCCTTGGCAGACTCATCTGCATTTGATGTGTGCTAAACCCAGCTTATCAGATTGTGGCCTGTAGATGGGTTAAATGGTTTGCAGTATTATTGACGCAATCTATTTTTGATTGACTTTCATTGTGACGTCTTGTGTTTGACATTTAAATAGGAACATGATCAGACCACAGTGATGTATTAATATTTAACTAATTCCATGATGAGTTCACCCCTTTTGGACCCATGATTGGACTGGGAGTTTGTTCCTAGGAGTATGATTTCTCATTAATTTGTACGGTGCAGTAAGTGTCGTGGGCTGGGTCCGTGTGTTTGTGTGTTGTGTTCGTGCCGTACGAAGTCAACTAGCCTTTTCTGCATTCGTTTCGCATGGTAGATGCAATTTGGTCTGATTCAACATTGAAAGTGATGACGAGGATTGGTTAAACATCAGTAAATTTCCGAAGAAGGATCCCAACCTGAAACATCCATTCTTTCTCTCCGCAGATGCTGCTTGACTCGCTGAGTTCCTCCAGCACTTTTTTTTTTTTTTTTTTTACAAAGTAATTTTGCTTCTTTTTCTCTGCAATTCTTATTACTCTCCGCTTAGGCAATGGTGGAATGCAATATTCGACACTGCTGAGCAGAGTACAGAATAATCTAATTATTTTGCAGTTGTTTGTGTCCCATCCAGTAACTAGGCATCTTTTTAATGCTGGTTCGATCAATGTTGATTTCCCGGATTAACAGTTCTCCAAGGTGGCACAGTGGTGGAGTTGCTGCCTCACAGTGCCAGAGACTCCGGCTGCATCCTGATTACGGGTACTGTCTGTACGGAGTTTGCACGTTCTCCCTGTGACCACGTCGGTTTTCCCCTGGTGCTTCAGTTTCCTCCCACACTCCAAAGACGTTTAGGTTTGTCAGTGAAGGGCCTGTCCCACTCCACGAGTTTACCCAAGAGCTCTCCCGAGTTTAAAAAAAGAATCAAACTCGTGGTAAGTACGTAGCGGGTACGTCGGAGCTCAGGGACGTCTCTTGGTGGCTCGTAACGCTGACGGCGGGTACTCGGGAAACGCGGTCAGCTCGTGAAGATTTTTCAACATGTTGAAAAATATCCACAAGAGTCCCGAGTCCCTACGAGCGGCCATTACCGTAATTCTCCGAGTTCGAATCAGGGGAAACTCGGGAGAACTCTTGAATTAGCTCGTACAGTGGGACAGGCCTTTCAATTGGCTTCAGTAAAATTGTAAATTGTCCCTAGTGCGTGGGTTAGTGTTAGTGTATGGGTGATGACTGGACGGCGTGGACTCAAAGAGCCTGTATCTCAGTCTCCACTGCTTGAGCCGATGCATCAATGGCCACTTGGATGCAATATTGGAACCGAACCCCCTGAGGAGAGGGGGGAAGAACACAGTGCAAAAGCTGTATTCTGTAGAAATCCAGTTTTACTGGGATTTACAGAGAGAGTACTGAGAAGATTTATTAGAATGTTGCCTGGGTTCCAGCAACTAAGTTACAGAGAAAGGTTGAACAAGTTAGGTCTTTATTCTTTGGAGCGCAGAAGGTTAAGGGGGAACTTGATTGAGGTCTTTAAAATGATGAAAGGGATAGACAGAGTTGACGTGGATAAGCTTTTCCCATTGAGGGTAGGGAAGATTCAAACAAGAGGGCATGACATGAGAATTAAGGGACAGAAGTTTAGGGGTAACATGAGGGGGAACTTCTTTACTCAGAGAGTGGTGGCTGTGTGGAATGAGCTTCCAGCAGAAGTGGTGGAGGCAGGATCGATTTTAACATTTAAAAGTAAAGTGGATAGGTATATGGATGGGAAGGGAATGGAGGGGTATGGTCTGAGTGTAGGTAGATGGGACTAGGGGAAAATAAATGGTCGGCACGGACTGGAAGGGCTGAGAGGGCCTGTTTCCGTGCTGTAATTGTTATATGGTTGTTATATGGTTAGTTTTAAATAAATTGGATTTGGAGAAGCTCAGACTTGACATTGATTGATTGAGATTTGCATGGTGATGGAAGGATTGTGCAGTTTCCTTTGCTAAATACGTTGAGGTGGACCTGGAGTCACAAGCTCAGGTTACATAAATAGATCTAACATCAGGAGGTGGTTTTAATTGTGGGGCCTGTGGACCTGCGTGCGGTTTCTCCACTAAGTACTGGATGACCAGTTTGCTTCAAGCAAAAGCCTGACTCAATTCCACCCAGGTCAGTGTCCATCTAACTCAAAAGGTAAGTACGTTATAAAGTTAATCATGGAAGAAGTTACAAGTGTACGTAATCGTGAGAGGAATAGATCGGATAAACGCACCGAATCTCTTGCCCAAAGGTAGACAAAAATGCTGGAGAAACTCAGCGGGAGAGGCAGCTTCTATGGAGCGAAGGAACAGGTGACGTTTCGGGTCGAGACCCTTCTTCAGAGTCTCTTGGCCAGAGTAGGGGAATGGGGAAGCAGAGGACAGGGGTTTAAGGTGAGGAGGGAAAGATTTAATAGGAACCTGAGGAGTAAATTTTTTAAACAAAGGGTGGTGGGTGTATGGAACGTGCTGCCGGAGGAGGTCGTTGAGGCAGGTACTTTTGCAATGTTCAATAAACATTTAGGCAGGTACATGGATGTGACTGGTTTAGAGGGATATTAGCCAAAGGCAGGGCTAGTGTAGATGGGACATGTTGGGCGGTGTGGGCAGGTGGACATATTTCAAGCTGTATGACTCTCTTAAGTTCTCTCCTGGTTTAGTTTTTGACTTTAAGAGCGAGTGTTCTTTCTGCTTTCTCACTTCATGTGTTGCCAAGAGTTTTTGATTGATTTCTCAGCCCTCCCCACATCCCATCCCCACCAACCTGCCAAGCAGAGTGAAGAGCATGTATTGTATCATAGGGTGTCATTATGTGCTTCAGGTTGGGTGGATTAATAGCACTTTCGTGAAGTGATTTTGAGGAACTCACGATGACCTCTGCTTTCTGATGCAACACGTGTAGAAAAGTGTGCAGGGAGGAACTGCAGATGCTGGGTTTACCGAAGACAGACACACAAAATGCTGGAGTAACTCAGCGGGTCAGGCAGGATCTCTGGAGAGATGGAATGGGTGACATTTCGGATCGAGATCCTTCTTCAGACTAGTTAGGGAAAAGCAAAACGGGAGGCATAGAAGACGATGATGTAGAAAGATAGAGAACATTGAATGAAAGATACGCAAAAACGTAACGATGATAAAGGAAACGGGCCATTGTTTGCTGTTTGTTGGGTGAAAACTAGAAGCTGGTGCGATTTGGGTGGGAGAGGGGTAAAGCGAGAGGAAGGGTCCCTAATCAGTCCGAAGAAGGGTCTCGCCCCAAAAAGTCACCTATTCCTTCTCTCCGGAGATGCTGCCTGTCCCGCTGAGTTACTCCAGCATTTTGTGTCTACCAAGCGGAATAATCTTCAGACTAAAAATGTCCTTGACAGTAATTGTGCACATCTCGGATGCACAGGTTATTGAAACATTTGTTGCCAGCTAGATGTAGCATTGCAACAAGCCCGGCAGGATATTGCAAAAAAAACACTGTTCCCAACTTGCCAATCTCTGTCACGTCACAAATGAGCTCTCGCTTAGCAACCATTTCGGGGCCCTGTTGTACCAGTTGTCCAGTTTTCAGTCTGTCTTATGCTGTATCATGAAGAACCAGTGCCTTCGAATTATTTGTGTGCCTCCTCTCAAATTGTTATCTTATGCCCTGATAATGTTTTAATTTTTCTCCAAAATTACACACATGGTTTGTCCTTCTCTTTCATGGTTACTCCTCCAGCAGGTAAGAGCACTTCTTCTTCACTAACCAGAAGGTAATTTATCCCAGTTACTGTTGGCTTCTTACTTGAAAATCTAGGGAAGCCATTTTAAGAAAGCCTTTGATGTTGATGTGCTTATTTGAGATGTCATGACATTAATTAAAGAACAACAAAGAATGAGCAACTAATGAATCCGTTTTTAAGAAGGAACTGCAGATGCTGGAAAATCGAAGGTAGATAAAAGTGCTGGAGGAACTCAGTGAGTGCAGCAGCATCTATGGAGCGAAGGAAATGGGCAACGTTTCGGGCCGAAACCCTTCTTCAGACTGATTTAGTTTATGGTGCTGAAGATAGATATGGAGTATCTCAGCAGGCCAGGCTTGAGTCTGAAGAAGGGCTCCAACCTGAAATGTCACCTATTCCTTTTCTCCAGAGATGCTGTCTAACCTGCTGAGTTACTCTAGCAGTATGTGTCTATCTTCAGTATAAACCAACATCTGCAGTTCCTTGCTACACATAGTTTCCGATGCTGTTGTGATGAATGGTCGATGGGTTTCTCTTCAACAGCACCATAAAATAAACAAATTCACTAATTGCTCATTTATTGCTGTGGATGAGAATTTACTAGTGCAGCTTTTGTGCTGCATTAGCTCACGTCGAAGCCTGTCCTTCACAATAAAGGACTGGAAAGTTGCTTGGTACCCTGATTTGAAATCTGTAGAGAGCTCCAGCAAATCACACTTAACTGAAAAATGTCCACGAGAGCCCCGAGTCCCTACGAGAGACTAATCCATTTAACTTGGTGTAATCCTAATGAAATCAAAGGGGTCTGGAAGGGTCACAATGTCTGTTTTTTTAAAAAAGGGCTAAGTGCTTGCTTTGGTATTAAAGAGCCAACGATGACACTAATTTCCAGAATTAAGATAGATCCCTCATTCCATGAACAGGAATCTATATTGTGAACTCTAAAACTAGAGGGCAATGGCCTAAGGTAAGAGGGGAGAGACCTTGGGGACAACTTTTTCATTTGGGTAGTCTGTATCTGGAATGAGCTGCCGAAGGAAGCTTCAGAAGTATTTACGTTTTACACTTGGATAGGAATGGTTTAAAACGATATGGGCCAAATATAGGAAATAGGACTAGCCCAGAATGCCAATTGGTTGGCATAGAATAGGTGAGCTGAATAGGACCTGTTTTAGGGCTGTATATCTCTATGATTTTGCACCTGCCAACCTGTTAAACATCTTGTCCAGTCTGAAGAAGGGTCTCGACCCGAAACGTCGCCTATCTCCTTCGCTCCTTAGATGCTGCTGCACCCGCTGAGTTTCTCCAGCCTTTTGTGTAACCCTCGATTCTCCAGCATCTGCAGTTCCTTCTTTAACACCAAACATCTTGTCCAGTTGTGCAAAGTCTGCAAGTCCCACAGTGGCCCCATTAGGACCTCAGAACCCTAGGCCCTGATGAGGCCAATGTGGTCAGAGTTGAAGCAAGTCAGCCCTAACTGCAAGTGATTGCCTAAGAGAAGGGGTTGAATTTAAAAACCTAGTTAATCTCGGGGAAATAAATCTTTATCAGTCAAGATGAATATATGGGACTGTATATTTCCATAAAAACACACATTCACTAATGAAAACAGAAAATGCTGAAAAAACAGTATCAGTGGAAAGAGAAATGGGCGATGTGTCCGACCTGTGACAGAGATACAGGTCATTCGGCTCACTGAGTCCACGCTGACTGCCGATTATCCCGTGCCAATCTGCGGGCAATGTTACAACTTATTGAAGCCAATTAACCTACATTCCTGTACGTCTGGTGCGTGGGAGGAATATGGAGCACCAGGAGAAAAACCACACGGTCACAGAGATAACGTTCAAACTCTGTATGTCCCACAGTCAGGATTGAACCCGGGTCTCTGGCGCTGTGAGGCAGCTACTCTACCATTGTGTCACTGTGCCACCCCTTAACTGATGAAACATTGTTTGTTTTTCCACAGAGGCTCTTTGACACGATGAGCTTTTCCAGTCGTCTCTGTCTTTATTTTGGGTCTGCAGTTTTAATTTAAATTTTATTTATTCATGCTCCTTGGAAATGAAATGTATTCTTCTAGCTTGACCTCGTCACCGATTTTACAGCAATGTTCAGGGAATCAGCGCACCATTTATAGCCTTGGGGATCTGGACCAAGTGCTTTTTTTAAAAAAAACTAGAACTTCAAATATTACAGCAAGATTAAAGTTTAAAAAATGAAATGTATTAATTAATTTAAGCAATTAACCCTACAAAGTTTAATTTAAGCAAATAACCCTACAAATGGGGCGAAGGCAGGCAATGGGGAGACGGCAGGCACGGGTTATTGATAGCGGCCATGATCATAATGAATGGCGGTGCTGGCTGGAAGAGCCGAATGGCCTCCTCCTGCACCTATTTTCGATGCTTCTATCTATTCTAAACACCTCAAGCAGTTTATGGGATGATGATCTGCCATGGACACCAAAGTGAGGAATGATATGTGTACCAGCATCTTTCTTTCTACAACAAAACCACTGGCTAGACCTCTGACTGGATATGAAATAGTGGGTATCAGTCACTCTGCCACCCGCCAGCCTTTGTTGAACCAACAATTTGTGGATGAATGTCTTGTGTTCTTTGTGTACAATGAGTTACGAAAGCAATGATTAGGAGGTCTATTTTCGGAGCAGTGTGTGTGGAAATGTGCGTCCTACCCTTTGCGGCCCATTGCAACACTAATCACGCATGCTGTTCAAAACTATAAATTATGTGGGCTGTTTGGTGCAGTCAAGCCTGCCGAATGTTACCTTATCGCTTCCCACCATCTGCTGTTCTCCATATAAACAACCCCAATTGATGCCGAGCTCGTGTACCATTCTCCCTGACAGAAGTTAAATCAAGCTCTGCTCGCAACTTAAAGCTAATGAAATTTACCCAGAGCGTAACAAATGATCGCTATTCACAAACCAATTAACTTCGCAGTGGCACTCTGGTAGACCCTCTTCTAAAACACTGCCTTATCCCATTTTACACTTGCTTTGAAGTACACAAAGTGTTGGGGTAACTCAATGGGTCGGGCAGCATGTCTAGAGAACATGAATAGGTGATGTTTCGGGTAGGGACCCTTCTTTAGACTGCTTGCTTTGCCTGGTTTGCGAATGTATTGGAATACCATTTATAGCTTGTCCAATCCTTCCTCCTGTCCCCTTTTCACTTAGATCGCGTCAAGTCGAGAGAGTTTATTGTCATGTGTCCCAGATAGGACAATGAAATTCTTGCTTTGCATCAGCACAACAGAATATAGTAGGCATGAATACAGAACATCATATCAGTGTGTCCAGATACCATTATATAAATATATACACACATCAATAACATAAATAAATAAGCAGATAAAGTGCAAATAAACAGATAATGGTCTATTAGTGTTCCGAGATTTGTTTCAGTTGAGTTTAATAGCCTGATGGCTGTGGGGAAGTAGCTATTCCTGAACCTGAACGTTGCAGTCTTCAGGCTCCTGTACCTTCTACCTGAAGGTAGCGGGGAGATGAGTGTGTGGCCAGGATGGTGTGGGTCCTTGATGATGCTGCCAGCCTTTTTGAGGCAGCGACTGCGATAGATCCCCTCGATGGAAGGGAGGTCAGAGCCGATGATGGACTGGGCAGTGTTTACTACTTTTTGTAGTCTTTTCCACTCCTGGGCAGTCAAGTTGTCGAACCAAGCCATGAAGTTAAAGCTCAATACTGCCATTTATTCCAATGATGATAGACGCAAAATGCTGGAGTAACTCAGTGTGACAGACAGCATCTCTGGGTAAAAGGAGTGGTTGACGTTTCAGGTCGAGACCCTTCGTAAGGGGTTGGACAGGCTAGATGCAGGAAGATTGTTCCCGATGTTGGGGAGGTCCAGGACAAGGAGTCACAGCTTAAGGATAAGGGGGAAATCCTTTAGGACCGAGATGAGAAGGACTTTTTTCACACAGAGAGTGGTGGGTCTCTGGAACGCTCTGCCACAGAGGGTAGTTGAGGCCAGTTCATTGGCTATATTTAAGAGGGAGTTAGATGTGGTCCTTGTGGCTAAGGGGATCAGAGGGTATGGAGAGAAGGCAGGTACGGGATACTGAGTTGGATGATCAGCCATGATCATATTGAATGGTGGTGCAGGCTCGAAGGGCCGAATGGCCTACTCCTGCACCTAATTTATATGTTTCTATGTTTCTTCAGACTACTTGACCCAAAACGCCACCCATTCCTTCTATCCAGAGATGCTGTCTGTTCTGCACAGTTACTCCAGCATTTTTGGGTCTATCTTCGGTGTAACCAGCATCTGCTATTCCTTCCTACAATTATTCAAATAAATTATTTACCGAGACTTCAAAACCCTAAAATTCCACTTTTCTGTCAGCATTTTCCCCTTTTGCCCAAAATTTACGACAGCTTTGATTTCTCATGTCTTGAGTAAGGAGACTGTGAGTTTGAATCCTACCCAAGAGACTCCAGCACAGCATTGAAGATGCTTGTCACAAGTGCCCTTCTTTACACGAGGCAGTATCCACCCAATGCCCCATCTGTTCAGCGGGAGTTTTCCTCTTTCCCCAGAGCTGGTCTTTGTTGAATATCAGTCAAGAATATCTCTCTGCTTAATAAGGGAATTTCCCTTGTACGATTGAAAAGTGATGGGTCTTCAGTTATGAAGGGTTTTATCTTAGTGCAAGTCTGTCTTGACAGGAGAAGCTGAAATATTCCGTTCACCAGTTGGCAATAATTCCCTTTGACTCTGCTCTGTGTAAAATGCCCAACATCTTCCAAACGTGTTAGCTGCACAATTGGGAGGTAATTGTCTTGTTCAGTAATCCAGTGATGTGCCCCTCCCACCTCCAGCTGTTCATCCGAGTAGCATTTCATTCCTATTTTGGGTTGCTGTCTTCACACAATTAATCAGTGAGTGAACAATTTCCTTCCCAGCCCTAAAGTAGAATGTGCATTCTCCCCTGCAAGTCCCCCTCCTCCCCAATGCTGGTTCCATTACTATCCCAGACTAATTTCACTAAATATTTGCAGAAAGGCCCTCTACGGATGCTGCCTGACACACTGAGTTACTTCAGCACTTTGTGTTCCACTTGCAGTATCTGCAGTTCCTTGTGTCTTCAAGCAAAGAGGTCCTACTGCAGTTTACAGGGCCCTGGTGAGACCGCACCTGGAGTATTGTGTGCAATTTTAGTCTCCTAATTTGAGGAAGGACATTTTTGCTATTGAGGGAGTGCAGCGTAGGTTCACCAGGTTAATCCCCGGGATGGCGCGACTGACATATGATGAAAGAATGGATCGGCTGGGCTTGTATTCACTGGAATTTAGAAGGATGAGAGGCGATCTTATAGAAATTCTTAAAGGATTGGACAGGCTATTTTGCAGGAAAAATGTTCCCGATGTTGGTGGAGTCCAGAACCAGGGGCACAGTTTAAAAATAAGGGGTAGGCCATTTAGGACTGAGATGAGAAAAAGCGTCTTCACCCAGAGAGTTGTGAATCTGTGGAATTCTCTGCCACGGAAGTTAGTGGAGGCCAATTCACTGGATGTTTTCAAGAGAGAGTTAGATTTGGCTCTTGGGGCTAAAGGAATCAAGAGATATGGAGAAATAACAGGAACGGGACTAATTTTAGATGATCAGCCATGATCAAATTGAATGGCGGTGCTGGCTCAAATGGCTGACTCCTGCACCTATTTTTCTATGTTTATGTTTCACCAAATGTCTGCCTTTTTAATCGGAGTATGTATTTTTTGCCTGAGAATGTCTGCCAACACTGGCAGCGATCTTATACCCACAACATGGGTAGCAATGGCTTTCCATTAGTAGTGAGATTGGGTTTATAATTTGATGCTTAAAAGCACGGACGGTTTGACGCATTCTCCGTCCGAAGTCACGCAGCGCACCTCAAACATTGAGCTCCCAGGCCCCCTCTACAAGGCTGCAAATATCTTTTGATCAAGTCTTTAAGTTATTGTTTTGCTCCCCTTGAATGTTTTGAGGATTGTTTCATCGCCAAATGCCATATTGGCTTGTGTAGCACCAAAAAAAAATTGCCAGAGTCATTGTTGGCTTATTACTGTCACGTATACCATGATACCGTGCAAAGCTTTGCTTGCTATCTAGTACAATCATGCTACACACGTGACCATACACTAACAGTTGGTTATGCAAAGAGAAAAAAAACTAGAGTTCGGTATATAATGTCACAGCGTTGTAGTTACAGTTACAGTCCTGGACAATTGTCATGCACAGTAAATTGGTTATATGTAGGATTATAAAAAGAGGCTCCAGTTAGCCACAGAATTAACAAGAATACAAATAAGCCTTTTGCAATCACAGAATTTCCAAAGCATTTTGGAGCCACTGACATTCTTTCAATGTACAGTCAATGTCATAGGAGCCATGGTGGACAGGTTATGCATGGGAAGCTCTCATGGACAGCTGTGCCAATCGTAGTCATTACAACACAGCAAGCCTCCATTTGTCTCATTGGGTCTGATGGAGCATTCCTGTCAGCCTCATTTCCCCACTTTCTCCACTGCGCTGCCAATTGTGCTCCAAAGCCCTTGATCGAGCATTTTTTCATCATCCTTAAAAGCAACGAGCTGCAGAGCCTGCCCCCTCCTCTCTTCCAGCTTCGCCCCCCCCCCACCTCCAAACCAGAAACCGTGTGAAGAAGGGTCCCGACCCGAAACGTCACCTCTCCATGTTCTCCAGAGATGACCCGTTGAGTAAACCAACATCTGCCATTTTATTTCTGCAGATCATAACTACTTGTTTGCTGATGAGATTTTGCCTGGCATTGTATCGTTCGCCCAAAGCTTTACATTAAATTAAATCAACCTCTTCGGGTTGAGAAGCTGGGAAGAGTGCAGAGTACTTTTACAAGGATGTTGTCAGGACCCAGGGGCTTGAGCTAGGGGGAGACGTTAGGCAGGCTGGAACTTTGGATCACAGGAGACTGAAGGGAGATTATATATAGAGGTGTATAAAATCACGCAGTAATAACCGGGAGAAATACACAGATCTTGGCAATCAAGAACCAGAGGCCATAGGTTTAAGGTGAGAAGGGAAAGATTTAGTAGGAACAAGGTGGTGGCTTATAAGCAACTAGCTACCAGATGAAGTCGTTGATGAAGGTACAATAACAATATTTATGCTCATGGTCATGGATAGGAAAGGATCGGGTGACATGAGCCAAAGGGGAGCAGCTTAGTTGGGGCATTTTGATTGACATGGATGGGTTGTCTGAAGTGCCTGTTTCCATGTTGTATGAGTCTGACTCGCATCTGTTTATTCAATGTTCATTGCAATTCGATTTCTTGGCCAGGCATCGGGGTGAACTCTTCTTTAAATAATGCTGGGGAGAGGGTTAAAAGCCCAACTGAAGTCCCAGGCAGAGCCAGTTTAAAGTGAGCGGCAGCATCTCTGACTTGGCACCTTCTTGCCACTGACAAGCCTGTCTCGATTTCTGGAACCTTGTGCAACTTTACTAAAAAGAGTGTTGGCGTCTTGCTTGTGGAGTGTTGATATGAAGTGTTTGGAGCTGCCAGTCATGCAGAAGTGCCTTAGGGAGTCTGTAGGAAGGGAAGGGGAGGGAGAAATTAGCAACAGATGAAATATGGGGTTTGGAAAATTGTTACATTTAGCCGTTTTTGATATTAAATACTTTTGCCAATTTAGAATTTGCTGATTCTCTCTCACACTTGTTCCAGACAAAATATAATTCTTGTTCATCATGATAAAATATTTCAGGTTTTAGACTATTTTCCCAAACCTACTTCCATCTGCTCTTCCTCATAGAAACACAGAAAATAGGTGCAGGGGTAGGCCATTCGGCCTTTCGAGCCTGCATTGCATCAAATATGATCATGGCTGATCATCCAACTAGGTATCCCGTACCTGCCTTCTCTCCATACCCCCTGATCCCTTTAGCCACAAGGGCCACATCTAACTCCCTCTTAAATATAGCCAATGAACTGGCCTCAACTACCCTCTGTGGCAGAGAGTTCCAGAGACCCACCACTCTCTGTGTGAAAAAAGTCCTTCTCATCTCGGTCCCAAAAAACTTCCCCCTTATCCTTGAACTGTGACCCCTTGTTCTGAACTTCCCCAACATCGGGAACAATCTTCCTGCATCTGGCCTGTCCAACCCCTTAAGAATTTTGTAAGTTTCTATAAGATCCCCCCTCAATCTTCTAAATTGTAGTGAGTACAAGCCTACTCAGTTCTAGAAGCAGCACACCCTTTCCAGAATATTGATGAATTTGTCCTTCTCTTCACCCTCTGCATGAGGATTACAGCCTTCAACAATGAGCGACTTTGTTTTCATAACATTTCGTGGCAATGTATTTGCAGTCTCAATATTGTTCCTTTAAAGTTAATGTGATTTATCAGCAGGAGCCTTCCATAGGCATGTTTTATACCGCTGTGGGCTACTCGTCTGTTCACGTTCAATACTAATTATGTGACCTTTAAAAGGGAATGTGTCTTGTGTTGGCTCGTTGTGAATCTACACATGTAGTGTAGAAAGAGTGCCTCCATCCCATTTGTATATAAATTGGCTCTTCAGCGCGTGGCATATAATCTCTAAGCCAAGAGGTGCAGGGCTGGAGAGTAAACAAAGAAACCATCAACTTTGAAGGAAATGTGTGAGGTAAAGTTTTTATGCAGTGGAGTGGTTGCCTGTAACACGCTGTCAGGGATGGTGGTGCCAATGGCAGAGATACAAGCGTGGGGTTTAACAAATGTTTAGACAGTCACATGGAAAAGAGGGATATGGATCGCTTTTAGGCAGAGGAAACTAGTTTAAGATGTGTTGGAAAGAACTGTAGGTGCTGTATAAATCGAAGGTAGACACAAAATGCTGTTCTAAAGTTACTCGGCAGGTATGTTGTTCTGAAAGAGGAATAATAGGTTTGTGTGTGGAGGACCCGTGCAGTCCCTCACCCACTCTTGCATGTGTCTAGCCTATTACTTTCCTCTTAGAGGCTGACTGACCTAAATACTGGTTAGGTGCAACTTTCTATATTATTGCAGACTATTTTAAATGTCAACTATTCCAGTCATCTTGTGCCCAGTAGGTCAGTTATTTTCACCTGCGTACTAATTTTCCTGATTGCATGCTGAGCATTAGGATTCCTGCTCCGTGTTGGTAACGGATTGTTTGATTACATACTGAGTCTTTCTGATACCAGAATCTGATGATTCGCCAGCTACTCATTTTATTTTAATGTGTGAGATTTTTAGAATTTTATAGATATAGATAGATAGATGGATAAGGTGGATGGATAGATAGATATTGTAGTCGAGGTTGGAATGTGTTGGAGTTGTGTGCATTTCAAATCCCGTTATACAATGTCAGGGTTGTTGGTTTAACAGATACCTATCAATGATCTATCTTTGACCGCCTATGTGTACGGTTTAACATAGAAACATAGACAATAGGTGCAGGAGTCGGCCATTCCAACCTTCGAGCCAGCGTCGCCATTCAATGCGATCATGGCTGATCATCCAAGATCAGTACTCCGTTCCTGCATTTTTCCCCATATCCCTTGATTCCTTTAGCCCTAAGAGCTAAATCTAACTCTTGAAACGTTGTGAGAATTTAATCAGCACTCTTCCATTCATGATATAAATTTAGCTCCATACCAGAAGTGTTGTGGACCCCCTCGATATTCTGACCAGTGAATTCGATTTGAATCCTTACTTTGTGTTTCAGTTGCATTTGCCCGGCTTGCTTTGGTTTGGCATGGTGAATGCTTTTTCATACCAAAAAACAATTACATTGTTGGTAGAATGGTCATTTTATTGTGAGTTCTTATCGTTCTCTCTCATTGGGGAGCATTTGGATCTGTTCAAATGTGTAATGTTAATTTTCCATGTTTTGTCTCATTTTTATTAGGTTTTGAAGGATGCTCCATGGTTCCTTCCATCTACCCTCTTGAAACGCTCCATAATTCGCTCTCTCTGAAGCAGGTGAACGAATTCCTATCATCTATCTCTGAAATTTGTGGAAAATCTCACGACAGAGCAACAAAAGGTAAAAGGTGACACTTCATCTGAAGCTGATACCATTTTGGGGTGCATTAACCTTTACGCATCCCAGCAAATCCAGAATCAGGGGCCACAGTTTAAGAATAAGGGGTAAGCCATTTAGAACAAAGATGATGAAACACTTTTTCTCACAGAGTTTCGAGTCTGTGGAATTCTCTGCCTCAGAGGGCTGTGGAGGCCGGTTCTCTGGATACTTTCAAGAGAGAGCTAGATAGGGCTCTTAAAGATAGCGGAGTCAGGGGATATGGGGAGAAGGCAGGAACGGGGTACTGATTGGGGATGATCAGCCATGATCACATTGAATGGCGGTGCTGGCTCGAAGGGCCGAATGGCCTACTCCTGCACCTATTGTCTGTTGTCTATAAATTGAGCTTGTAATGTCATGCACAGTTCTGTGTGTAATATTTTTTTATTTGAAGTAAACCGTTTACAATGTAAAGCTTACTTTATAAACTAACACCTTAATTCAATATTACTACAAATAACATATCAATACTTAATATCTTCTATTTTTTGGAAATAAAGAAAAGGATATATAAAAGAGAAAAGAAAAAAGAGTAAATAAAAAGGAATAAAAAATTCTTCCCACATACTTCAACCGTAAAAAAAAAGAAAGGAAAAAAAGGGAAAATTTGAAAAACAAAAATATTACATATATATAAACAAAAACTAAAGTCATTATACGAAATACTATTTCATTCAGAAATATCTCTAATAAATGCACAATAATATCAAATATAAGTAAGTTATTCGCATCGGATCCGTAGGGTGTCCGTCAAGCCGTGATTCCAAGAATAGCTACTTCTCTAAATACTGTATATATGGAGACCATATCGATTCAAAAGAATTATACCTGTCCAAAAGGACAAATCTAATTCTTTCCAAATTCAACGTCTCCAACATCTCTGCTTTCCACATTTTAATTGTTGGGGATAATGTTCCCTTCCAAAATTTAAGTATAATTTTTTTCCCTATTATTAAACAGTAATCAAAAAAATTTCTTTGATTAACTGTGAGTACCAAATTTGGCTCCGGGATTCCGAATATTATTAATTTTGGGTCTGGGTCGAGTTCAACCTGGGTCCAGTTCTACAGCATGCCATGTCACAACAGCGCATGTATCTGAGCCAGTATTCAGCAAAGTCAGCCAACATTGCCCCTACAGGATGGCTCATGGGCAAGGTTGGGCCAGTCAGAGAGTTTCTTCCCTGAAGGACAGAGTGTTGGAGTAACTCAGTGGGTCAGGCAGCATCTCTGAAGAGCATGGATAGGTGACCTTTCGGGTCGGGACCCTTCATCAGATTTCTTCTCTCGGGTTGGATAAGGCATGTTTAGTTTTAATTTAGTGATGCTGCATGGAAATAGACCCTTTGGCCCACCGAGTCCACCCTGACCATCACTCACCCTAGTTCTATGTTATCCTACTTCCCCATCCACTCCCTACACATTAGGAGGCAATGGTAGAGGCCAATTAACCTCCAAACCCACAGGTTTTGGGGAGGGCTGAAGTGAAGAAACGTACGCTGCATCTTTTCTTCCGATCTGAGAGAGGGAGTGCTCGATGGGCGATGAAGATGAGTAAGGCTTACCGAAAGCTTGGAGCAGGAGAATTTTCTATTCATTGTCCCATACCACCGCTGGCATTTGCTGACATCTATGACCTTAGTGCAGAGCTCAAAACAAGGTTAAGCACACATTTCTCATGAGGCACAGTTCCTATATTTTGTCTGAAGCTATCAGTGTTGAATATTCCATCAAGGTTTGCTGGTGACAAGGGACCTTCTTGCCTGAACGACATGCCAGCTGTTAATTCCCCTTCATTCAATTTTGCGGTCTTCTGATAGTGACTTGTATCATTGATATTCCTCCTCCACCACCCATAATTTAATTCACGTTCTGTTTCTTGACAGTAAAACGTATCAACCGCTAAAAGATAAACCCTTCAGAGTTTCCTCAAATTTAGTTTTTCTTTACAAAGAGCAACATTTTGCCTGCAAAATAGCCGAAGGAATCCCCAGGAGTAATCGAACTGAGTGCATAGATTTTAGCCTTGCATACGCGGGCGACATAACGATGAGCGATACAATAGATGTTGCAAGGGCAACATCTGTGTGTGGGTTCATCCACTGAGAGAAGATTAAAAAATATATAGAAATCGATGAAAGCATTGTGCAGTTTCAGAACGTTCTGTCAGATTCCCCGCTGTGGCATCTCAGGTGAGTAGCGGCAGATTTAAGTATCACAGGGAGCCAAATGCAACGGAATTTCGTATGGAATTGCATATATCGATGTATTTCTAAATGACAATAAAGTTTGTTTGACTTTGACTTTGAAGTAAACCAGTGTGGCGCTAATGGCGGAGGCAGCACACTAGGCCACAGGAGCTTCACAGGCCTCACTTTCCCAGATTTGTGGTCTGAAAATAGAGATAGCTTGCAATTTTACTGCACTTCCATGACCTTGAACCCCCAAATTTATAACTACTGCAGAAACAATATCACAATTGTGCGAGTGCCTTATCTTCACTGGTGTGATGACCCTGCTTCACTCTGCTTACACAATGGTTCAGTGGCACATTTATCATCATGTGCAAATGTATAGTCGCCTTCTTCTTACGCATGGTGTGCATAACCTAAAGTTGTAGGTCAGCTTGTTCCATGTGGTCTTGTTTGTGCACCTCGGGTTGATTGCATTAGTTGAAACTGGGTGGACAACGCGAAGGTTGCAATCTCCCACCCCAAAGCATAGTGAGAATGGGGTTGAGAGGGAAAGATAGGTCAGCCATGGTTGAATGGCGGAGTAGACTCGATGGACCGAATGGCCTAATTCTGCTCCTAAAACCCATGAATGTGTGATATTTTTCTTCCATACAGTCCAGTACAGTATTACCATACCTAAGCACATCCTCAATTAGCAAGTGTGTAGTAATAGCAATAGAAATAAAATAAATAGAAATGGTCTACTGAGTTAGGATGCAAGAGGCGCCATTTTGAACGTTCAGGCCGTGTTTTAGTTCTTATGGGCATTATCCAGGCAAGCCCCAGGCTCCAGCCGTCACCTTCCTTCGATAGATAATAGACAATAGGTGCAGGAGTAGGCCATTCGGCCCTTCGAGCCAGCACCGGATGCGCCAGGAATATAAAGTTAGTGTTAAAGAATGTGGTTCTATGGTTTGGGGTTTATGTAATGGTTGCTGTTGTTGTTTGACAGAGCTTTCAGCCATGTTTGAGACCATGGGAAGTAGCCAGGCTGCGGTGGATTCGTACATGCCACAACAGGTCCTGCCCTCATCAGTCACCTCGCTCTCCATACGACCTCGCTCGGAGAAACCTCCTTGGTGTAAGTCACATTTTTTAAAAAACTCTTTCTCTTGTCATTGGCATCAATATTGAGAAGCCAATATTTGCATGGAGAAAATTGGGTGACAGATAAAGTTCCAGAGTATGAAATCGGAGGTGGATTTAAATGTGAGCTTAAGACCTGTAACCTAATAAAATGTCCTAAAAAAAACTTGTCGTCTGCAGATGCTGGCTTACAAAAAGTGCAAAGTGCTGGAGTAACTCTGCGTCAGGCAGCATTTCTGGAGAACATTTCGGAGGTGACGTTTCGGGTCGGGACCCTTCTGAAGAAAAAGAGAAAAGGATGGATTTAAGAGAGAGTTAGATGGAGCTCTCGGGGCTAGTGGAGTCAAGGGGTATGGGGAGAAGGCAGGCACGGGGTTATTGATCGGGGACGATCAGCCATGATCGCAATGAATGGCGGTTCTGGCTCGAAGGGCCGAATGGCCTCCTCCTGCACCTATTTTTTATGTTTCTATGAATAATTGTCAGACAAAGGGTCCCGATCTGAAACATCGCCTGTCCATATTCGCCAGAGATGCTGCCTGACCTGCTGAGTTACTCCAGCACTTTGTTCTTTTTTTTACCCTAGTTGTTTGTCATTTAAGCACTTTTGTTTAATAATAATTAGGAGACTAGCTTTGTTGGTACGTAACATGCACTTGATTGGACACCAAGCTGTATTGAATCATTGGAAGAGATGACTGAAGCCTTGGCCAAAGTAGGCCTGACTGAGATTAGAAAGCACAAGGATTATAAAGGGGACAAGATTACAGGGGAGAATGCAAGACCTCATGTCGCATGTTAGTCTTAAGGGCCTGTACTACCAGCAACTGACTCCATGCGATGAGCGCGATCAAACTAGAAGCGGGGGTCGCGCGGAGGTCGGGTGATCCCTGTACAGGGCCGTTCCCAGCAGCATGCGCCTGCATGCGGCAAGCGCGACCAAACCGGCAGCGAGGGCCGCGCGGAGGTTGGGTGAGTGGCGCAAAGTGAGGCAAACTTGGAGCGAAGTCTTAAAGGTAAGTTCGCCAGGACAGAGAGGGACACATGGAGAGGGGCACAGAGGCACACACACACACAGAGGGCCACGGAGCCACACACATAGAGGGTCACGGAGGCACCTACAGAGAGGGTCACGGAGGCACGACGTCGAGACGGTGTGTAATGCGTCGAGGCGACTGCGAGCCGACAAGCCGTTGCCGCGCGGAATTTTTGAACATAGTCAGTTTTTCGGAGCCCCGCGCGATGTCGGGACGAACTCCGCACAATTCCGCACGGCTCCGGCGATCAAAGTGGGACCAGCCCCGCGACGCCGGACGGCTCGAGCGACCACGTTAGGTCGCGCTCATCGCATGGAGTTGCATGCTGGTGGGACAGGCCCAGGACAGTGCACCAAATGTGTGGTCTCCTGATCACTAACCATCACTGGATCATTGCCTGATCCTTCTCGGGTAAAGTTATACAGGAACGGGGAACCTGCTAGGCAACACTTCATGTCTCAAACAGTTCTTTTCTCATTGCCTCGTGCTTTCTTTACACAGATGCCCGTCCGTTTAAATGACTTAAGTGGGTAAATGTCTGACCACAAATAGCATGAAGTGTTTGGGGAAGCTAATCAAGAGTTCTACCCTGCCAGACACCAGCTGTAGCTGGCATTAACTTCTGTGCATTCACATAAAGCCTTACAGGGCAGCATAGTGGTGCAGCGCTAGAGACCTGGGCTCAACCCTCACTAAGGGGACTGTCTGTGCAGAGTGTGTACGTTCTCCCTGTGACCGCGTAGGTTTTATCTGTATGCTGCACTTTCCTACCATAATCCCAAAGACGTGCAGGTTTGCTGGCTTCTGTAAATTGTCCCTAGCGTATAGAATGGCACCAGTGTGCGGTTGATTGTTGGTCGGTGCGGACAAGGTGGGCTGAAGGGCCTGTTTCCGCACTGTATCTAAACTAATCTGTTGAATATTAGACAGCCCATCACTCTTGTAGAATAAGCCTTCCAGAGTCTGTTATTAATGGTTTAAAGTCCATTGGACCTTGCAAAGCATATCAGGCATCATTAACACAGTTAAATCAATATACTCTTAATCCATCACCTGAGACTGCTCTCACTATTAAAGAGAGATCTCATTATTGGTATGCTGTTAGCCAGCTGAAAGTGTTCCCTTCCAACACAACAACAGGGTGAAGAGAGAGAGCTTCTGTGATTGTATCGCTGGGTATATTTTCACAGTTCAGATTGCGACAGATAATCTATGTGTCAATATCCCTGTAATGCCCAGCTTGTGTATTGCAATGCACTGTAGTAGTGCAGAGGTGGTTTTCTCTGGTCCATGTGCGGGAATAATGTTCACCTTTTTTAATTCCCCTGTTTTTTTTTTTAAATGCAGACAGCAGCGGCCCTTCGAGCACCGTGTCGAGCGCTGGCCCATCCTCGCCCAATACCTCGGACAACTCGCCCCGCTTTAGCTTCAGCGAGAAGTCGTCACTCACTCCGCAGAGCAGCGAGGAGCAGCAGCAGCAGTCCGCCCACCCAGCGGCTCCAAGCCAACACGCCGGCCACAGTCATAAGGATCTGCAGCTGAGCGGACAGGCGCAAAGTCAACAGCCGTACCAGAACCACAGCAGCCCACAGGCACCGGCCAGCGTGACTGGGCAGGGGCAGCAGGCAGTGGAAGGTTTGGTGGAAACCTAACCATCAAGGCAGTGGCTTGCTCCGTTGGATCACACCACAAGCCGTGAGGCGTACACTTGAACTTAAGTTGTTAAAATGACTGATGCTGTACAGTTTATACATCCAGAGGATGTCTGGGGACAGTCCCTGGCATTATTGCAGTACTGTAAGAGTTAGGAGCTAAACACCCCCATTTTTGGAAGGTGATCTGGAATCACCTTGCACCTTTATACACCAGAAGTGATTGATCAAGTGGGGTACGGTACCCCCAAATGTAATTGATGGCGTGTTATTCTCTTGTACGTGTCTCACCCTTATAACTGTGTACAGAAAACTGCTGCTTCTTTGTCCATGCAGTTTGTAAATTTTAGAACGTTATTTAATGATGGTATTTTGTAAATACAGAAATATAATTCTCGTGGACATAGCTGAGATTTTAGATACCAATCTTTTCCTCTGCCCCACATCTTTGCGACATTCTAATTGTTGGTGAAGCAGAGAGGGAATGTGGTCTTTTCCTAGTTTTTTGCTTTCCTATTCAGATGTGATGTTTAAAGGGTGTAAAATATCCCTGGTGTATGTGATCTCCTGTGAGCTTTTGCCCAGAGCGATGCCACGTTTGGTCTCACCACAAATAATCTCGGCCAAGCGGAGATTGGGAGAATTTCTTCTCACTTTGATGATGGAGTGTCCGTGGCGAAGCCAGCAAGGCTCTTGAGAAAGTGGTGATGAGGTCTCCTTTGGAACTCTTGCAATTGATTCTGTAAAGGTGCTTCTGCATCGTCATTGGGGAGGTTCCACCTGGATGTGGACTCTGACAGAGGGAACTGCGATATGTTTGTTAGTCAGGAAGGCATGGCTTATAGAATGGACTCCCAAATGTCTGCTGCCCTCGTCTTTGGCTGTAGAGGTTCAGCTTCGATGGCCCTAGGCTGGGGTAGCAGGATATTAAGCTAAAGACTCGTTTCCTTGAACAAAGGAGGTGCTGCACTTGCCAGATAGACTCCAGTAGCTGTCCCCGAGGTAGACTGGTCACTGGAAAGTTTCCATGAAAGAAGACCACAAGTTCAGGCAGTGCCTGTGGAAGGAAAATGACAGACAACATTTCTGCAAGGCTATTTTGCTCAAGATCTGCAGCCTCTTATGTCCCCATCTTGCTTATGAACACATTGCACAAGGTAGTGAATTAACCGTTCCAGAGAAGCTGCATCTTTGAAATAAATTGGAGAAGCCAATATACTTTATGTTTAAAAAGTGGTATCCATATCTTAATGTGAGCTGTGTGCTAGTTGTAGAGGAGATATAAATATTTTTAAGTGCCTCATCTGTTGGTTTGAGTTTTGTTTTGGTTAGCAGAACATAAAGGATCTGTGGCTCTTTTTCAGTGCAACCGGGAAACTATGCCTGGTGTTCTTAAACTTCCAACATCGCTAAAATATAATTTGGTTATTATCAGGATATTTGTCACCTTACCATGCATTAATTTTGATTTGGAAGTGCTCTATCCGGAGGTCCTAGATTGCGTCTGTCTTTCTAGGATAGAGAATTTGGCCATGGTTGTGTATCCCGGGTGTGAGCGTGTGTGTACATGTGGGTACACACTGAGGCAGGCAGGTGTTTATCCCAGTTAAACACTCTGCTGAAGCTCCCTGGATTGTCACGATGGTCCTAATGTACAGATGTCTGCTCATCTCCATGCTCATAAGACTACTCCTTATCCCGAGGTGAATCCTCCTCCTCCTGGACTCTCCGTCCCCCTTAGCATCGACTCAAAGCATCGCAGTTCAAGTGGACACCCAGCAGAGCCTTCCAATACAGCCCATTGTGCTCACTGAGACTGCGTTACCAGTGTTACCACCACAGTAGCTCAGTGGATTTATTTTTATCGCTAAAAACTCACTGCTGTAAGTTCTCCCTCGGGCAAACACGATACTGCAAGCTCATCTGTCTCGGTGTTCTGCCTTTGAGAGTCGAGGCTGAGTTTTTGTCATAAACACATCAAATTACTGACTGATGAAATTCTTCGAGGATAGTTTCCCAGTGCTGATTTTTTTTTTAAAATGGCATATATCTTGATGCATGTCCGCATACAAATTTGGGTCAGGTCTGCAATGACTTAAATAATCTCAGGGGGGATAGGTATTGGGGAGGAAGAAGTTGCACATAACACTTCTGGACTGGAGTAAACTCTCCTCACATTGCCACAGAAAGCTTGTTTGTGAGAATAGTGTAGGGAACTGCAGATGTTGGCCTACCAAAAAAAGATGTTAAGTGCTGGAGTAACTCGGACGAGAACATAAATAGGTGACGTTTCGGGTCAGTCTGAAGAAGGGTCCTGACCTGAAACGTCACCTCTCCATTTTCTCCAGAGGAGATGCTGTCTGGCCTGTGTTGCTCCAGCTCTATTTGTTAACAGGGGTTGTTTGGTGGTGACCTCCCTTGTTATGACCCTGTGGTGCACGGTATAGATTCAACGTGGAGTTGCAGGCTCTTCAACAGAGGAATTGGGGTTTGGTTTTGAATAATATTCTAATTCAAAATGCAAGCAAAGGCTGTTGACCCCAGCCTGAGAAACTTGAATGGGCATGTGTAAAGTTGGTGTAACCCAGGGCGGCTTGTAGACCTGCAGTCTCACAGCGCCAGAGACCCGGGGTTCCATCCGTTCCTCGGGTCGAGTCGGTGTGGTGTTTGTACGTTCTCCCTGTGACTGTGTGGGTTTCCTCGCACATTCCCAACAACGTGTGGGTTTGTAGGTTAATCGGCCTCTGCAAATTGCCTCTAGTATGTAGGGAGTGGATGCAAAAGTGGGATAACTAGTGTGAACGGGGCGGTTGGCGTGTGGACTTGGCGGGCCAAAGGGCCTGTTTCCATGCTGCATCTCAAAACTGAACTATTAGTGGTTGGCAGTGCAGGCGTGTGGTCACCAGGCAGAACCACGTTTGATCTTTCACTAATGTACTTTGTTGCTTCCTGGTGGTGTGCTGAGCTGATGGGAACTATAGGCCTACTTGCAAACTAATTGGATAGTAGCTGTTACAAGAGCAGGAAGCATAACAACACAAGGTTAAAGAATTGTGAGGTGAATGGGTGCTTCCTGCAGCTTAATTAGTGGGATTTTTTTTTAATTTTGTTTAATCTTATGTTTGAATTAAGTACAGGAAAGTTTGGGCAGCGCAGCGGTAGAGTTGCTGCCGAACAGCTGCTGCCCGAGACCCATGCTTGATCCTGGCTGAGTGCTGTCTGTGTGGAGTTTGTACGTTCTTCCCGTTGCCTGGCTGGGTTTTCTCCAGTTGCTCCGGTTTCCTCCCACACTTTAAGACATAACGGTTTGTAGGCCAGACACAAAATTTTGGAGTAAATCAGCGGGACAGGCAGCATCTCGGGAGAGAAGGAATGAGTGACGTTTAGGGTCGAGACCATTCTTCATACTGATGTCAATGGAGAGGGCGGGACAGAGATATAATGTAGTTGGAGGCAGTAAGACTGCTGGGAGAACTGGGGAGAGAGGGAAAGCAAGGGCTATTATAGATACAGAGCAGAAGACACAGACACTCCTATTGCAAGTTGATGGTGGGGAGGAGAGGTTTGACGTGAGACTTTCACTGCCAGTGCCGTGCGGGATTCCATTCAAAGCATGGAAGAGGGAGAAAAATACCATGAGGAGAATGCTACCTGTTATACTTGTGTGAAACATGATTAGTGGTTGGCAGTGGTACATGAAACCTATGTACAACGTGATTTGGCTGGATAGCACCCAAGCAAAGTTTCTGCACTGTATTTGGGTAAACCATTGCCAAAGGTAGGGAGAGATTCACTATCCTCGCAAGCACAGACCCAGGCAACATTGGAGCTACGTGTTGTAATCCTAATTCTGATTCTCACTCTCACCTAATGAGGGTACACCAGTTGCAATGAACGCAGGAGGTGGGGGTGGAGTGAGGCGCAAACACTGGCATAGAGCAAAGGACTGCTCCAAAAAACATCACTTAAAAGCTGTCGCTAAGAAAAGTGCTGCTCTAATCTGTTTATTGCAACACCTTTTCAAAGGACTTTTAACAGTTCCTGCAAGCAATAGCAGCTAGAGCCTTTAAATAGACTGAAAAGTACTGTCACAAAATGCTTGAAAGGCATCAAAAATGCTGGAGAAACTCAGCAGGTGAGGCAGCATCTATGGAGCGAAGGAATAGGTGACGTTTCGGGTCTGAAGAAGGGTCTCGACCCAAAACGTCACCTATTCAATCGCTCCATAGATGCAGCCTCACCCGCTGAGTTTCTTCAGCAATTTTGTCTACCTTCGATTTTCCCAGCCTCTGCAGTTCCTTCTTAAACAATGCCATGCTTCAAAGTAACTCGGTAACACTGGCTATGATTTTGAAGCAAGGAGCTTGAAGGGGCATTTCTAGAATGGATCCTGCAGTGCAGGTTTGCTGCAAACTTTCCCATTTTAAATGTTGTAGCCAAATAAATCCCAAATAAAAGTGAACGCTAAGCAATGAGTGAGCTGTGCACACAAGTGGCTCCACATGCACGAAATGGAGGAGATAGATCACGTGGCGGCAGATACGATATGATACGATATGACTTTATTTATCCCAGGAGGGAATTTTGTTTAATTGGAAATCAATCATTGATGCCATTAGTTTATCGGCATCATGTTGGGCACGGACATTGTGGGCTGAAGGGCCAGTTTCCTGTACTATACTGTTTCTGTAATGTTTGTTTTATGTAGTATAGAGTTGACTACTACTTCAGGACTCTAGACCCACCATGTCAGTACTGGGTCATTGCTTGGATAATCTAGATCGGTCTTCACTTCACCACTCTCCCTTGTAGCTGGAGGTTCATATGTCCCTACGCTGATATACTTGCCTTAAACCTCTCTCTGCATAATGCTCTTATAAATTGGTCCTTTGATCAAGCCTTTCAGGGCCTGTCCCACTTGGGCGTCATTTGCCCGTCACGCAGGTGGTGCGCGAAGATTTCGTGAATCCCCAAATCCTGGTGCGCTGCGTGCAACTCTGCCTACGTCACCCCGCACCATGCACGGGTAATGCACGCCATGCGCGCATCACATGCTGGTCGTGACACGTAAATGATGTTGCGCAAATGACGCCCATGTGAGACGGGCCCTTTAATCCCTTGTTCAGGTATCAACTGGAGTATTTATTGCCGTTTGTACCAGCATGTGAGTCACTCCTGGGATGTTTCACTGCATTGAGGTGCGGCAATGCTTCAGAGGAACATTTCTTTCTCAACTATTTCCTTGCTCGAGCTGTTCTGGATGCCTCCCAACACATCATCATCATTCCCTTCTCCTGAAATGTGTTCAGAATTAAAATCGTGTTGTTTGACAAATCATATTTTAAAAATCCCGATCCTTTAGATTACCCGTCAGCTGTCCATGACAGCATCACCAAATACATCTAGCAAGTCATGGTGCCACTAAAGCTAGGTTTCAGGTGAGATTGTTTTTGTTATCTCCTCTGGCGTTAAGCTGCAACTGAGCTGTCTGCAAAATGATTTAGAGAGAGCCTTTAACCTGACCAGTTTGCCATTCTGATAGAGATTGTGGAAAAGTTGCGACTGTGGAAATGGATTCTCATCACGTTCGTTTAATGGATATGAATGGTTCATAGTGACCTGTATATGGTCTAATAAAATTATTTATTAATGGGGTATTTGTGAAAATGAAGCTTGCCCGATACTGGTTGAAGTCTGGTTTTCACATGCGTGAAGAAGTCGCATAGAAATGCCCACTAAATGCAAAATACAAGAAGTTCGAGCTGTGCTAAATGTAGCAGATAGTGGAAAACCACTTTAAAAACAAAATGCAATTGCTGAAAATGATGAAGAATCTTTCAGCTGCAGAAGCTTTATTTACTCATTTTTCTTCATTGAGATCAATCCTAAATCAAGGACTTTACACCAGACGTTATCTCCCTCCCTTGTTTCCCATGGAGTCGTCGATTCCCCAGGGCCCACTCGCACTGACTTGTTTAGCCCGTAACTTTTTATGCAAAGTGCTTTGTGTGTGTCTCTCTGCCTCTCTGACCTCTGTGAGATGTTGTCTGATCTGTTCCTTAATCCCTGCCCATCAGATTGCGATTCCTTACCTCAGAGTTGACCCTGCAATAGTGTATTAGAAATAGGTTTCCTTAAGCCGATTTGACACGCTCTCCCGGTGATTAATCGTGAGTCGTGCATTGTATTTATCATGCGGGATGTGGGGAAAATGCACTGCTTTATCAGTTGTTGACTGGCAAAATACACAAAGTGCAACGAAATTATGCAAGGGAAACGTCGGAACAATCCACTTTGCTTTGACAGATTGCCCACTGTGCATTGCTGTATTCAGCACTAGTATTACTGAAACACATTTTTCGGCAGGGTTTTGAAACCGGGTGTCGGAACGAGGCGACGCACCACCCTGATGAGCCGTGAAGCTCACTCAAAGGTCAGTCGGCATACAGGGCCTGTCCCACTTGGCCGATTTTTGTTTTCGGCTACTGCCGGCATCATTTACTGCGTATCAGGCCACCAGATAAAATTCGCGGCATGATGACGTATTGACGCGCGATGTTTTTTTTTCAAGTGTCGCAACATTTTTTTTGTCGCTGCAGGATTTTGAAATGTTCAAAATCTTTTGGCGACACTGATATGACGCCGGCAGCCGCCGAAATGAAGAAAACGGCAAGTGGCACAGGCCCTCTGCGGACAGACACAAAATGGTGGCGTAACTCAGAGGGATTGGCAGCATCTCTGGAGAGAAGGAGTGGGTGGCGGACCCATCCCTTCTCTCCAGAGATGCTGCCAGTTCCGCCAGGTTTAAATCTGCTTTTGCACTTCCTTCCTGCGCTGGGTTTCTGTGGGTTGGATTTGCATCTCCGCTGTATCTGAGTGAGGGTAAGTGGAAGTGAGCTTGCTCAGGATGGTTAAACATGAAATTAGTGGGATATTGGGAGCTTTTTGGTCATTGTATTTGGCAGCTGAAGATTAAAATACCTTATCAGCGCAGCAGAGAGCAAAGTCATTGTTCTGATGTAGGTTAAACAAAGCTCTAGAATCCCCATTTCTGCTTATTTTAAACTCTAGCAGTTTTTTCTTTTACTTTAATTTAGATATATTTCAAGATCTTGAACTTACTTGTTTGGCCGGGGAGTTTAACATCCAGGTCACTTTTTTTTAGAAAGAATTGCAATAACCTAGCCATAATCTTTCACATCCCATGGTAGAGTTTTCCTTTCCTGGGTCAGAATTGTGGGATGGAGCCCAGGAGGTTCATTCAATGATTCCACTTGGTTAAGGGCCTGTCCCACTTGGGCGTCATTTGCGAGACATCCTAAAAATTTGTTGGCGCGTCGTGACGCGCGCGCGGTGGCGTATGCAGTAACGCGCGGCCCCCCAGGATTTTGCAGTGCTCGAGACCCTCGCGCACCACCTGCGTGACGTATCCCTTGCACACGCTGACATACTGACGGCGTACGTGTAGCGTTTGGTGATGCACGAACATTGCCTATGCTAATTTATTATGCATCACCGTGCGTCAACGTCCGTAACTATGCAACGCCCGTACGCTGTCGGCGCGCCATTTGCACTCCGCACCACATGACCACCCAGATATAAAGCGCGCGTGATTTTGAAACATTTCCACCATATTATCTTTGATTTTCACTGGGAAAACCTTTGCCACGGAGATCGGACTAAGTACGAACGACTTTGCAAATGGCTGCCAAAAGAACCAGGGCCCTCAAGAGCGCGCGACTATCGTACTGCTAGACTATTTTCTACCGGCCTGTCGGGTAAATGACACGCAAATGACACCCAAGTGTGACAGGCCCTTTCGTTTTCCCTTGTACTGGCCCGGCCTACTAATGTGAAATCCCCACCACCTTAATCTCTTCGTCACACCCGTGGATATTTTATGCTGCAGAAAAGTGAATGTCAACCACAAACCTCAGAGGTTGAACGAACGAATCATGGTTCTTTTGTTAATGTCCGAGACTAAAGAGTGATTTTTTTTCTAAGACTCTTTATTCCTTTGTGATGTCGGGGAGGGGAGAAGGGAAAGACTGTAACGTTCATGGAATCATGATATCTTAACTTATTGAAATATTTTCCATTGTGCAGTTTACAAATTATTTCATTAATAAAGCTTAAAAGATGCAGCAAAAACACTGTTTTGTGTGGTTTGTGAATACAACTTTCATGGAGTCACACGGCACGGAAACGCCCCTTCGACCCAACTCAACCCTGCTTCATTTAAGCTTTAATTTAATTTTAATTCAGTTTTACGTGTCATATGTAGGTTAACACGGGGTCAACGGTACAATGGCACGTGTTTGACAAGACAACGGGTCACCTCAGCAATAATATTACAAGGATAAAAATAAGATTAAAATGACATTGGTAAGGTTAAAAGACAATAATCAAATAATCAACATATGATGTGAAAAGTGTTTATGAGTCAGAGGCCTGATGGTAAAAAACTGTTCTTAAGTCTGGTGGTGTGTGCAGCCATGCTCCTGTATCGTCTGCCTGACGGTAACAAGGAGAACAGTCTGCGTACTGGGTCCTATAGCTAGTCCTATCTGCCCATGTCCCTCCATGTACCTATCCAAATGCCTCTTAAATATTGTTATTGTACCCGTCTCAACCATTTCCTTGTGCAGGAAGGAACTGCAGGTGCTGGTGTACACTGACGATAGACACAAAAACACTGGAACAACTCAGCGGGACAGGCAACATCTCTGGTGGAGATACTGCCTGAGCTGCTGAGTAATGCCCCTGTCCCACTTGGGAAACCTGAACGGAAACCTCTGGAGACTTTGCGCCCCACCCAAGGTTTCCGTGCGGCTCCCGGAGGTTTCTGTCAATCTCCCTAATGGTCGAAAGTGGTTTCCGTTTCAAAAATCGGTAATTTTTTTAGTCTAAGTCGGTTGAAGGTGGTTGCCGGAGGACAGATACCTCCGGGAACCGCACGGAAACCTTGGGTGGGGCGCAAAGTCTCCAGAGGTTTCCGTTCGGGTTTCCTAAGTGGGACAGGGGCATAACTCCAGCATTTTGTGTGTATCCTCTTGCAGCGTGTTCCATATACCCATCACCCTCTTCATAATCCCACAAAATTCACCAGGAACCTTCCAAAGACACACCAAAAGTTACTTTTCCCAAATAATCTGTAAAGCATCCAAATGTTTTAACTGGGGTTCAACTGGCACTTTGCAGAATTATAGGAATTGTTTTTCCATCAATATTTCCCATTGTAATTTGCTGTGTCAGCATCCTCTATTTAAATTAGCCACACCACCTGGTATAATGAAGCCAGTTTCTTGGGGCCAGTTTCTGGAACCCCTCCATCTTGTGTATTAAAAAAAAATGTTTATTCATCATCCAGGCAATTTCATAATGAATATTAAATAATGCTGCTTAAAAAAACGAATGCAAATGCGGGGATTACAGCTCGTAATTAAATCAAAGCTTTAGTTTTAATGACCTAGTAGTTTAATTGTTTAAACAAAATTCCCACTGCATATTATTTGCGCTGCACAGTTCAAATTAGGATAAAAAACAACTTGGGAATGATCAGGAGTAAAGTACACCCTGAAGGTGTGTCGGGGTTTGAGATGAATGGGTTGCAGAAGCTTGAGTTGTGAAGGGAAGTAAGTACGTTTATTGGCCACGTATTCACATACAAGGAATTTGCCTTGGTGCTCCGCCCACAAGTAACAACATGACATCCAGTGACAGTTACGAATGACTCCGAAAACACTAAACATTAATAATAATAAACACAACAAAATACCAGATCAAAGGGAGGCTTCAGATTTTTGGCTGTTGAGTAGAGCAACTACACGTGGATAAAAACTGTTTTTATGTCTGGCTGTGGCAGCTTTGACAGTCCGGAGTCGCCTTCCAGAGGGAAGTGATTCAAAGAGTTTGTGGCCAGGGTGAGAGGGGTCAGAGATGATCTTGCCCGCTCGCTTCCTGGAGGGAAGGTTGCAGCCAATAACTTTCTCTGCTGATCGGACAATTCGCTGCAGCCTCCAGGTGTCGTGCTTGGTGGCCGAGCCAAACCAGACCATGATGGACAAGGTGAGAACAGACTCTAGGATGGCCGTGTAGAATTGGACCATCATTACCTGTGGCAGATTGTGCTTCCTCAGCTGCCGTAGGAAGTACATCCTCTGTTGTGCCTTTTTGACTGCGGAAGGCATTTGGCCCACTGTATCTACTCTTACCTGAAGCTGCACGAATGCAGAGTTGGCCTTGGCAAGGCCACCAACATAATCAAGGACCACTCGCTCTTCTCTCCTCTCCCATCAGGCTCAAGATTCAAGAGAGTTTTTTGTCATGTGTCCCAGATAGGACAATGAAATTCTTGCTTAGCCTCAGCACAACAGAATATTATAGGCATAAATAAATACAGAATACACGCACGCACGCAAGTGCAATAGGCTATTAAAGTTCAGATTTTTGTTTGAGTTGAGTTTAATAGTCTGATGGCTGTGGGGAAGTAGCTATTCCTGAACCTGGATGGTGCACATTTCTGGCTCCTGTACCTTCTACCTGAAGGTAGTGGGGAGAGGTGAGTGAGTGGCCAGGGTGATGTGGGTCTTTGATGATGCTGCCAGCCATTTTGAGGCAGCGACTGCGATAGATCCCCTCGATGGTGGGGAGGTCAGAGTCGATGATGGACTGGGCAGTGTTAGGTACATGGACTGGGCGAAGGGACAGAAGTGTGAAAACGCACACATCGAGATTCAGGACTGTTTCTTCCCAACTGTTATCTGGCAACTGAATGGTCCTCTCATCAGCCCGAGAGCTGTCCTGACCTCCCATCTACCTTATTGGAGACCTTTAAACTATCTAATCAGATTTTATCTTGCACTAAATGTAGCAATGTTACAAAATTTTGAGATTTTAAAAATCAAATCTGCAATTAATCCCACAGATAAAGCATAAAAAGAAGTTGAATTTGACACCGAATTCACTTTCATATCTTCAGTATTAAGAAAGTTATGGCCATTTTCATATTCGGAAATTAGCATCTTGTTCCCCATTGCCTTTCAATTGACTTGACTCAAAAGCTGTGATCTGGCCCATAAGTTTCTTAAAAATTAAGTGAACTCAATGAAATTTTCAGTTATTATAGATTGAAGCATTCTGAAACAAATATGAAACAATCTTACTTGGATGACCTGAAATTAAAGCATATAATTAGTTAGTTATCTAATTGTAAGCTAATTACAAAATTCAATGAGTAGATCTAAACATCTATCCATTTCTTAAGAAAAGATAAACTTTTTTTAAATTACCTAAGTGTCCAAATAATATTCACACAATAATCCACAATATAACATAATTTTTAAATCTCATTTTCATGAATTTCTGGACCAAATGGAAGGAATTTAGTTTTTGATTCCTGTAAATTAATGGCCATTTAAATCAACTAGCGAGTGGGTTTTAGTGGAATGAAGTGGATTAGAACGTTGCGGTTAGCGGTGAAGTCGGGAGGAAAAATACTGTTTGTTCATACATTTTTTTGGACCCCATTTCGCAACATGAAAATGTTATTAAAGCCTCCCGAAAAACCAACTTTTAATATAAAAATAAACTATTTACCTTTTTTTCTCCCCTACGCAAAATCCTTCCCGTTGTCGGCGCTCACGGCTTTTGAAGGTGATTTTTAAATTACTCTAGTTAATAAATAATTTAGAGTAATTTAAAAATACCTTCAATCATGAAATGTCGGAGCGATTTTTCTTCCGCAATGAAATTGCCCGACATGGATCGATTTTCCCTGTCTGTAGAAAAACGGCACTTTAAGCCCGCCCCCCTCTGAAAGGCGCCAAAGTCGCGCACACGGGGAGCGGCAGAACTGCAGCGCTGCTCAAGGTAAGTTTTGTAACATACCTAGTAAATGCTTCATCTGTGGACCGGCTCGAATGTAATCATGTGTATATTTTTTCTTTGACTTGATAGCACGCAAACAAAAGCTTTTCATTGTACCTCAAGTAGACATGATATTTGTAAACTAAACATTATGCCAGGAGTTCTCGAATGTCAGAGGAAGTCGAGGTGCCCAGAGAAAACCCACGGGGAGAACGTACAAACTCCATATAGACAGCACACGTAGTCGGGATCTAACCCGGGTCTCTGGCTCTGTGAGGCAGCAACTGTACCGCTGCGCCAACGTACCACCCCAGATTTTTCACCATCCACTGGTAGTGAAGCAGCACCGAATGAGCCAAGATAGTGCAGTGCTCGGTCCAAGTAAGGTTAGAGGGCAGAGGATTGGGATTGTACTTTATTCATCCCTGAGGGAAATTGGTCTGCCACCGGTCAAAAGATGCATTATAATAATGATAATAATTAAATTTAAGTGACCAGTTCGTCTTTTCTTGTCCCAAATGTTGACCTCGCTGTCATCGTCCGTCCTCAAAAGGAAGCAAGCTTCCAGTGACAAACAGTGGGAGCTGTCACTAGTCGCAATAGATGATGGTGGTAGTAGAATTAGCTCAGAATAGACAATAGGTGCAGGAGGAGGCCATTCGGCCCTTTGAGCCAGCACCGCAATTCAATGTGATCATGGCTGATCATCCCCAATCAGTACCCCATTCCTGCCTTCTCCCCATATCCCCTGACTCCACTATTTTTAAGAGCCCTATCTAGCTCTCCCTTGAAAGCATCCAGAGAACCGGCCTCCACCGCCCTCTGAGGCAGAGAATTCCACAGACTCACCACTCTCTGTGAGAAAAAGTGTTTCCTCGTCTCCGTTCTAAATGGCTTACCCCTTATTCTTAAACTGTGGCCCCTGGTTCTGGACTCCCCCAATAGCAACGTTGCCTATTTCCAAAGGTTTCAGCCCGAAACGTTGCCAATTCCCTTCGTTCCATAGATGCTGCTGCACCCGCTGAGTTTCTCCAGCACTTTTGTCTACCTTCGATTTTCCAGCATCTGTAGTTCCTTCTTAAACACTTTGGGACTTTATTTTGCCAGGTCCTGGTGCGAATGCTTGCATTGACACTTACAAAGGAAGGAGTTGACTGCAAGCCTGGCAGAGGAGACAGGTTTGCTTTGAGGTTAGAAAAACAAAATGTTAATGCGGACAGGCTTATGCTTAACAGGAAATTCCGAGACGAATATAAGCTAACTGGTGCAGACAGGTTGTCCAGCCAGACTGAAGATTGTTCATTTATTATACCTGATCAAAGTCCGGTTATTGGCTCTGACAATACATGTCGACAGCATCGGACTGCGAACAATGTTTTTTGCACATTCATTAGTGTAATTAATATTTGAAATGCGTGCTTGCTGTTGAGGCAAAGTTGCTTCGGTGGAAATGACTGTTGACTGAGGCGAGTTGAAGGGCGAAGGAGGAATCTGCTCGGGATTCTGTAAGGGTTGGGGATCTGGAGCCACAGTGGCAAGAAGCCCCATCTTAGTGGTGTCCCATGCTGTGTGTTTGTCTCTCTGTCTCTCTGTCTCTCTGTCTCTCTGTCTCTCTGTCTCTCTGTCTCTCTGTCTCTCTGCCTCTCTGCCTCTCTGCCTCTCTGCCTCTCTGCCTCTCTGCCTCTCTGCCTCTCTGCCTCTCTGCCTCTCTGCCTCTCTGCCTCTCTGCCTCTCTGCCTCTCTGCCTCTCTGCCTCTCTGCCTCTCTGCCTCTCTGCCTCTCTGCCTCTCTGCCTCTCTGCCTCTCTGCCTCTCTCTCTCTCTGCCTCTCTCTCTCTCTGCCTCTCTCTCTCCCTGCCTCCCTCTCCCTGCCTCCCTCTCCCTGCCTCCCTCTCCCTGCCTCCCTCTCCCTGCCTCCCTCTCCCTGCCTCCCTCTCCCTGCCTCCCTCTCCCTGCCTCCCTCTCCCTGCCTCCCTCTCCCTGCCTCCCTCTCCCTGCCTCCCTCTCCCTGCCTCCCTCTCCCTGCCTCTCTGCCTCTCTGCCTCTCTCTCTCTCTGCCTCTCTCTCTCTCTGCCTCTCTCTCTCTGCCTCTCTCTCTCTCTGCCTCTCTCTCTCTCTGCCTCTCTCTCTCCCTGCCTCCCTCCCCCTGCCTCCCTCTCCCTGCCTCCCTCTCCCTGCCTCTCTGCCTCTCTGCCTCTCTCCCTCTGCCTCTCCCCCCGCCTCTCCCCCCGCCTCTCCCCCCGCCTCTCCCTCCGCCCCTCCGCCCCTCCGCCTCTCTCTCTCTCTGTCTCTGTCTGTTGTCCCGACATGTGCTGTCCACCCAGACACCAGCCATCTGGAAGCAGTGAGGCGCGTTGAAACAGACATGCCCTTCTGCAAAGATCCAATGTATGTCCGAGTCGGAGCTGGACAAGAGATTCCCTTCAGATAGACACAAAAAGCTGGAGTAACTCGGACTCTGAAGCAGAGTCTCGACACGAAACATCACCCATTCCTTCTCTCCAGAGATGCTACCTGTCCCGCTGAGTTACTCCAGCTTTTTGTGTCTATCTTTGGTTTAAACCAGCATCTGCAGTTCCTTCCTGCAGATTCCCTGCTCTGGCCTTCCTGTAAGTAATTCTTCCTTGTCCCCATTGTCATCTCCTTGCGATAAAATATTAATATTTTATATCCTCAACTCACTCTGGTGTTAATATTATTTTATCTGTTCACTGACTGTCAGTCTGCCTGCTGTTTCTGCCATTCACTTGAACTGATTGCCCCTCTATCTACTGTGTTTCTCTCCCTCTTTTCTCTGTGTACTTGCCTCGTTCCTCTTGCCTGCCTTGTCTCCTGCGTGTGCTTTCTCCTCTCATGCTTGCACTGTGTTTGCAGGTGAAACTGAAACTTGCTGAGTTTGTAGATTACTCTAAAATAGACAGTGAAGAAAGTTATCAAAAGTCACACACAGCGTGGAAACAGGCCCTTCGGCCCAACTTGCCCATACCAGCAAACATGTCCCATCCGCACTAGTCCCACCTGCCTGGCCCATTCCCTCCAAACCTGTCCCATCCATGTACCTGGGTAATTGTTTCTCAGATGTTGCGATAGTCTCTGCCTCGACTGCCTCCTCTGGCAGCTCGTACCATACACCCACCACCCTTTGTGGGGTGGGAGATTGCAACCTTCACGTGGTCCACCCTGTTTCGACGAATGCAATCAACTCGGCGTGCACAAACAAAAGATAGAAACATAGAAATTAGGTGCAGGAGTAGGCCATTCGGCCCTTCGAGCCTGCACCGCCATTCAATATGACCATGGCTGATCATCCAACTCAGTATCCCGTACCCGTCTTCTCTCCATACCCTCTGATCCCTTTAGCCACAAGGGCCACATCTAACTCCCTCTTAAATATAGCTCAAAGATCAAACAGAACAAGTTGTCCAACAACTTTAGGCTGTGCACGCCAGACGCAAGAAGAAGAAGACCACCCTTTGTGTGAGAACGTTACCCCTCAGATCCCCATTAAATGTTTCCCCCTGCATCTATGTCATCTGGTTCTCGATTTGCCCTGCTCTGGCCAAGGAACAATGTGCACCTACCCGATCTATTCCTCTCGTGATTTTATATACCTCCATATAAGATCACCACTCATCCTCCTGCGCTCCAAGGAATAGAGTCCCAGTCTGCTCAACCTCTCTCTATATATAGCTCAGACCCTCGATTCCCGGCAACATCCTCGTAAATCTTCTCTGTTTCCTTTCCAATATCTTTCCTGCCACACGGTGCCCAGAACTGAACACAATACTCTAAATGCGACCACTCCAACATCTTATATAACTGCAACGTGGCCTCCCAACTTCTATGCTCAGTACTCTGGGATCTTGATCAGCTGGGTAAATGGGGCAAAGGGATGGCAAATGGTGTTGAATGAGTGTGAGGCATTGTGTGTTGGGAAGTCAAACCAGGGTAGGACTTTTACAGTGAATGGTAGGTCCCTAATGAGTATTGTATCGAGGGATTCAGGTGCATATAAGTATGTCGTTCATAGAATGTGGCATCATAGGTAGGGTGATGAGGAAGTTGTTTGACCTGTTGGCCATCATCGGTCAGAGCATTCAGTAGCGGAGCTGGGATATAATGTCAGAGTTGCATGTGACATTAGTGAAGTTGCATTTGGAGCATTGTCAGGAGATAAAAATGCTGGAGAAACTCAGCGGGTGAGGCAGCATCTATGGAGTGAAAGAAAAGGTGACGTTTCGGGTCGAGACCCTTCTTCAAACTGATGTGGGGGTGGTGGGGGCGGGAAGAAGAAAGGAAGGGGTGGAGACAGTGGGTTGTGGTAGAGCTGGGAAAGGGAGGGGAAAGAGAGAGAAAGCAGGGACTACCTGAAATTGGAGAAGTCAATGTTCATACCACTGGGGTGTAAACTACCCAAGCGGAATACGAGGTGCTGCTCCTCCAATTTATGGTGGGGTTCACTCTGGCAATGACTGAGGCCCAGGACAAAGGTCGGATTTGGAATGGGAGGGGGAGTTGAAGTGCTGAGCCACCGGGAGATCAGGTTGGTTATTGCGAACCGAGCGGAGGTGTTGGGCGAAACGATCGCCAAGCCTACGCTTGGTCTCACCGATGTAGGGCAGCTGATGTATTGTGGTCAGTTTTGATCTCCCATCTATAGGAAAGTAGGCATTAAGCTGGAAAGATTGCAGAGAAGGTTCGCAAGGATTTTTACACACACTCACACTCTCTGTTGCGGGGGAACAGTTTGTGTTGATAAATTAAAATTCTGAAAATGAGAAGATTTTTCCCAAATAACATATTTGTTTACGAGGATGTTTCCGTAACCGGCTTCCGTCTCCGCGCTAGTATCTTCGCTCCGCTGTGACGGGATCTTTGGTGCGGAGACGGAAGCCGGTTACGGAAACGGGGCCGGAAATTACCCACGAATCTGCCCACGACCGTACTATGTCTTGTTCATCGAGTGGACTATCGCGCTCGCTGTAGAATCGTTGGGGTATACTGTATGGACTGAACTGCCAGGTGAACTAGTTAAGGAAGCAACAGGCCACATCATTTAAAAGACCTTCACTTTGTGGTGATATAGACTGTGGTGGGTCTATGGAACGAGCTGCCAGCTCCCCCTCAAATGCATTCATGCTGTTCGCCTCAATCCCTGGAGGAGTGAACTCCACACTCTGGTCGGAGAAGCAGATTCAATAACATTTAACAGACATTTGGAGTGCGTTCATGGATTGGAAAAGTGCAGAGCGACGTGGGCTCAAAGCGGGCAAATGGATCTAGCTTCGATGGGGTGTCTCAAACAGCATCGACCACCAGGGCTGAAGGGCCTTTTTCTGTGCTGCTTCACTCTATGACTCTCTGCCTCTCTATCCCTTGTCATTCACAGTCCCACAAGGAGTGTTTGGTACAACACATCCCCAGCAGATTAATCAAATCAATAAGGAGACCTGGGATCATGTCCAATAAATCGGAATGAAGAGCAATTGGTGACGGAATACTAAATACAGCCGAGTTCTGTCAGGCAGCTGCATCGTTAACTCATTCTGCACCCTCTCTTTATTTCTGACAATTTGTGTTAAAAATTCTGTCTTGGTATTCAAAATAGCTTTGATGCCAATTTACTGTGTGAAACATTTTGAAGGGCTTTAGGTATCACAGGCATATAATTAGCCGTGTTCCCTTTTAAAGTTCCTTTGTGTTGTTTGGTGTGTAGGTGCAGTCTCATAAATAGCCTTCCCACACCAACGCTCCCGTCGTGCGATAGGATTTCATGCTCGGTCTTTGGGAAAGGGGGAAGGTGCCACAATGCTGCCTAAGGAAAGGCAGCCAGCATCATCGTGGACCCACGCAAACCAGGCCACGCTTTCATTTCACTCCATCCGTCAGGAAGAAGGTACAGGTGTCTGGAAAACCAATTCAAGAGAGTTTATTGTCGCGTGTTCCCGATAGGACAATGAAATTGGGGGTTACACAAAAAGCTGGAGAAACTCAGCGGGTGCAGCAGCATCTAAGGAGCGAAGGAGATAGGCGACGTTTCGGGTCGAGACCCTTCTTCAAGACTGGTAAGGGACCAGGGAAAAGAGAGATATTGAAATTGATATTGATATTGAAACGAGAGACAATTAAATTCTTGCTTTGCTTCATCACACAGAACCTAGAAGGCATTGACTACAAAACAGATCAGTGTGTCCATATACCATTATATAAATATATACACACATGAATACATAAACTGATAAAGTGCAAATAACAGATAAAGGGATATTAATGTTCAGAGTTTTGTCCGAGCCAGGTTTAATAGCCTGATGGCTGTGGGGAAGTAACTATTCCTGAACCTGGTCGTTGCAGTCTTCAGGCTCCTGTACCTTCTACCTGAAGGTAGCGGGGAGATGAGTGTGTGGCCTGGGTGGTGTGGGTCCTTGATGATGCTGCCAGCCTTTTTGAGGCAGCGACTGCGATAGTTCCCCTCGATGGAAGGGAGGTCAGAGCCGATGATGGACTGGGAAGTGTTTACTACTTTTTGTAGTCTTTTCCTCTCTAGGGCACTCAAGTTGCCGAACCAAGCCACGATGCAACCGGTCAGCATGAACACGGACAACATCACCATGATGCTACACAAAAGGCTGGAGAAACTCAGCAGGTGCAGCAGCATCTAAGGAGCGAAGGAGATAGGCGACGTTTCGGGCCGAGACCCTTCTTTCGACCCGAAACGTCGCCTATCTCCTTCGCTCCTTAGATGCTGCTGCACCCGCTGAGTTTCTCCAGCTTTTTGTGCAACCCTCGATTCTCCAGCATCTGCAGGTCCTTCTTTAACACATCACCGTGATGCTCGTGTTCAAGAACAGCTTCTTCCCGACAACCATCATGCCCTTAAACACTACAAAGCACCAAACTATAAACTAGGACCAGTCTTGGACGCTCCCTGGCAGCGTCCGGCAAATAGGCCGGCAAATGAAACGCGCCATAAATGATGCATCGCTCATTCTACTGCACGGACATCCCCCCCCCCCCCCCCCCCCCCCGGGGCCGCCACACGTAAACCTTCTCAATCTCAGCATGTCACGTGAAGCAGATCAGTGTTGTGTGAAATTCCCTGTCTCACTCCAAAGGGGAGAGCTCACACCGACACTCCAGTGATGCACTGTGAGAGAGAGGTGCCCTCTCCCAGTTGTGGCGTTAAACCAAGACCCTCTCGTTTGGGCGCAAAACGTCCCGCAGACGGAAGCCTTACAATGTACCTCGGCACACGTGACAATAAACTGAACTGTGGATTTGTGTAGGAAGGAACTGCAGATGCTGGTTTAAACCATAGATAGACACAAACAGCTGGAGTAGCTCAGCGGGTCAGACAGCATCTCTGGAGAAAGGTGATGTTTCGGGTCGAGACCCATCTCCGTCTTCCGTCTTCAGACTCCAGTCTGAACAAGGGTCTCGAGCCGAAATGTCACCTATTCCTTTTCTCCGGAGATGTTGCCTGACCCGCAGCGTTACTCCAGCTTTGTGTGTCTATCTGTGGATGTGTGTTCCCTGCCAACCAACCCGCACTAAACCTCCACCCTGTTCTGATGCCCTATCCAATATGATCCAATCCTATATCCATCGAAACATAGAAAATAGGTGCAGGAGGAGGCCATTTGGCCCTTCGGACCTTCGAGCCAGCACCGTCATTCATTGCGATCATGGCTGATCGTCCCCTATCAATAACCCGTGCCTGCCTTCTCCCCATATCCCTTGATTCCACTAGCCCCTTGAGCTCTATCTAACTCTCTCTAAAATCCATCCAGTGATTTGGCTTCCTCTGTGGCAGGGAATTCCACAAATTCACAACTCTCTGGGTGATTCACAACTCTCTGGGTGTGTTCCCTGCCAACCGACCCACACTAAACCACCAACCTTGTTCTGATGCCTATCCAATGTGATCCAATCCCATATCCAACACGGTTCTGATTCCCCAATCCACAAGGAGATTGGGGGCTCTGCCAGAGCCCAGCCTGTGAATACGGAGCAGAAGAATAGACAGCCAACCATATCATCTCTAGAGCGGGTACCCGCTCTACCACCCACCAAATGGAGCTCTGTCAGGGCCTGGCAGGCATTGACGCAGAGACAACAATCTGTCTGCCCAACACCCGGCTTGAGATCTAACCATTCCTTTGGTTTATGTTTCATTCGCAAGAAGATCCAATACTCCTCCTCGAACAACGTTACCACAGCCTATACAACAACAGTTTGGCCGGGACACTGTACCAGCTCCTCTTAAACCGTTAGAGGTAATTATTTTGTTTAACAGCCTCGTTACATGTATGTTTATAAAAGATGCATACTGGTATAGGCAAAATGTGTAGGAAGAAACCACAGATGCTGGTTTACACTGAAGATAGACACATAGAAAATAGGTGCAGGAGGAGGCCATTCGGCCCTTCCTTCCATTCATTGTGATCATGGCTGATCGTCCGCTATCAATAACCCGTGCCTGCCTTCTCCCCATATCCCTTGACTCCACTAGCTCCTAGAGCTCTATCCAACTCTCTCTTAAATCCATCCAGTGATTTGGCCTCCACTGCCCTCTGTGGCAGGGAATTCCACAAATTCACAACTCTCTGAGTAAAAAAGTTTTTCCTCACCTCAGTCTTAAATGACCCCCCCTTTATTCTAAGACTGTGGCCCCTGGTTCTGGACTCGCCCAACATTGGGAACATTTTTCCTGCATCTAGTTTGTCCAGTCCTTTTATAATTTTATATGTTTCTACTATAAGATCCCCCCCCCCTCATCCTTCTAACCTCCAGTGAATACAAGCCTAGTCTTTTCAATCTAGACACACAAGCTGGAGTAACTCAGCGGGTCAGACATCATCTCTGCAGAAAAGGACGTTTCTGGCCGAGACCCTTCTTCAGACTGAGTGTCGGGATATGAAAAGTAAATAGTCGAATGAAAGATATGCAAAAAGCAATGATGATCAAAGAATCATAAATAAATAAATATGTCTATAAATAAAACACTGTGTTAAACTGAGTGTGTAGGATAGTGCTAGGGTACGGGGTGAACGCTGGTTGGCACGGACTCCGTGGGCCGAAGGGCCTGTTTCGGGGTTTCGAAGGGAGAGACTGAAACAGGGTTTTAGTCTCTCCCTTCGGGGGGGATGCGACTTTTCTTGTTATGTCGCCCGTCACCGTCTCCGTCTGTGCTGAGGCCCTAATGGCGGAGCTGGCGGCCTTGGAGCTGTGGCGGCCTTCCAGCAGCGGCGGCACAGCGTCGGGGCTTCAGTGGCGACCTGGCTTCGGAGCTGCGGTGCTCCAGCGGCGACCTGGCTTTCGGGGATGCAGTGCTCCAGTGGCGTTCCGGCGACCTGGCTTTCGGGGCTGCGGTGCTCCAGCGTTCCGGCAGCGGGCCCTGTGGTGGCGTTCCGGCGACGGCAGCCCGGTTTTGGAGGCTCGGCCGCGGGCCTGCTGGACGGCAACATCGGAGGCCTGGATCTCCTCAGCGCAGACGGAGAATAAGGAGGGAAGAAGACAGAGACTCTAAGACTTTTGCCTTCCACCACAGTGAGGAGCTGTTTGGTGAACTCACTGTGGTGGATGTTAAATTTGTGTTCATTGTGTGGTTTTGTTATTTTTTATATATGTATGACTGCAGGCACGAAATTGCGTTCAGACCGAAAGGTCTGGATGACAATAAAGGCATTCAATTCCCCACTGTATTTCTGAACTAAAGAATCAAAGATCATCTGTGGAACAAACACCAATATGACGATGACTTTCTAATGGAGCTCCAAGGTGACACTATAGAAGTATATCAGTAGCTGCAAAGCAATTCAGGACTTCCCACTGATGTGTAAACAGCCCTATAAATCCCACTCAAGTAATCTACTTGGCACATGCTCCCAACAGGGTTGGTGTTGAGCATGTGGTGAATAGTCTCTCAGTTTTACACTGCGTTTTATTTGGTTATGTCTAGGGTGTTAACACTTAGTCCCGAGGGTATTGCTATGTCTCAAACTATTGCAAGGGCAACATGCTGTGTGTAGCTTCTGCTGCATGCGTTTGCCGGCACCTGTTCAGAGGGTATCTTCCCAGCCGTATTTAATTTAGACATTGACTTTTATTTTTGGAGCTTCTCCGTGGATTGTCACCTTGTCGTGGTGGAGAAGCTTGTGTGGACCTGAGGTTCTTGGTTTCCTGGTCCTCCAAAATATTCCAAATGGAATTTAAACTGGAGGTGGTGGAGGGAGGACTTAAGCCAGAAAGGGTTCTTGGGTTCTCAGTCCTGAGAGCAATGCCGTCTGGAGCGATGTTCCTGGTAGGGCCACCCATGGCGGTACGGTCGAGGGGGAGGTCCCTGACAAAGAGCCGATCCAACCGAGACCTCAACGGTGGAACAGGCGGAGGACGATGGCTGACCTTAGTGGAGCGTCACAACGGCTGGGAAGGCGGATGAAGGCTGCAGCAGAAAAGGGTCTCCGGTCGTCTTGGACTCCAGGCCACTGGATCCTGACCCAGATCTGTCAAGGACCGTGGGGTGGCTGTCTGTGCACCAGTCTCCCCACGTCACGCACAGGGGTCCTCCGTTTAGGGAACGACCCTATGGCGAGGAGACTGCCGATGATGATTTTTGGAGTTCAGTTTGAATTTCCTGATGTTTTATGATCTTAAAGAGTAATAGCTCTTCATAGCTTTCATAGCAAAAGGATTTGAGTATAGGAGCAGGGAGGTTCTACTTCAGTTGTATAGGGTCTTGGTGAGACCACACCTGGAGTATTGCGTACAGTTCTGGTCTCCAAATCTGAGGAAGGACATTATTGCCATTGAGGGAGTGCAGAGAAGGTTCACCAGACTGATTCCTGGGATGTCAGGACTGTCTTATGAACAAAGACTGCATAGACTCGGTTTATACTCCCCAGAATTTAGGAGATTGAGAGGGGATCTTATAGAAACTTACAAAATTCTTAAGGGGTTGGACAGGCTAGATGCAGGAAGATTGTTCCCAATGTTGGGGAGGTCCAGGACAAGGGGTCACAGCTTAAGGATAAGGGGAAAATCCTTTAGGATTGAGATGAGAAGGACTTTTTTCACACAGAGAGTGGTGGGTCTCTGGAACTCTCTGCCACAGAGGGTAGATGAGGCCAGTTCATTGACTATATTTAAGAGGGAGTTAGATGTGGCCCTTGTGGCTAAGGGGATCAGAGGGTATGGAGAGAAGGCAGGTACGGGATACTGAGTTGGATGATCAGCCATGATCATATTGAATGGCGGTGCAGGCTCGAAGGGCCGAATAGCCTACTCCTGCACCTAATTTCTATGTTTCTATGTTTCTATAGGGAATCAGAGAATGCAGGCCCATTGAAAATGGCATCACAGGTAGATAGGGTGGTCAAAAAGACTTTTGGCACATAGGCCTTCATCAGCCAGAGTATTGAGAATCTGAAGACCTCAGTCTGAAGAAGGGTCTCGACATGAAGCGTCACCCATACTTTTTCTCCAGTGATGCTGTCTGTTCTGCTGAGTTGCTCCCATGTCTATTGAGCATAGAAGTTGGGAGGTCATGCTGCAGTTATATAAGACTTTGGTGAGGCCACAGTTAGAGTATTGTCTTCAGTTCTGGGCACCGTGTTATAGGAAAGATGTTATCAAGATGTTGACGAGTCAGCCTACAGGGAGGAGGTCCAGCACCTGACAACCTGGTATGCCAACAATAACCTCGTCCTCAACTCCCAGAAGACGAAGGAAATCATTGTTGACTTTAGGAAGAACAGATGTGGCAGACACACCCCCCCATCCATATAATCGGGACTGAGGTGGAGAGGGTCTCCAACTACAAATTCCTCGGGGTACACATCTCGGAGGATCTGTCCTGGTCCCTCAACACCTCAAAGCTGATCAAAAAGGCTCAGCAGCGCCTTTACTTTCTGAGGAGGCTCAAAAAAGCCCACCTGTCCCCCCAGATCCTGACCAACTTTTACCGCTATACCATAGAAAGCATCCTGACCACCTGCTTTACGGTATGGTACAGCAGTTGCACCGTGGCAGACAGGAAGGCACTACAACGGGTGGTGAAAACCGCCCAGTACATCATCGGTGCCCCGCTCCCTGCCATGGATGCCCTCCACCCAAAACGGTGTCTGAAACGGGCCGGGAAGATCATCAAGGACCCCTCACACCCTAACCACGGACTGTTTGCCCTCCTACCATCAGGGAGGCGGTACAGGAGCCTCAGGTCCCGCACTAGTAGGATGAGGAACAGCTTCTACAATAACACCATCACACTGCTGAACTCGGAGTCCCGCCGATAGATTTCTCCAGTCTCTCTCCGTCCACATTGTCTGCATTCTGTAGCTATCACTACAAACCGACGCTAAACTGCATTTTGTTGTACCTATACTTGTATTTGTGCAATGACATTAAAGTTGAATTGAATTGAATTGAAGCTCGAAAGGGTGCAGAGAAGATTGGTGAGGATGTTGCCAAGACCCGAGGGCCTCAGCTAGAGGGAGAGGTTGAACAGGCCTGATTTGCATGGAGCGTAGGATGATGCGTGGTCTTATAGAGGAGTACAAAATCATGAGATGAATGGATCGGGTAAACACACGCAGTCTCTTGCCCAGAGTAGGGGAATCAAGAACCAGAGGACACAGGTTTATGGTAAGACAGGAAAGATTTAATAGGAACCTGAGTGTTAACTTTTTTGCACAAAGGTGTTGGTTTAAGGAATGAGTTGCAGGAGGAGGTAGTTGAGGCTGGTACCATCGCAGTGTTTAAGAAACATTAAGACAGGTACAGGTGGCGGAGCGCTGGAGCGCTGGAGTGCCATCGCGGGACGGAGCGGCCGATGCCTTGCCTGGGTCGCCGCGCTGGAACTCCGGTGAGCTGAGACCGCCGAGACAAACATCGCGGAGCCGCGGGTCTGTGGAGCGGCCGGCTGCGGGCGACGGCGCTGAATTTCAACATCGGGAGCCGGTGGGGGAGCTCCATTCAGCGCGGCCTTGTCGGCTTCGTAAGCCGCGGACTCCGGTAAGGAAGCGGCCGTTCCGGGTGTCCCAAGCCGCTGAGAGGATTCTCCCGACGCCGGAGCACCGTCACCCGGCGAGAACGGCCTGGAACATCAGGCCTCCGTGAAGGCGACTGTGGAGGCCTCAATATGCCTGACTATGGGTGGACATGGGTTGGGGACTGGACATTGTGCCTTCCCTCATAATGGGAACCATTGTGGGGGGATGTTTTTATGTTTAAATCTCTTTATTAGTGTTGTGTCTGTATTCTTTATTTATGTGCTGCATGGCCAGAAGCATTTCACTACACCAAGTGGTGTATGTGACAAATAAATAAACTAACCTTGCTAGGGCAGGTTTGAAGGGTTTTGGTTCAAACGCAGGCAGGTGGGACTAGTGTAGGTGGGACATGTTGGGCGGTGTGGGTATTGGGCCGGAGGGCCTGTTTCCACACTGTATCACTCTATGACTATCATTGCACAGGATATAACGGCACAAAACAGGGCATCAGCATGTCCAATCCCAGCTGGTATTCATGGCCTTATTAAGCTTCCTTACTCTGTCAGCTCAGTGGAGGTGCAGGCTCGGAGGGCCGGATGGCCTACTCCTGCACCTATTGTCTATTCATCTAAATGATATCTTACTCTGTCTTCACCCACTCCTTTCAATTGTGCGTGTGAGTGTGAGTTCCACTGTTTGGACATGAAGGTTTCTTCTGAATTCATTGCCACAGACGGTGGTGGAGGCCAAGTCATTGGGTATTTTTAAAACGGAGATTGATAGCTTCTTGATTAGCAAAGGCCTGTCCCAATGCATCACGACCTAATTCACGACCTCTGCCGAGTTTGCCCTTGATACATACTCGCAGCATGGCCGTCACAAGGTCGTAGGTAGGCCGTGATGCTGGTCGTAGGTACTCGTGGCATCAAGTAGGTCGGGGCGTTTTTTCAACATGATGAAAAATGTCCATGAGTAAAAAAGGTGGTGAATTAGGTCGTGAAAGTGGGACAAGTTGTGAATTAGGTCATGAAAGGCCCTTAATGGTGTCAAAGGTTAGGGGGAGAAGGCAGGGGAATGGGGATAAGATGGAAAAATAGATCAGCAATGATCGAGTGGTGGATCAGATTTGATGGGCCAATTAGTTTAATTCTGCGCCGATGTCTTATGATCTTATATTTCCATATTGAATTTCTTGGTGACTGCCTGCTATTGATTCTTCCTCCCTGTGTGCATCCAATCTAGCAAAACCTATCATTGGTTTAAACACCTTTATTAGGTCGCACCGCAGCTGCCGTTCCTCAAGAGAAGAATCCAAGCCTGTTTATATCGTCTTATTCTATTCTTATTATTTTTGCAGCATCTTTTATGAATCTCTTTAGTGGCTCCATGTACACAGTGGCCTGAGCTGTACACACGGCATCCACAGAGTGCGCTCGACAAGGCCGAGGCCTTCCTTAAAGCCCTGTCCCACTGTACGAGGTAATTCAAGAGCTCTCCCGAGTTTAAAAACTCATGGTAAGCTCGGAGAATGTACGTAGCGGGTACGTCGGAGCTCGGGGACGTCTCTTAGCGGCTCGTAACGCTTACGGCAGGTACTCGGGAAAAGTGGGAAGCTCGTGAAGATTTTTCAACGTGTTGAAAAATGCCCACGAGAGCCCCGAGTACCTACGAGCGGCTATTACCGTAATTCTCCAAGTTCGAATTCGGGGAAAATCTGGAGAACTCTTAACCATATAACAATTACAGCACAGAAACAGGCCTTCTCGACCCTTCCAGTCCGTGCCGACCATTTATTTTCCCCTAGTCCCATACCCCTCCATTCCCTTCCCGTCCATATACCTATCCACTTTACTTTTAAATGTTAAAATCGATCCTGCTTCCACCACTTCTGCTGGAAGATCATTCCACACAGCCACCACTCTCTGAGTACAGATGTTCCCCCTCATGTTACCCCTAAACTTCTGTCCCTTAATTCTCATGTCATGCCCTCTTGAACTCTTGAATTAGCTCGTACAGTGGGACAGGCCCTTTATCTTTCCAGGTCTATCAAAAAAGTAACTGAATTTGCAGGGACCCAAAAGTAGTCATTGGGAATAAAATGGATGTTAGTAGTCCCATCGCTAGTCAAAAAAAAACATCAAATAAAAGAAAATCAGAATTTGTTAACAGTATGTTTAAGAAGGAACTGCAGATGCTGGAAAATTGAAGGTAGACAAAAATGCTGGAGAAACTCAGCGGGTGAGGCAGCATCTACAGAGCTAAGGAAATAGGCAATAGGAAATAGGCAACGTTTCGGGCCGAAACGTTGCCTATTTCCTTCGCTCCATAGATGCTGCCTCACCCGCTGAGTTTCTCCAGCACGTTTGTCCACCTATAACTGTTGCAGTCTGTGTGAGATTTATGTTTTACTTCGCAGGGAATTAGATCTGAATGAGGTCCCGACAAACAACCATCCATCTCAAATTGCAATTGTAATTATGGAGCGAAGGAAATAGGGAGCATTTCTGGCCAAAACCCTTCTTCAGACAGTAGGAAGGGACTTGTTATGTTAGAAGCTGTGACTAAAATTTGAAGGAGATGTGCAAAGCAATTTTGTTTTACACGGAGGTAGGTGGTGGAGCAGATACGCTAGTGGCATTTGATAGACTTTTAGATATATACACATGACTTTGCATGGAATTAGTGTAACCTGGCATCATAGTCAGCACAGACTTTGTGGGTTGAAGGGCTCGTTCTTAACCTCACCCGTTCCTTCTCTCCAGAGACGCTGCCTGTCTCGCTGAGTTAAGGGCCTGTCCTACAAGCATGGAACTCTATGCGATGAACGCGATCAAACTAGAAGCGGGGGCCGCGCGGAGGTCGGGTGATCCCCTGTACAGGGCCGTTCCCACCAGCATGCGCCTGCATGCGGCAAGCGCGACCAAACCGGCAGTATGGGGCGCACGGAGGTCGGGTGAGTGGCGCAACGCGGCGCAAAGTGAGGCGAACTTGGAGCGAAGTCTAAGGTAAGTTCGCCAGGACAGAGAGGGGCACACAGAGAGGGGCACAGAGGCACACACACACACAGGGCCACGGAGCCACACACATAGAGGGTCATGGAGGCACGACGTCGGGGCGGTGTGTATATGTCGAGGCGACTGCGAGCCGACAAGCTGTTGGCTCCCTTTCGCCCCCTCCCCCCATTCCCTGTTTTGGGGTTTGGGACAGGCCTGCAGTGGGATTGGGACAGCGAATGGCTCCATATACCTGGTGCGTAGAGTGAAGGTAGGTTTGGGGTGGGGTGGCTTGGGTTAAATTGGGAGGGGACGGCTGTCGGGCTCCACAAGAACCAAGTGCCTCTGCTAGTGACACCAAACCACTGTCCGGCTTGAGGCCGATGTAACGCTGGCCTTGTTCCCTTCACTTCCTCTGTCACAGTCACAGTACTGTGGGGTAATAATGATAGAGGTTTGAAATACTCCAGATTGCAGGTTTGATTTGCCTTTTCAAGCCCACGTTCCACTGAGTGTGACACAACCTAGCATTAGGAGGTGGAGCGAGGTGAGCATGTAAGCTGCATCCATTGATGTTCTAATGACTGGGTGGGTCCCCCGGCATTCAGAGTGCCGGCATTGGTGTGTTGGTAAAAAGCTGGAGGGGATACAAACATGCACGGCTCCTAACTGGAGAAGAGTGTGTAGGAAGGCTCTGCAGATAGACACAAAATGCTCCAAGAAACTGCAGATCCTGAAGATAGACACAAAATGCTGGAGTAACTCAGCTGGGACAGGCAACGTTTTGGATGGGAATGGGTCGAGACCCTTCTTTCAGCTATTTGCCAGTGTTTAGCTCTGCCCTCCACTAGAGAAGAATTCCCAGAGAAACAGGATCTTCATCCAAACTTGTCCATGCTGACCAAGACGACGCATCTAAGCTAGTCCTATTTGCCTGCGTTTGGCCAATATCCCTCTAAATCTTTCCTATCCACATACCTGTCCAAGTTAAACTGTTGCTGGGGAGGAAGAAGCATTCCGGACACTCCAAGCCGCTGAAGCCAGAGCTCCATCATCCGGCGAGAGGGCCTGAAACATCGGGCCGCTGTTGTGAGGTCTGGGGAGGCCTCGAATAGGCCCCGACCACGGGGTGAACATAGAGGGAGAGGACTGGACTTTGCTGCCTTCCCTCACAGTGGGAACCATTGTGGGGGGGGGGGGGGGGAATGTTTTTATGTTCAATGTTCAATTCTTTAATGTTGTGTTTTATTTTTTATTGACATGCAACTCAAATTTCCCTGCACCAGAAATCGTGTATGTGACAATAAATGTCCTTTGTAGAATCTCGACCACTTCTGTTGGCAGGTAGACAAAAGTGCTGGAGAAACTCAGCGGGTGCAGCAGCATCTATGGAGCGAAGGAAATAGGCGACGTTTCGGGCCGAAACCCTTCTTCAGACTGATGGTTTTGGCCCGAAACGTTGTCTATTTCCTCCGACCCATAGATGCTGCTGCACCCGCTGAGTTTCCCCAGCACTTTTGTCTACCTTCGATTTTCCAGCATCTGCAGTTCCTTCTTAAATACTTCTGTTGGCATCTTGTTCCAATACTTCACAAGAGCATGAGATAGGAGCAGTAGCAGGCCTGCTAAGCCTGTCCTATTGACCAATATGATCATGGCCAATCTTCCACTGGCCTCATCTTCACCTTGCTGCCAGTTCCACACAGCCCTGATATCTGTCTCAAAATATATTGGCCTCCACTTTAAATACCTCTAAAGGGCCTGTCCAACCAGCATCCGACTCTATGCGATGAGCGCGATCAAACTAGAAGCGGGGGCCGCGCGGAGGTCGGGTGATCCCCTGTACAGGGCCGTTCCCACCAGCATGCGCCTGCATGCGGCAAGCGCGACCAAACCGGCAGCGAGGGCCGCGCGGAGGTCGGGTGAGTGGCGCAACGCGGCGCAAAGTGAGGCGAACCTGGAGCAAAGTCTTACAGGTAAGTTCGCCAGGACAGAGAGGGACACACAGAGAGGGGCACAGAGGCACACACAGAGAGGGTCACGGAGGCATCTACAGAGAGGGTCACGGAGGCACGACGTCGAGGCGGTGTGTAATGCGTCGAGGCGACTGCGAGCCGACAAGCCGTTGCCGCGCGGAATTTTTAAACATAGTCAGTTTTTCGGAGCCCCGCGCGATGTCGGGACGAACTCCGCACTATTCCGCACGGCTCCGGCGATCGAAGTGGGACCGGCCCCGCGACGCCGGACGGCTCAAGCGACCACGTTAGGTCGCGCTAATCGCATGGAGTTGCATGCTGGTGGGACAGACAGGCCGTTAACGATCCTGCTTCAGACTCTGGTGAAACTAATTGCAGAGGTCAGACTTTGGAGATACAGTGCGGAAACAGGCCTTGTTTCTCTTGGCCAACCGACTCCACGCAGGCCAGAGATTGGAACAGAAGGTGTGAGACATTGTCTTCGATCATCTATCATCGGGCAGGCAGCTCAGAAGCCTCACACCGCCGGGTTCAGGAACAGCTCATTTTCTTCTTGAACCACCTAGCACAACCATAATCCTACCTCAACAACACACCACTATGGACCATTCTTGCGCAGCAAATCCCACAAGGAGAACGTGCAAACTCCAAGCAGTGTGCAGTGGACGTTGGGATTGAACCCAAGTTGGTGGAGTTTTGAGACAGAGGCTCTCCGAGAAGTGCCGCTGTACAACCCTGCACTCCTGTAGTTACCGGTTTTTAATTTTCACCTGAATATTGAAGCAAGATGGATGAAAATGGAAGTGACTCTCAAATAAATTTCCTGCGTTAAAATGTTACCTACAGCGACCTTCCAACAGCTGAAGTTGGACACAAATGCTGGAGAAACACAGCGGGTGAGGCAGCATCTATGGAGAGAAGGAATGGGTGACGTTTCTGGTCGAGAGACTTCCTCAGACTGAAGAAGGGTCTCGACCCATTCCTTCGCTCCATAGATGCTGCCTCACCCACTGAGTTTCTCCAGCATTTTTGTCTACCTTCGATTGTTCCAGCATCTGCAGTTCCTTCTTAAACATTCCAACAGCTGAGGTTGCTATAATATCAACAATAGAGGATATGTAACATTTTAAAACAATTCTGCATTGGAATCAATCCGACTTCCTTTTTTCGGCCTAGTTCCAAGGAAAGCCTCACTCTAGCTTAGTAGATGTAGTTGCCATGGAAACCTGTGTTGGTGCTGGAATCACCTACACAATTAAAAGGTCCGTACAACATGCTCGGATTTAGTAAAAATAGAACGGCACGCCGGTTGCAATCGCCTTTGTGAAACAATCAAAAGGAAGACATTAGAGAAAGGAAGGGCAGGTAAGTCGAGATTGCATAATTTATAATAATTGGGCTTTCTTACCCGAATCGAGATGGTGGGAAATAATTTGATGGACCGGTCAAAATATTGACCTCAATGGAGATTATGAGCGGCATCCGTCTTGCCCCACTAATCTTTCTCATGTCACCCACCCCTCCCCTCCCCCTCCCACCGACATGTCTGTGGTATCTGTCCGTAAACCTGAAGGCCTCCCTTTCTCATTCAAAGCCCCTGGAACCCTGCAGATAGTCGTAGACTATTAAGAATAAGGGGTCGGCCATTTAAGACTGAGATGAGGAAAAACCTTTTTTTCACCCAGAGAGTTGTGAATCTGTGGGATTCTCCGCCACAGAAGGCAGTGGAGGCCAATTCACTGAATATTTCCAAGAGAGAGTTAAATAGAGCTCTTAGGGCTAACGGAACCAAGGGATATGGGGAGAAAGCAGGAACGGGGTACTGATTCTGGATGATCAGCCATGATCGTATTGAATGGTGGTGCTGACTCGCCACCATTCAATACTCGAAGGGCCGAATGGCCTACTCCTGCACCTATTTTCTATGTTTCTATAGAGCCATACAGCACCAAAACCAGCCCTTCGGCCCAACTCGTCCATGCTACCAAGATGTCGATCTCGGCTCGTCCAGTTTGCATGTGTTTGGCCCAAATCTTTTCTGTCTGTTTCCTATTTCTATCTATTTACCTGTCCAAATGTGTTTTAATTCCTGTTATTACTTCGGTCTCAACAACATGTGTTTAGGTCCTATCCTTCTAAACCATTCCTATCTATGTACCTGAACAAAGTTATTTTAAATGCCTCAGCTACCTCCTCTGGCAGCTCGTTCCATATACCCATCATACCAGACTGATTCCTGGGATGTCAGGACTTTCATATGAGGAAAGACTGGATAGACTAGGCTTGTACTCGCTGGAATTTAGAAGATTGAGGGGGGATCTTATAGAAACTTACAAAATTCTTAAGGGGTTGGACAGGCTAGATGCAGGAAGATTGTTCCCGATGTTGGGGGAGTCCAGAACAAGGGATCACAGTCTAAGGATAAGGGGGAATTCCTTTAGGACCGAGGTGAGGAAAACATTCTTTACACAGAGAGTGGTGAGTCTCTGGAATTCTCTGCCACAGAAGGTAGTTGAGGCCAGTTCATTGGCTATATTTAAGAGGGAGTTAGAAGTGCACTTGTGGCTAAAGGGATCAGGGGGTATGGAGAGAAGGCAGGTGCAGGATACTGAGTTGGATGATCAGCCATGGTCACATTGAATGGCGGTGCAGGCTCGAAGGGCAGAATGGCCTACTCCTACACCTATTTTTCTATCCTCTGTGTGAAAAAGTTGCCCCTCAGGCTCCTATTGAATCTTCCCCTCTCATCTCAAACCTATGCAAGTAGCTGAATCAGCCACCTGCTTATCTCTCTCAGCCTCTGTAAATTCATCAAGGGTTCAATGGTACCTTATTGGCACATGTCATAGAGTCATACAGCATGTAAACAGGCCCTTCGGCCCACTTTGCCCATGCCGACCGACTCATACTAGTCCCACCTGCCCGCGTGTGGTCCATATGCCTCCAAACCTGCTCTATCCATGTACCTGTCTAACTGTTTCCTAAATGTTGCGATAGTCCCAGCCTCAACTACCTCCCCTGGCAGCTCGTTCCATACACCCACCACCCTTTGCGTGAAAACGTTACTCCTCAGATTCCTATTTTTATACCAACCGTTAGCATTACAGGACTGCGTCGAGACATCCACGAACTCCTACGGACCCGCTATGGACATTCTCCGAGTTCGCATCGGGAAAACTCGGGAGAACTCGTGAATTACCTAGTACAGTGGGACAGGGGCTTAACTCAGCAGGTCAAGCAGCATCTCTAGAGAATTGGTGACCCTCGGACTATGTTTGATAGGACTTTACTAGACTGATTCCTGGGATGTCAGGACTTTCATATGAGGAAAGATTGGATAGACTCGGCTTGTACTCGCTGGAATTTAGAAGATTGAGGGGAGATCTTATAGAAACTTACAAAATTCTTAAGGGGTTGGACAAGCTAGATGCTGGAAGATTGTTCCCGATGTAGGGGGAGTCCAGAACAAGGGGTCACAGTCTAAGGATAAGGGGGAATTCCTTTAGGACCGAGATGAGGAAAACATTCTTTACACAGAGAGTGGTGAGTCTCTGGAATTCTCTGCCACAGAAGGTAGTTGAGGCCAGTTCATTGGCTATATTTAAGAGGGCGTTAGATGTGGGACTTGTGGCTAAAGGGATCAGGGGGTATGGAGAGAAGGCAGGTACGGGATACTGAGTTGGATGATCAGCCATGATCACATTGAATGGCGGTGCGGGCTCGAAGGGCCGAATGGCCTACTCCTGCACCTATTTTTCTATGTTTCTATGTTGCTACTGGCTTTATCTTGCGCTAAATTTTATTCCCTTATCATGTATCCGTACACTGCTCGATTGTAATCATGTGTTGTATTCCGGCTGCCTGGTTAGCCCGCAGCAATAGCTTTTCACTGTACCTCGGTACACATGACAATAAACTAAACTGAACAGAAAAGGAATGGGTGACGTTTCGGGTCGCGAAACTGTCCGAAGAAGGGTCTCGAACCGAAACATCGCCTATTCCTTTCACCCAGAGGTCCTGCCTGACCCGCTGAGTCACTCCAGCACTCTGTGTCTGCCCCCCCCCCCCCCCCCCCCCCGCCCCCCGTCTCCAGAATCTGCCCGTACCCTCCACTCCACGTTACTTATGGTTGCTCAGGAGACGGGCGAGTGCGTCAGTAGGCACGGCAACCTGATTGAAATTCAGACCTCAAGAGGCCTCCCTGAACCAACGGTTTGAAGTTGTGTAGCACAAAAAAAAAATCCTAATTATTTTTCAGTCAATGTCCCAAATGGACCTCAAAAGAAATACAGTTGCCCTGGCAACCGCTCCCCCCTCCCCTCCTCCCCCCCCCCCTTCCAAACAGAATGTATTTCAATAGGAATTGGCTTCCACGGCCCAGCAAGATGCTGGCCAGCCGAGCTCCCCGCCGCTCAGATAAGGCACAAAAAAATCTACTTTGCAAGACAATGTCCCCAGAAGTCTGCGTCAAATAGAATAGAGCGGGGAGGCCGGGAGTATATGTGAGGGGGGGGGGGGGGGTAGGGGGGAGAAGTCGACTGGCACAGTGACCGACATCATTAGCCTGATGATTAGTCTCTCTGCCTGCATAATTGACGGACATCTGTGTTGTGACTGGGTGATCCGGGCTGCCAAACAGACCGTCGTAGCTTAAAAATTAATTTTGCTGCTGTTAGCCAGCAAGAAAATGGGCTCTGCGGTCTCAGTGCTGGACTAAATCTTGCTCCTGAATTGTTCCCGGGCTGTGGGGCAGGTGGAAAGGCGCCTTTATAATGAGGTTCGATTTATTGATTGAAAGATGCAGCAGGGAAACAGGCTCTTCGACCCACCAAGTCCACGCCGACCATCGAGATTCACGATTCAAGATTCAAGAGAGTTTATTGTCGTGTGTCCCAGATAGGACAATGAAATTCTTGCTTTGCTTCAGCTCAACAGAACATAGTAGGTTACACAAAAAGCTGGAGAAACTCAGCGGGTGCAGCAGCATCTAAGGAGCGAAGGAGATAGGCGACGTTTCGGGTCGAGACCCTTCTTCAGACTGGTCAGGGATCAGGGAAACGCGAGATATAGACAGTGATGTGGAGAGATAAAGAACAATGAATGAAAGATATGCAAAAAAGTATTGATGATAAAGGAAACAGGCCATTGTAAGCTGTTTGTAGTGTGAAAATGAGAAGCTAGTGTGACTTGGGTGGGGGAGAGATGGAGAGAGGGAATGCCTCAGCTCAACAGAACATAGTAGGCATTGACTACAGAACAAAACAGTGTGTCCATATACCATTATATAAATATATACACACATGAATAAATAAACTGATAAAGTGCAAATAAACAGATAATGGGATATTAATGTTCAGAGTTTTGTTTGAGTTGAGTTCATTAGCCTGATGGCTGTGGGGAAGTAGCTATTCCTGAACCTGGACGTTGCAGTCTTCAGGCTCCTGTACCTTCCACCTGAAGGTAGCGGGGAGATGAGTGTGTGGCCAGGATGGTGTGGGTCGCCCGTTCACATTCGTTCTCTTGTATCTCATTCCCTGCACACCAGGGAGAATTTACAGAGGGATAATTAGCGTCCAAACCTGCGCGTCGTTGGGAGGTGTGAGGAGAATCGCAAGGCGGAAATCACAATCACAACAGTACTTTATTAGCCAAGTATGTTTTTGCAACATACGAGGAATTTCCTTTGCCGAGTGACTCACACAAATGAAAAGCTACGGAACAAACAAAAATACATTTTAATGTAAACATCCACCACAGTGACCCCTCCACATTCCTCACTGTGATGGGAATGTGGCAAAAATGGGTTTAAATCTCTTCCCTTCTATGCACTCCCGTGGTCGAGGTCCTCGAGCCGGCCGTTGATGGGGCGATCTTGGCTCCCGTAGCCGGTGGTCGGGCAATCGGGGCGATCAAGCTCCTGCATTGGGTAAGTTTCTTCTCCCGGTCCCGACCATAACCATCGACATTCCGTGTTCTTCAATGACGCTGGCTGTCCCACTGAGTTACTCGAGTACCTCGTGTCCTCCTCCTTCACGCTAGTTCTACGTAAGCGCAGTTTCTCAACCACTCCTTACACACACAGGGCAATTTACAGAGGGCCAGTTAACGTATAAACCCGCACGTCTTTGGGATGTGGGAGGAAACCGGAGCACCCGGAGAAAACCCACGCGGCCGCAGAGCGAGCGTGCAAAGGAATGGGGGGAGTGGAGGGTGTGGGGGGAGCGGGGGGGGGGCGTTAGAGGAGGGTGCGAGATTAGAGGAGGGATCGGGATGAGAGGAGGGAGTGGGATCAGGGAGAGGAGG
>OY740820.1:16542420-16589920 GCA_963514005.1 Raja brachyura
GACGTCACCCATTCCTTCTCTCCAGAGATGCTGCCCGTCCCGCTGAGTTGCTCCAGCTTTTTGTAATAAACTTAATGTAAATGTTTGTTGAGATTTTAATGTAGATTTCAACTAATTTACGTGTAATATCAGGTGAGCCCTGAGCTGTGGCCCTTGTACACTGTGCACCACTATAGGTACTTTGCCTACTTTGATTTTTGCACGATAACAGTCTGTTTTGCTGAGAATTTCCGATGAATTATTGAGTATATATTTGTTGTCTTTTTGCATTAATATGTCTGTTAAGCTGCAGCAAATAATGTCTGTCTGTGTGTGTCTCTGTGTCTATCTGTGCATCTCTGTCAATGTCTCTGTCTCTGTGTCTGTCTGTGTCAGTTGGTTACTGTGGGAGTCTGTATATGTGTCTGTGTGTGTCTCTCTGTCTGAGTGTGTCTCTGTCTGTGTCTGTTTCTGTACGTGTCTGTCTATCTGTGTCTGTCTCTTAGTCTGTGTCTGACTGTGTCTGTCAGACTGTGCCTGTGTTTGCCTGTCTGCGTGTCTCTGTCTGTGTCTGTCTCTCTGTGTCTATCCGTGTGCCTGTCTGACCGTGTCTCTGTCAGACTGTGTGAGTGTTTGCATCTGTGTGTGTATGTGCCTGTGTGGGTGTATGTGCCTTTGTGTGTGTGTGTGTGGGTGTGTGTGTGTGTGTGTGGGTGTGTGTGTGTGTGTCTCTGATTGTGTGTGTCTGTGTGTCTGCATGTGTGTGTGTGTGTGTGTGCTTGTCTGTGTGTGTGTCTCTCTGATTGTGTGTGTGTGTGTGTGTGTCTGTGCGTGTCTGTGTCTCTGTGCATGTGCGTGTGTCTGTGTGTGTGTGTCTCCCTGTCTGTGTGTGTGTGCATGTCTGTGTGTCTGTTTGTGTGTGTGTGCCTGGGTGTGTGTCTCTGTGTGTGTATGTCTCCGTGTGTGTGTGTGCGTGTGTGCGTGTGTGTGTGTGCGTGTGTGTGTGCGCGTGTGTGTGTGTGTGTGTGTGTGTGTGTGTGTGCCCGGGTGTGTGTCTCTGTGTGTGTATGTCTCCGTGTGTGTGTGTGCGTGTGTGCGTGTGTGTGTGTGCGTGTGTGTGTGCGCGTGTGTGTGTGTGTGTGTGTGTGTGTGTGTGTGCGTGTGTGTGCCCGGGTGCAAAGATGCTTTGTAACATTGAGTGCTGCTTGGTGCCTCTCCTCTCCAGTGTATCTCTGATCTCTTTCATCTCTCTACAGCAGCCACTTCAGAGCAGCCAGTGTGTGGTGTGTGGGCCGGGACATTAATGAGAGACGTTCCCGGCGAGATGCGTGTCTAGACAGACGCACTGCAGGACCTTGTTTGCAGTCGAGGCAGAGGCTGTGCTGTGGAGCTGCCAGACAGTTACGTGATGTGATGTGAACAGATCATAACCCTGGTCCCTGCGTCACTGTCTGTCCAATTCCAGCAATTCCAGCTACACCCAGCCTTAATACTTAAAGGTAAATCCACAAAGGCACTGCATAGGCAAAGCTGCCTTTTGTAAAAGCATATTCTCTTTACGTTCCAGAGTGTAAACAAGCCATGTAGTGGACAGAAAACCTTCACGTTGTCCTGCCTCTCGCCCTCATGGTCGATGGATAGTTTAAGGCAGAGATAGATAGATTCTTGATTAGTACAAGTATCAGGGGTTATGGGGAGAAGGCAGGAGAATGGGGTTGGGAGGGAGAGATAGAGTCAAGAGTCAAGAGAGTCTTATTGTCATGTGTCCCAGATAGGACAATGAAATTGAATGGCGAAGTAGACTTGATGGGCCAAATGGCCTAATTCTACTCCTATCCCTTATGACCTTATGAGCAGCAGAGGCTAAAACTCTTTCTTTGCTGTCCCTCTAATGCTCCTGAGCCAGGGACAGAGACCCCCGTTCAATCCTGACCGTGGGCGCTGTCTGTACAGAGTTTGCACGCTCTCCCCATCACCTGCGTGGGTTTTTGTCCGGGTGCTCCGGTTTCCCCCCACACTCCAAAGTCGTGCGGGTTTGCAAATTGTCGCTAGTGTGTAGGACAGAGTAAATGTGGATGGTCGCTGGTTGGCGCGGACTGGGTGGTCCGAAGGAATTGTGTCCGCGCTGTTTCTCTAACCTAAACTAAACTACAGGGGGTAGACACAAAATGCTGGACTAACTCAGCGGGACAGGCAGCATCGCTGGATGGAAGGAATGGGTGACGTTTCGGGGTGGAGACCCTCACTTCAGACTTCTATCCAGAGATGCTGCCTGTCCCGCTGAGTTACTCCAGCATTTTGTGTCTATCTTCGGTTTAAACCAGCATCTGCAGTTCCCTCCTCTACAACAATACTACACTACAGGGGCTTGGCCATAGTGAGCACCACCGTAAATTGGAGGGCAGCACCTCATATTTCGCTTGGGTAGTTTACACCCCAGCGGTATGAACATTGACATGAACTGGATGCTTTCAAGAGAGAGCTAGATAGAGCTCTTAAAAATAGCGGAGTCAGGGGATATGGGGAGAAGGCAGGAACGGGGTACTGATTGGGGATGATCAGCCATGGTCACATTGAATGGTGGTGCTGGCTCGAAGGGCCGAATGGCCTTCTCCTGCACCTTTTGTCTATTGACTTCTCCAATTTCAGGTAGTCCCTGCTTTCTCCCTCTTTCCCCTCCCCTTCCCAGCTCTCCCACAGCCCTCAGTCTCCTCCTCTTTCTTTCTTCTTCCCGCCCTCCCCCCCCCCACCCCCACATCTAGTCTGAAGAAAGGTCACGACCCGAAACGTCGCCCCTTCTTTCGCTCCATAGATGCCGCCTCACCCGCTGAGTTTCTCCAGCATTTTTTTATCTGCCTTCGATTTTTCCAGCCTCTGCAGTTCCTCCTTAAACTACAGGGGGAGGCAGTGAGCCGGTTTCAGCACTGAGCTTGGACTGGTGGGATTGGGTTGGGTGTGTGGATTACATAAGAGCGGTGAGCCGGGCTGTGATGCAGGGCCATGGCTTGGATCAGCGAGCATTCTCTGCACCCTAGATAACCTCCAACTCTGGCTGGAGTGTCAGAACGGAGCAGGAGGCACGGTGTGATGGGCGGAAACGCAGACAGATTGCATAACACCGACTATAAATATTGAAAAGGTTGGACAGGGCAACCTCTGAGCAATTAAGTGTCGTGTTTGGAGACTGGGACAGAAAGGCCTCGGGCAGAAACACACATAGTCTGGAAATTTGTTGACTTCACATGGCCTCTCCCTCGAGGTATCGCTCTCATCCCTACACGGCTTTAATGTGAAGTGTACGTTGCTCGGTTGCAGTATTTTCTTGCCAATTTGTGCTCTGGCAGTTTACAGGTGCACTTGCAACGCAGATCTCCGGTTGACAAAGAGAGTTTTACGGACTAATAAAAACCCTACAGAGGGACACAGCACTGAAGCAGGCCCTTCAGCCCACAGACCAGCAAACACACATTGGCAGTCCATTCGAAATCAAATGCAAGGGACTTCAGAAACTGGTTGTGTAGGCAGGAACTGCAGCTGCTGGTTCAAACCATAGACTGACACAAAAAGCTGGAGTAACTCAGTGGGACAGGCACTCCTTCTCTGGAGAGAAGGAATTGGTGCCTCAGAAGGCAGTGGAGGCCAATTCTCTGGATTCTTTCAAGAGAGTTAAGGGCCTGTCCTACCAGCATCCGACTCCATGCGATGAGCGCGATCAAACTAGAAGTGGGGGCCGCGCGGAGGTCGGGTGATCCCCTGTACAGGGCAGTTCCCACCAGCGTGCGCCTGCATGCGGCGAGCGCGACCAAACCGGTAGCAGGGGCCGCGCGGAGGTCGGGTGAGTGGCGCAACGTGGCGCAAAGTGAGGCGAACTTGGAGCGAAGTCTTCAAGGTAAGTTTGCCAGGACAGAGAGGCGCACACAGAGAGGGCCACGGAGCCACACACATAGAGGGTCACGGAGGCACCTACAGAGAGGGTCACGGAGGCACGATGTCGAGGCAGTGTGTAATGGGTCGAGGCGACTGCGAGCCGACAAGCTGTTGCCGCGCGGAATTTTTGAACATAGTCAGTTTTTCGGAGCCCCGCGCGATGTCGGGACGAACTCCGCACAATTCCGCACGGCTCCGGGGATCGAAGTGGGACCGGCCCCGCGACGCCGGACGGCTCAAGCGACCACGTTAGGTCGCGCTCATCGCATGGAGTTGCATGCTGGTGGGACAGGCCCTTTAGATAGAACTCTTAAAGATAGCGGAGTCAGGGGATATGACGAGAAGGCAGGAACGGGGTACTGATTGGGGATGATCAGCCATGATCACATTGAATGGCGATGCTGGCTCGAAGGGCCGAATGGCCTACTCCTGCACCTATTGTCTATTATCTATTGCGACGTTTCAGGTCAAGACCCTTCGTCAGACTGGTTTCTTGATTAGGAAGGGAGTCAACGGTTTAAGTGAGAAGGCAGTTAAGAGGGGAAAATAGATAGGCCATGATCGATTGGCAGAGCAGACCTGATGGGCTGAATGGCCTAACTCTGCTCCAATGTCTTATAGAGTTTGCCAGCAAAGGCACTAAGTGCTGGAGTAACTCAGCAGGTCATGCAGCATCTCTGGAGGACACTGATAGATGACGTTTCAAGTTGGGAACCCTTCCTCATCCTACATGAATCCCATTTCATGCTCCCCTCATCCCCATCAGCCCCCTCCAAATTCTCCCACTCACCTACTAGCCTCTGCCTGAAATAAGGAGCCCAGACCATGGCGGAATATTTCACAAGTGTTGTTACCAGAGCTTTAGACTTTCGAGATACAGCGCGGAAAAACCAAGCGACGACCAGACGTCACCCCCGTACCCTAACACTATCCTGCACACATTAGGGACAATTTAACAATTTTTACCAGAGCGATTTAACCTACAAACCTGCACGTCTTGTGGGGGGTGGGAGGAAACCGGAGCGCCCGGAGGAAACCCACGTGGTCACAGGGAGAACGTGCAAACCATTGTCGGGGGTTATGGGGAGCAGGTGGGACAATGGGGTTAGGGGGGGAAAGATAGATCAGCCATGATTGAATGGCGGAGTAGGGGCGTTCTGCCAGTGTGAAGCGGCCACAGTTTTGGATGAAGATATTCCTGCTCCCCATGTGTGAGACTGCTCGCGGTGTGAGTCATTCACTTATCCTTGGTAATGGTGCCAGTTCCCACTTCCACTGTTCATCTGTTAGACGTTCTAATTCAGCTCTCATTGTTCGATGCATGCGAGACAGATAAACCACAATATTTACAATTATCTGATAGAAACAAGGAACGGCAGATGGTTTGGAGTGGGTGCAGAGGAGCTTTACCAGAACGCTGCCTGGATTGGAGGGTTGTACGCATTGCGTACAGTTCTGGTCTCCAAATCTGAGGAAGGACATTATTGCCATAGAGGGAGTGCAGAGAAGGTCCACCAGACTAATTCCTGGGATGTCAGGACTGTCTTATGAACAAAGACTGCATAGACTCGGTTTATACTCTCTAGAATTTAGGAGATTGAGAGGGGATCTTATAGAAACTTACAAAATTCTTAAGGGGTTGGACAGGCTAGATGCAGGAAGATTGTTCCCGATGTTGGGGAGGTCCAGGACAAGGGGGTCACAGCTTAAGGATAAGGGGGAAATCCTTTAGGACTGAGATGAGAAGGACTTTTTTCACACAGAGAGTGGTGGGTCTCTGGAACTCTCTGCCACAGAGGGTGGTTGAGGCCAGTTCATTAGCCATATTTAAGAGGGAGTTAGATGTGGCCCTTGTGGCTAAAGGGATCAGAGGGTATGGAGAGAAGGCAGGTACAGGATACTGAGTTGGATGATCAGCCATGATCATATTGAATGGCGGTGCAGGTTCGAAGGGCCGAATGGCCTACTCCTGCACCTAATTTCTATGTTTCTATGTTTCTATGTTTCAGCTATGATAAGAAGGGTCTCGACCCGAAATGTCACCCCTTCCTTCTTTCCAGAGATGCTGCCAGTCCCGCCGAGTTACTCCAGCATTTTGTGTCCATCTTTGCAACGAGATTAATGTGGGATTGGTGAAAAGTGTGTCTGCTGGCCAGCACGGGCTTGGTGGGCCGAATGGCCTGTTTCTGTGCCCTACGACTATGAAACTCCATGAAATCTCTGCTTGAGAACTCAGCGCATCTCTTGCATTTCCTTCTGCGTCTTAGCTCCAGACTTTGTTTTGGGGATTTCACTGTGAAAAGTTGGAATATTTTACTTGGGGGGGAAAAGGTGTTACACAAATATAATCGTTGCAGAGTTTCAGAAGGAACTGCAGATGCTGGAAAATCGAAGGTAGACAAAAGTGCTGGAGAAACTCAGCGGGTGCAGCAGCATCTATGGAGCGAAGGAAATAGCCAATAGGAAATAGGCAAGGCCAGAACAAGGGGTCACAGTCTAAGGATAAGGGGGAATTCCTTTAGGACCGAGATGAGGAAAACATTCTTTACACAGAGAGTGGTGAGTCTCTGGAATTCTCTCCCACAGAAGGTCGTTGAGGCCAGTTCATTGGCTATATTTAAGAGGGCGTTAGATGTGGCACTTGTGGCTAAAGGGATCAGGGGGTATGGAGAGAAGGCAGGTACGGGATACTGAGTTGGATGATCAGCCATGATCCCATTGAATGGCGGTGCAGGCTCGAAGGGCCGAATGGCCTACTCCTGCACCTATTTTTCTATGTTCTATGTTTTCTATGAGTTACTCCAGCTTTTTGTGTCTATCTTTGGTTTAAACCAGCGTCTGCAGTCCCTCCCCACACGTTCTGTTACTGAAGGTGCTCCTCAGGTTAACCGGCTATGGATATCAAGCTGTAATTCACTCCTCTTTCAAAATTCATGCCTTCTGACTGTTATATTTCCCTTTTAACCATATAACCATATAACAATTACAGCACGGAAACAGGCCTTCTCGGCCCTTCCAGTCCGTGCCGACCATTTATTTTCCCCTAGTCCCATCTACCTGCACTCAGGCCATACCCCTCCATTTCCTTCCCGTCCATATACCTATCCACTTTACTTTTAGGTACAATTATGCTGGAAGTGGGCAGTGTAAACAGCTGGTGCGATCGCAACACGGTGTTGCTGGAGGCTGCAGCGCCGGGGAATGTCATTGCACAGTTGGGACTAAGTTTTGGATAGACAAAAGTGCTGGAGAAACTCAGCGGGTGCAGCAGCATCTATGGAGCGAAGGAAATAGGCAACGTTGCCTATACGTTGCCTATTTCCAAGGGTTTCGGCCAGAAAAGTTGCCTATTCCCATCTATGGAACTAAGGAAATAGGCACCGTTTCGGGCCGAAACCCTTGGGTTTCGGCCCGAAACGTTGCCTATTTCCAAAGGTTTCATCCCAAAACTTTGCCTATTCCCTTCGCTCCTTAGATGCTGCTGCACCCGCTGAGTTTCTCCAGCCTTTTGTGAACCATCCATCTCAAATTGCAATTAGATCTGTCTGCGCAGTTCTGTAGATTTCATGCTAATTATTACTCATTCCCATTCGCATTTATTAAATATTTATCTCATGCACTGGCATTGAACACAGTTCTTCGTGATCATTACCGAGTCTGCGAGTCGGGGTCGATCACTCTCTGCCGGCTGCGCAGAAATATCCCGACCTCAGCACCCACCTGAGGTCTGAACCTCCGTCTAGACCTACCTGATCTCCCGGTTGCGATACACCTCAACTCCCCCTCCCATTCCCACACTGACCTTCCTGTCCAGGGCCTCCTCCACTGTCAGAGTGAGGCCCAGTGCAAATTGGAGGAACAGCACCTCATATTTCACTGGGTTTTCTAACATTGACTTCTCTAACTTCAAGTAACCCTCTCTCCATCCCTCTCCCATCCTAGTTCTCCGACTAGTTTGATGAAATGTTACTTTGTATGCCGGGAATTACAAGGTTAATTCCCGGGATGGCGGGGACTGTCATATGCTGAGAGAATGGAGCGGCTGGGCTTGTACACTCTGGAGTTTAGAAGGATGAGAGGGAATCTCATTGAAACATACAAGATTGTTAAGGGCTTGGACACACCAGAGGCAGGAAACATGCTCCCGATTAGCAGGGTCTGAAGAAGGGTCTCGATCCGAAACGTCGCCTATCTCCTTCGCTCCTTAGATGCTGCTGCACCCGCTGAGTTTCTCCAGCTTTTTGTGTAACCCAACATGTTCCCGATGTTGGGGGAGCCCAGAACCAGGGGCCACAGTTTAAGAATAAGGAGTAAGCCATTTAGAACAGAGACGAGGAAACACTTTTTCTCACAGAGAGTGGTGAGTCTGTGGAATTCTCTGCCTCAGAGGGTGGTGGAGGCCGGTTCTCTGGATGCTTTCACGAGAGAGCTAGATAGGGCTCTTAAAGATAGCGGAGTCGGGGGATATGGGGAGAAGGCAGGAACGGGGTACTGATTGGGGATTATCATCCATGATCACATTGAATGGCGGTGCTGGCTCGAAGGGCCGAATGGCCTCCTCCTGCACCTATTGTCTATTGTCTATTGTCTATATACCTCGTTATCACCTTCCTGCATGCTACCAATGATCTATTCTACATTGCCGCATCTACACTAGTCCCACCTGCCTGCGTTTGGCCCATATCCTTCTAAACCTTTCCTATCCATTTACCTGTCCAAATGTCTTTTACATGTTGTTATAGAACCGGCCTCAACTACCTCCTCTGGCAGCTCGTTGCATATACCCACCGCCCGGTGTGTGGAAAAAATTGCTCCTCATCTTCCTAGTAATATTTCCCCTCTCACCGTAAGCCCATGACTCTAGGTCCTGATTCCCCTACTCTGGGTCAAAGACTCTTGTGCATTTACCCCATCTATTCCTAGGTTGTGAGGACAGGCTGGGACATTTTTCTCCTGAAGCATAGGAAGTCGAGGGAGTTTTATAAAATCATGAGGGGCATGTCATGAGGGAAGGTGAATGGTCACAGTCTTGTCCCCAGGGTAGGAGGAAAGACTGAGACAAGGGGGCACTAGTTCAAGGTGAGAGGAGAAAGATTTCACAGGCAGATGGGTATGTAGCGATATGTATGTGGACCAAGCTGCAAGAGGGTGGTGGCACAGCGGTAGAGTTGCTGCTCTACAGCCCTTGCAGCACCAGAGACCCAGGTTCGATCCCGACTTCGGGTGGTTGCCTGGGAGAGTGTTAATGTGCGGGGATTGCAGGTCGGCACGAATTTGATGGGCCGAAGGGCCCGGTTCCGTGCCGTATCTCGAAACACTACAAAGGATGCTGTAGAAGCAGGGACATGAACACCAAAGCTTGGGAGGGATGTGGGCTAAATGCGGGCAATTGGACTAGTTCAGATCGACAGCGTGATCTGTGTGGATGTGTTGGACTGGATGGGCTGTTCCCGCTCTGTGTGACAATGACCCTCTAAATCCATGCAGTTGCCCTCTTTCCATTTCCTTGCCCCTCCCCCCACCCTCTACTCTCACACTCTCCCCCTTCCCCAATCTCCACCGTCATGTTAGCTGACCCCTCTCAGTCCCTCTCCTTCTCTTCCCTTCCTCCATTTCCTCTCCCTGGTCTCTCTCTCTCTCTCTCTATGTCCATCTTGTCTCTCACCATTCTTCCCATCTCTCTCCCACTCCCTCCCTCTCTGAATCCCTGCAACCTTCCCCTCTCTTCCACCCACCCTCTCCCCTCTCCTCCCCATCCTCCTCTCCCTTCTTCCTCTCACACCACCACCCTCTTCATAGCCAAAGGATTTGAGTAAAGGAGCATTCATAGCAAAAGGATTTGAGTATAGGAGCAGGGAGGTTCTACTGCAGTTGTACAGGGTCTTGGTGAGACCACACCTGGAGTATTGCGTACAGTTTTGGTCTCCTAATCTGAGGAAAGACATTCTTGCCACAGAGGGAGTACAGAGAAGGTTCACCAGATTCCTGGGATGTCAGGACTTTCATATGAAGAAAGACTGGATAGACTCGGCTTGTACTCACTAGAATTTAGAAGATTGAGGGGGGATCTTATAGAAACTTACAAAATTCTTAAGGGGTTGGACAGACTAGATACGGGAAGATTATTCCCGATGTTGGGGATGTCCAGAACAAGGGGTCACAGTTTAAGGATAAAGGGGAAGTCTTTTCGGACCGAGGTGAGAAAAACATTTTTCACACAAAGAGTGGTGAATCTGTGGAATAATCTGCCACAGAAGGTAGTTGAGGCCAGTTCATTGGCTATATTTAAGAGGGAGTTAGATGTGGCCCTTGTGGCTAAGGGGATCAGAGGGTATGGAGAGAAGGCAGGTACGGGATACTGAGTTGGATGATCAGCCATGATCATATTGAATGGCGGTGCAGGCTCGAAGGGCCGAATGGCCTACTCCTGCACCCATTTTCTATGTTTCTATGTTTCCCTCTTGTCGCGCTCTCTGCAACTTCCCTCCACCTCTCTTTTCTCTACCTCTATCTCTCAATGGAGACGAGGAGAAATTTATTTAAACAGAGGGGGGGGGTGAATCTGTGAAATTTGTTGCCACGAACAACTATGGGTGTTTTTAAAGCGGAAATGTATGTTCTTGATTAATAAGGGCGTCAAAGTTTATGGGGAGAAGGCAGGAGAATGGGGTTGAGATGGAAAGATAGATCAGCCATGATTGAATGGTGGAGTAGACTGAATGGTATAATTCTATATTTAAATTGCTATATTTAAGAGGGAGTTAGATGTGGCCCTTGTGGCTAAGGGGATCAGAGGGTATGGAGAGAAGGCAGGTACAGGATACTGAGTTGGATGATCAGCCATGATCATATTGAATGGCGGTGCAGGCTTGAAGGGCCGAATGGCCTACTCCTGCACCTAATTTCTATGTTTCTATGTTTCTATTCTGCCCCTCTCTCGGCCCCCTCTGTACTAAGAGATTAATGATTCTCTCCATGTTACTGAATGGACACTATCGTTTTCCAATAATCCCAGTTTGTTTACTGGAAGTGTTAAGATTTCGCTGCTTTGCACTTCTCCACCTCTTTATCGCTTTTCCCGATCCCCGTTTCATGTTCTCCTGTCTCGTACATCTTTGTCTCACCACCCTGGCCACACACTCACCTCTCTCCGCTGCCATCAGGTAGAAGGTACAGGAGCCTGAAATCTGCAACAACCTGGTTCAGGAATAGCTGCTTCCCCACAGCCATCAGGCTATTAAACCTGGCTCGGGCAAAACTCTGATCATTAATAACCCATTATCTGTTATTTGCACTTCATCAGTTTATTTATTCATGTGTGTATATATTTATATAATGGTATATGGACACACTGATCTGTTTGATAGTCAATGCCTACTATGTTCTGTTGTGTTGAAGCAAAGGCAAGAATTTCATTGTCCTATCAGGGACACATGACAATGAACTCACTTGAACACTTGAACTTGAAGAACATAAACTGTTTGGGCCAAATGGGCCTTTTCTTAGCTGAAGATTCCAGTCACTTGTATAAGTCTAGTAGTTAGCAGGAATATTTACAAATGAATGATCAGAGAAAGAATTGTATGGAACACTTCACCATTGATCAGTAGCCATCGAACCCACCTGCTGAACATGGCCGGTGTACTGCTCAACAAACTCTGTGAAGCGGATCAGACTGTTAAACTCAACTCAAACAAAACTCTGAACTATAACAACCTATTGCACTTGATCTGTGTGTGTGTGTGTGTATATATATTCTATGGTATATGGACACACTGATCTGTTCTGTATGTATGCCTGCAATGCAGCACCTAGACTGTGGAACAGCGTCCCTCTTCTCATCAGAACTGCCTCCTCCATCGACTCTTTTAAGTCTAGACTTAAGACATTTCTTCTCACAAGCATTTTTTGACATCCTCTGAGGGAGCGCTGTGTGTATGTATCTATGTATGTATTGTTAGGTCTATGGACCACTGTATGTAGCACATTAGCACCTGCGCTGATGGAAATCACTTTGGTCAATGAGAATTGAATTGAATTGAATGCCTTTATTGTCATTCAGACCTTTCGGTCTGAACAAAATTTCGTGCCTGCAGTCATACATATATAAAAATAACAATACCATACAATAAACACAAAATTAACATTCACCACAGTGAGTTCACCAAACACCTCCTCACTGTGGTGGAAGGCAAAAGTCTTAGGGTCTCTGTCTTTCTCCCCTCCTTATTCTCCCTCTGCGCTGAGGAGATCCAGGCCGCCGCCACCGCTGACGCCGGAACACCGCCACAGGGCCCGCCGCCGGAACGTCGCTGGAGCACCACAGCTCCCGAAAACCAGGCCGCCGCTGGAGCACCGCAGCTCCCGAAAGCCAGGCCGCCGCTGGAGCACCGCAGCTCCCGAAAGCCAGGCCGCTATATGTACTATAAAAATAAAATTGACTTGACTTGACAATATTCTGTTGTGCTGCAACAAGCAAGAATTTCATGTCCTATCTGACCATAACAATAAACTCTCTTGCCTTGCCCAGAGTGTGGGCTGTGTTAGATTTAACTGTAAACGGAATCCTGACCACATCCTTTCATTTCATTGTATGTTTTATTACTGTAATTTATTTCTGGGTGTTAAACCTGCAGCAAGCGACAATTTCATGGTTTTGGTGCCAGGACAATTAAACGCTCTTGTCTTTGGTTGACCCGAAATCCTGGCATTTCAAGGCTCATAAAACCGCTGATTAGAATCATTGGATCCAGCTGATTCTGTTAATTACCTTGTGGTGAATGCTAAGCCCCGGGCCGGGAGCGAGACAAGGAGAGCAACGCCTTTAACCAACTGTGTCGGAAGGAACTGCAAGATGCCGGAGTAAGCCGAAGATAGACACGAAAAGCTGGAGTAACTCAACGGGTCAGGCAGCGTCTCTGGAAAAAAGGAACAGGTGACGTTTTAGGTCGCGACCCTTCTTCAGACTGAGAGTCAGAGGAAAATGATATGAAACATAGAAAATGGGTGCAGGAGGAGGCCATTCGGCCCTTCGAGCCAGCACGGCCATTCATTGTGATCAAGGCTGATCGTCCCCTATCAATAACCTTCTCCCCATATCCCTTGACTCCACTAGCCCCCTAGAGCTCTATCTAACTCTCTCTTAAATCCATCCAGTGATTTGGCCTCCACTGCCCTCTGTGGCAGGGAATTCCACAAATTCACAACTCTCTGGGTAGAAAAGTTTTTTCTCACCTCAGTCTTAAATGACCTCCCCTTTATTCTAAGACTGTGTATGTGAGAGATATAGACTTTTGTCTGAAGGAGGGTTTCGGCCCGAAACGTTGCCTATTTCCTTCGCTCCATCGATGCTGCCTCACCCGCTGAGTTTCTCCAGCACGTTTGTCTACCTGAGAGTCATAGACGTTGATATTGAACGATGTAGAAAGCATGAATGAAAGATATGCGGAACAGTAAAGATGATTAAGGACACGGGCCATTGTTGGCTGTGGCTGTGGGCTAGGTGATAGTACGTCATTCAGACAATGTGACACCAGGCCGACAGTGAAACTAGTGCAACGACTAAGGTGGGGGGGGGGGGGGGGGGGGGGGGCGGACAGAGAGAGAGAATGCAAGGGATACTTGGTTTCCTTGAATATGCGGTTCGGCAACTTGAACACCCTGGAGGGGAAAAGACTACAAAAAGTCGTAAACACTGCCCAGTCCATCATCGGCTCTGACCTCCCTCCCATCGAGGGGATCTATCGCAGTCGCTGCCTCAAAAAGGCTGGTAGCAACATCAAGGACCCACACCACCCTGGCCACACACTCATCTCCCCGCTGCCTTCAGGTAGAAGGTACAGGAGCCTGAAGACTGCAACGACCAGGTTCAGGAATAGCTACTTCCCCACAGCCATCAGGCTATTAAACTTGGCTCGGACAAAACTCTGAACATTAATAACCCATCATCTGTTATTTGCACTTGATCAGTTTGTGTATTCATGTGCGTATATATTTATATAATGGTATATGGACGCTGATCTGTTTTGTAGTCAATGCCTTCTATGTTCTGTTGTGCTGAAGCAAAGCAAGAATTTCATTGTCCTATCAGGGACACATGACAATAAACTCTCTTGAATCTTGAATCTCTTGGATCTCAAAACTAAATAATCTATTGGCACATTGGCATCCGTGATGATCTCTGACCCGCAAGATAGTGCTTCCCCAGTAGAGCTAATAGCACTTGATGTTTCAACCCCTGTAGTAAGTCGGCACTCTTGCTATTTGCAGTGGGATTGGAGCGGTGAAAGGTCATCGGGGTCATCAGGTGGGCACCCTCCTTCTTTGACCTTTCATTGAGAAGCCCACACCATCTCCAGAGGGCTCAACAGTGATACCTGGCGTCCCAGTTACACCCCCCTCAGCTCCATACCCTCCTGTCTTCATCTTGCAGCCCAATTGTTGTCTCTCCTTTTGATCCAAAGCCAATTGCTGTTTTTTTTTCCTGCAGAATTTGATAATGGATTGATTGCTTGTTGGAGGGAGCGACCCCTCACCCCCATTTTCTTTCCTAGCCTGGTCGTAGAGTAATGTAGAGTCCTGCATTTAGTGTCCTGTGGACTGTGACTGTGTGAGTTCTCCTAGAGCCCAGTCTATTAATGACCTTCATCCAGATGAGACCTCTGGTCATTACATTACTGTATTCCCCCCCCCCCCCCCCCCACTTCTTCCTGCAATTACAAGTGAGACGTTGGTTCATCTGTAGCACTTTTCCCAGTAGAGCAGGAATGCTAGCGCACTGTGGGAAGTGCAAAGTGCTACTGATGTGCTCATTTATCAGTTTAAAAAGTTTCATTTAGTTCTAGACTCCTAGTTCTGATAATGGCTACCGATACGATTGCGCTGTGTAGGAGCAGGAAGGGGGGAGAAAGATACAGCGTTTAAAACGTCCTGTTCTCACTCACGTGGGATCTGTGTTCTCCACTCCCATTAGTTATTTGCTGCGGGGCTTCACTGAGCGTAAACTACCCCTGCAGGCTTCACTGAGTCTGCCTTGGCCTACGCGATCTATCGGTTGCCAAAGCTTTTAATTCCCTTTCCCACACTGACCTTTCTGTCCTGGGCCTCCTCCACTGTCAGGGTGAGGACGCACACAAATTGGAGGAACAGCACCTCATATTTTGATGTAACATCTGCATCGCCTCCCCTCCCTTCCATTCCCCTCCTGTCCTCTGCCCTCTCCTCCTCTCCTCTCCCCTCTCTCCCCCTCCCTCACTGGTCACTTCCTTGTATCACTCTTGCTATCGCACCTCCCCCAACCAACAATGGGCCATTATGGACTCCACCCTTTTTGAGGTCATCTGTTGCTGGCCTTTCCTCTCTTCCCCTCCTCTCCCCTCCCCTCTCTTCTCCTCCCCTCTCTTCCCCCTCCCCTCCCCTCTCCTCCTCTCCCCTCCCCTCCCTTCCCTTCCTCTCCCATCCTCTCCCCTCTCTTCCCCTCCTCTCCCCTCCCCTCTCTTCCCCCTCCCCTCCCCTCCCCTCCTCTCCCCTCTCTTCCCCCTCCCCTCCCATCCCCTCCCTTCCCTTCCCCTCCCCTCCTCTCCCCTCTCCTCCCCTCCCCTCCTCTCCCCTCCCCTCCCCTCTCTTCCCCTCTCTTCCCCTCCCCTCCCCTCTCTTCCCCTTCCCTCCCCTTCCCCCCTCTCCCCTCTCTTCCCCTCCCCTCCCCTCCCCTCTCTCCCCCTCCCCTCCCCTCCCCTCTCCTCCTCTCCCCTACCCCTCCCTCTCCCCCTCCCTCCCTGGCCACTTCCTTGTATCCCTCTTGCTATCGCACCTCCCCCAACCAACAATGGGCCTTGATGGACTCCACCCTTCTTGAGATCATCTGTTGCTGGCCTTGATCTGTTCTGGCCTTTCCTCACCTCCAGTTTATCCCCTCCCCCCCCCCTCCCCCTCCACTTTCAATCTGAAGAAGGGTTCCAAACCAAAACATCAACAAAAAAATCTCCAGAAATGCTGCCTGAACCACTGAGTTACTCCGGCATTTTGTGTCTATCTTCGGTATAAACCTGCATCTGCAGTCCCTTCATGCACGGTTGTTTTCTGCATGGGAGCTGTCCCTTCAGAACCATCGTGCAGGTGCTGGCTGGACACAGCTACACGGGGAGACAGCACTGAGTTAAAGCCCTGTCCCACGGTACGAGTTCATTCCAAGAGTTCTCCCGAGTTTGCCCTGATTCCAGAACCAGGGGCCGAGTCTCCGTCTAAGGGCTGGCCCCCGTAGGGCTGAGATGAGGAGAAACATCTTCATTCGAAGGGTCAGAAGTGCTGGAAATCCTCTACCTCAGTCACCGAGGTTCATCGGAAAGAGACTGGTAGATTTCTGGCCATTCTGGATATTTTTAAGGCAGAGATAGATAGATTCTTGATTAGTACGGGTGTCAGGGGTTATGGGGGAGAAGGCAGGAGAATGGGGTTTGGAGGGAGAGATAGATCAGCCATGATTGAATGGCGGGGATGGAAGATTGCAACCTTCATGTGGTCCGTCCTGTTCGACTAATGCAATCAACTCGACATGCACACACGGAAGATCAAATAGAACAAGTTCTCCAACAACTTTAGGCTGTCCACGCCACACAAAAGAAGAAGAATTGAATGGCGGAGTAGACGTGATGGGCCGAAGGGCCTAATTCTGCACCTATCACTTATGAACTTATTTCTGTCTAAATTTCCGTCTAAAACCATGAGGGGAATGCGCGGGATCTTCAATCTTGGGCAAGGGAGTCAAGAACCAGATGATATATGTTTACATAGAAACATAGAAACATAGAAATTAGGTGCAGGAGTAGGCCATTCGGCCCTTCGAGCCTGCACCGCCATTCAATATGATCATGGCTGATCATCCAACTCAGTATCCCGTACCTGCCTTCCCTCCATACCCTCTGATCCCCTTAGCCACAAGGGCCACATCTAACTCCCTCTTAAATATAACCAACGAACTGGCCTCAACTACCATCTGTGGCAGAGAGTTCCAGAGACCCACCACTCTCTGTGTGAAAAAAGTCCTTCTCATCTCGATCCTAAAGGATTTCCCCCTTATCCTTAAGCCGTGACCCCTTGTCCTGGACCTCCCCAACATCGGGAACAATCTTCCTGCATCTAGCCTGTCCAACCCCTTAAGAATTTTGTAAGTTTCTATAAGATCCCCTCTCAATCTCCTAAATTCTAGAGAGTATAAACCGAGTCTATGCAGTCTTTGTTCATAAGACAGTCCTGCTATCCCAGGAATCATTCTGGTGAACCTTCACTGCACTCCCTCTATGGCAATAATGTCCTTCCTCAGATTTGGAGACCAGAACTGTACGCAATACTCCAGGTGTGGTCTCACCAAGACCCTATACAACTGAAGTAGAACCTCCCTGCTTCTATACTCAAATCCTTTTGCTATGAAAGGGGAAATATTAATTGGAAACCTGTGGGGCAACTTTGTCCCTGAGAGGCTGGTGGGTGTATGAAGCGAGCTGCCAGAGGAGCTAGTTGAGACAGGTGCGATAACAATATTTAATTGTGCATGGATAGGAAAGGTTTAGAGCGATGCGGACCAAACTACGACATAATGGACCATCTTAGAAGGGGTTTCTCGGTTGGCATTGGAGAGTTGGGCCGAAGGGCCCATTTCTGTGCTGTGAGAGCATTCAGGGAATATGGAGGAAAATGGTGCTATATTGAAAATGGTGCTTTAAGGCGTAGAGTTGCAGCCTCGCGGCACCAAATCCTCATTAGGGGTGCTGTCTGCGCAGTTTCTTTCTTTCATTTGTTCTATTTCTCCCCATATCACCGTCTATATCTCTCATTTCCCTCTCCCCTGACTCTCAGTCTCGACCCAAAACGGTGCTGCCTGTCCCGTTGAGTTACTCCAGCTTTTTTTGTCCCCTATCTTCAGTCTAAACCAGTATCTGCAGTTCCTTCCTGCACCTGGGGTTCCTTGTTTCTCCTTTGTACCAAAAGCCTCGGCTCTGAATTGCATCTGGCCTTGACCCAGTGGTGCCGTCCGCATACACAGAACAGAATGATTAGTCTCCTGAAAGAACCAAGAACTCTCCCTCTCTGTCTCTGTCTCTGTGTGTCCCTGCTCTCTCTGTCTCTCCCTCTATCTCCCTCCCTGTGTATGTCTCTGTCTCTGTGTGTCCCTGCTCTCTCTGTCTCTCTGTGTGTGTGTCTCTCTGTCTCTCTCTCTCTTTGTCTCTCTCTATGTCTCTGTATCTCACTGTCACTCTCTCTGTCTCTCTCTCTCTCTCCCTCTCTGTGTATGTGTCTGGCTCTCTCCCTGTCTCTCTGTCTCTCACTCACCCTCTCTGTGTATGTATCTCTGTGTGTGTGTCTCTCTCTGTCTCTCTCTGTGCCTCTGTCTCTCCCTGTCTCTCTCCCTGTCTCTCTCTCTGTCTCTGCCTCTGTCTCTGTCTCTCTCTCCGTCTCTCTCTCTGTCTCTGTCTGTCTCTCTGTCTGTCTCTCTCTCTGTCTCTCTCTCTGTCTCTCTCTCTGTCTCTCTCTGTCTCTCTCCCTGTCTATCCCTCTGTCTGAGTCTCTGTGTCCCTATTTCTCTCTGTCTGTCTCTCTTTCCCTCTGTGTGTCTGTGTGTGTGTCTCTCTCTGTGCCTCTGTCTCTCTCTGAGCACAACAGCTTCTTTTGAAAGTGTTTTCTGCAAGGATGAATGGAGAGTTGTGTTGAGCCCCCCACCAATCCCGCAAACTAATGCAGACCCCCGAGTGGACGGGTGATGTAATTCAGTCACGGTCTGCGGCCTGTCTAATTACCCGTCTGTAAGAGCCCACCAGACACGACCCACCACTAGCCTTGCTATTGTGTTCTGAATGAATACAAGCGAGTTGGGGCCGCACTCACAGCCTGGCATTGAGCAAACATTTTCAGGAATTATTTTTCTCCCTCTCACTGAGGCATTACGTAATCACTGTGGAATAAATAACCCCTTGGTTTATCGGCGACAAAGGCCAGCCTTCTGAATTGACAAGTCAGCGCTTTATCCTTCACCATGGAGCGCTGGAAATGTCCCTGGAACTTTCATTACATCACTCTATTCCAGCCCAGTCCAACGTCTCGCCATTCCAAAACAACAGAGTTGTACGGATGATCTCAGCCAGTTGCTGGCCTGATCAGAATCTGACCATCACCGCACAATAGTGGCATTTAAGAGGTTTTCAGACGGTTACTTGGCCTGCATGGAGGGAGGGAGGGAAATGTGTCACAGGCAGGCCAAGGAGATTAGTTTATATATGCATCATGTGGACCAAAAGGCCTGATCTGATACAGAAAAACAAGGAACTGCAGATGCTGGTTTACAAAAAAAAAAAAAGAGACAAAGTGCTGGAGTAACTCAGCGGGTCAGACAGCATCTCCGGAGAACATGGGTGGGTGACTTTCCAAGTCCGACCCAAAACATCACCTATCCATGTTCTCCAGAGATGCTGCCTGACCCGCTGAGTTACAGTGCTGTGCTGTGCTTTATGTAGAAGGGTTTGGCCTCAAAACCAGCGCAGGCCATCAGAGATGCCTCAGCCACAGTAACCCAACGGGACAGGCAGCATCTTCGGAGACATAGAAACATAGAAAATAGGTGCAGGAGGAGGTCATTCGGCCCTTCGAGCCAGCACCGCCATTCATTATGATCATGGCTGATCATCCCCTATCAATAACCTATGCCTGCCTTTTCCCCACATCCCTTGACTCCACTAGCCCCTAGAGCTCTATCAAACTCGCTCTTAAATCCATCCAGTGATTTGGCCTCCACTGCCCTCTGTGGCAGGGAATTCCATAAATTCACAACTCTCTGGTTGAAAACGTTTTTTTCTCACCTCAGTCTTAAATGACCTCCCCTTTATTCTAAGACTGTGGCCCCTGGTTCTGGACTCACCCAACAGTGGGAATTTTTTTCCTGCATCTAGCTTGTCCAGTACTTTTATAATTTTATGTTTCTATAAGATTCCCCCTCATCCTTCTAAACTCCAGTGAATACAAGCCTAGTCTATTCAATCTTTCTTCATAAGACAGTCCCGCCATCCCAGGGATCGATCTTGTGAACCTACGCTGCACTGCCTCACTCACAAGGATGTCCTTCCTCAAAAGAGGAGACCAAAACTGTACGCAATACTCCAGATGTGGTCTCACCAGAACCCTATACAACTGCAGAAGAACCTCTTTACTCCTATACTGAAATCCTCTTGACGTTTCGGGTCGAGACCCTCCTCCAGTTGTCTGTCGAGCTGAGTTACTCCAGGTTTTTATGTGTCTATCTTCAGTTTAAACCAGCATCTGCAGTTCCTTCCTACACATATCAAACATATCTTGCTGGGAGTTTTCACAGAGCCAGAGTCCTAGAACATGGAACAATACAGCACTGGAACATGCCTCACCCCGACCTGACTGCAACTACCACGATGAGAATTTAAGATGCAACATGGTCTATAGCCAGTAGACACAACATGCTGGAGTAACTCAGTGGGTCAGGCAGCATCTCTGGAGAGAAGGAATGGGTGACGTTTCAGGTCCAGACCCATCTTCAGATCTATATCCCACTATTTCCTGCCTGGGTATGTATCTAAATGCTTTATTAAACATTGTTATTGTATCTGCCTTCACCATTTTCCCCTGCAGTGCCTTCTAGACACCCACCACTCTGTGTTAAAAGAAAAGTCACCACATAATCCTAAGTTTTTCCCTTCTCACCTTAAAGCCATGCTCTTTGGAATATGATAATCCAAGTTTGTCCAACCCCTCTTTATGGCTGAAGGTAGACACAAAATGCTGGAGTAACTCAGCGGGACAGGCAGCATCTCTGGAGAGAAGGAATGGGTGATGTTTTGGGTCGGGGCCCTTCTTCAGACATCCAGAGATTATCCAGGGATGCTGCCTGTCCCGCTGAGTTACTCCAGCATTTTTGTGCCTATCTTTGGTTTAAACCAGCATCTGCAGTTCCTTCCTACACATTCCCTTATCATGTATCTGTACACTGTGCATGGCTCGATTGTAATCATGTATTGTCTTTCTGCTGTCAAGGAGGACTCTCTCTAACTTCTACAGGTGCACAGTAGAGAGCTTGCTGACCGGTTGCATCGTGGCTTGGTTCGGCAACTTGAGCGCCCAGGAGCGGAAAAGACTACAAAAAGTAGTAAACACTGCCCAGTCCATCATCGGCTCTGACCTCCAATCCATGGAGGGGATCTATCGCAGTCGCTGCCTCAAAAAGGCTGGCAGCATCATCAAGGACCCACACCATCCTGGCCACACACACACATCCCTGCTACCTTCAGGTAGAAGGTACAGGAGCCTGAAGACTGCAACGACCAGGTTCAGGAATAGCTACTTCCTCACAGCCATCAGGCTATGAAACCTGGCTCGGACAAAACTCTGATTATTAATAACGCATTATCTGTTATTTGCACTTGATCAGTTTATTTATGCATGTGTGTATATATTTATATAATGTTATATGGACACACTGATCTGTTTTGCAGTCAATGCCTACTATGTTCTGTTGTGCTGAAGCAAAGCAAGAATTTCATTGTCCGATCAGGGACACATGACAATAAACTAACTTGAACTTGAAGTTGCCGGCCGGTTAGCAGGCAACAAAAAGCTTTTCACTGTACCTCGGTACACGTGGCAATAAACTAAACTGGAGCTGGGGGAAAAGAAGTCACACACAACTGATCTCAATAGATGTGTTTTATTGGCAACAAACAGACTGTTCCCTTTTACATTACATCTCAGTAGTTTGCAGTTAAAGAGATACACAATATTGCACACAAATTCTGGAGAACTAAATATTAATATTGCGCAGAGAGAGATGAATTTTACACCATGGAACTGAACGAGGAGAATTTCAGTATGTTGACAGGTCCTCCTTATAGTTAAGACGAGTTGCTTTTTATATAGTTTTTTAAATTTTTTTAAAACCGTGACATACAGGTATAACATAGGAATAATGTGCGCATGCAGAACTAGCAAGAGGACTTTTCTGAAAAAAGGCTTGAATTAAATTCCCAATGGTTTACTCTTCGGCAGAGCATCCCTAGAATACGGTTTCATCCTTGGATTTCATCTCCCAATGTATCTGGAAGACATTTTATTTCCTAAACTGAATTCTTTTTTTTGTGTGTTTAAATCCTCTCGTTCAAAAAATCCCATTAACATAGGCACGGGGTTAATTTAGCCAGGTTAAATCTTCCACGAGATTAAGGGCTCGATTTATTCACAGTTAGATGAGGCCAAAAATGAACAGGGATTTGCTTACTGAGCCTATGTTTCTGGTTTCCTAGCTAAAGTATTAACTTGTGACAAATTCTTTAACTTGGTCTCAGCTTCTACACCCAATGTACAGACTTTAATACATTTCCTTATTTTTTAAAATTCAATAGCATCAATTGAAAATTCCAGACACTTCATTACATTTAAAAAGTCGAACAGCTTTCTATATATATATCTTTAAAGATAGGAAGAGGCAGATGGTGTTCGTTGGGTAAGTAGATAACATTCATAGTGGCACTTTCCCCACCCCAGGTAAACTCAGTGCATAACTCGTAATTCAGCTCATTATTATTGGTATGGTTCGGCGAAGTCGGGCAAATTCTGTTGAGAATTATTTCTGGTTTGTGACGGGACTTTTGTCTTTCATGATTAGTAAGCAGCTAGTAGTTTTCCAACTGGACAAGGGAACTAAGAGTGTTCTGAACTCCCGGAGAAGAGAATTTGACATCTTCCCTTCCCTCAGTCTTGATCACAAGGTGGTCTCTCAGGCAACTCAGCGAGGACACTTTGTGGCTAACAGGTGGATGGGTCCCTTTTAGATAATACTGGAATACACATTCAACGGTCACTCTGCAAGGCGGGAGGACTTGGGTAGCGAATGCCGCCACATCCTGTGCAGAATAGTCACTCGGCCAGGGCTGTCTGACTGCAGAATGGAGTAAGACTGACACAATAAAAGACGGCAGCAGAGATTTCCATTGTAGCCACTGTTAAGGTTCTTACAATCGGGATTCATCTTCGTTAGACTAGTGAACGTTACATCTAGTGCTGTGTGGACAATTCCTGCATCGTGCAGTCCTTGTCTTGCTGCCCACCACCCCACTCCCGCAGCCCATATTTTCCAAGCAACCAAAAAGCAGGGGGGGCGGGGGTTGGGGGGGGGTCCCCTTCCTCCCTTCTATAGCCTCCAACCCCTTAAGCACCCTGCATGCACTACTACCCCCTCACTCATACTCCTACCCCCCCAAACGCTGATGCACTCTCTACTTATTAACACCCCACTCACTCATACCCTCCAAACCCATTATGTAGCCTAAGCCTACTAACACCCCTCATACACACTCTCCCACCCACATTCCTTTACGCACCCTGCATATACTAACACCCCCTCACTCACACTCCCCATGCCCTTCCAAAGCCAGCACACACTACCACCCCCTTGATCACAACCTCAACACCCCCACCCCAAGGTCCAGACCTTTGCGATGCCCACGATAGCAAAGAGAATTAAAACAGCTGATTGTATGTTTTGGGGATGGGGGTGGGAACGGGAGGGGGTTGGAAATAGATTTCCGAAGGTCCTTCCCTCACCGTCCTCCACCCGTCACAACTAACGTGGGGGCTTAACCTCACCAAGTGCTTGGCAGAGCACGGCGTCTCGGAGCTCGACATGCCACGGGACAGTGGTCGTGCAGCGCCAAGAGACAGGTTCTTCAGCCCAACCTATCCATGCCGGCCAGGGTGCCGCATCTAAGCCAGTACGAGTAACGGCAGGTACTCGGGGAAATCCGGCAAACTCGTGACGTTTTTTCAACACTGTGAAAAATGTCCACGAGTAAAAAAAAAATACTCGTGATGAAAAAAAAATGGTTACTTTTAACCCGTACGAGCCGCTACGGGACATCCACGGATTCCTACGGACATTCTCCGAGTTCGAATCAGGGGAAAACACGGGAGAATTACTTCGTACCGTGGGACAGGGGCTTAAACCTTTCCTTTCCCCTTTGGCCCATGTCCCTCGACACCACTCCTATCCATGCACCCGTCCAAATGCCTTTTAAATGCAGCAGGAGACTAGGGTGAATGGACCAGGATTAGGCTTGCAGCCCTGAGTGGAGTCAGAATCATGGAATCCTTTCTGCTGCAGTCCAAAATCAAAACCCTCTTTCTGTTCTGTCCTGATTTATTTCACCTCGAACGCTGGAAACCTTCACAATGAAATATCCTCCAAGCAGCTGGAATCTAACCCAGATATCTGGTTCTCAACTCCCAAGGCTTCCCATCTTCCCAACTCAACTGGCGTTTTGGAGGATTTTCACCTAAATCATACTGTAATTCCGTGACTAATCTCATGAGGCTGAGCACCCTATCATCTCCCAAAAAATGCCATCTCAGATCTAGTGTCCCACTGTTTCCCTTCATTCTCTTCCCTATCCATTCCTCGTCTTTTCTCCAATCCCCTTTTCCCCCAGTTTTCCAAACCACCGTCTCTTTCTCCGAGGCTTCTCCACTTTCTGGCCCCCACTTTCCCGGCCCCCTCGCTTTCTCTGCCGCTATCTCTCTCCGTAATCTAAGAGATCCCAGCCTCCACCTCCCGCCCGGAATTACAGCCATTTTACACAAATCATCTTGGTAAGCAGAACCTTCCCTTTTCCCCTTCCACCGTATTAACGCCATCACCCTTTGACATCAGGAAAAATTGTAAAAGTTGTAAGATACACACCAGCACACACGTGCGCACACTCAACCCACCTCTAATTCTCACCTCTGCACGAGAATAAAGGTGACGGTGGTGTGGGCATGGCTCCTAAGGGGCAGATGGATGCTGAAGATTAGGCAATAATCTTTTGGAACCTGGGAATGTTTCTTTGATGTGCCGGATCAGTGGAGACCCTGCAGAGCGAACGTGCGAAGATCTCGCTCTCAAATTGAAGTTCAACTAACAAAATGACAAAATTCTTAAGGGGTTTGAACAGGCTAGATGCAGGAAGATTGTTCCCGATGTTGGGGAAGTCCAGAACAAGAGGGTCACAGTTTAAGGATAAGGGGGAAGTCTTTTAGGACCGAGATGAGAAAAAGATTTTTCACACAGAGGGTGGTGAATCTGTGGAATTCTCAGCCACAGAAGGTGGTTGAGGCCAGTTCATTGGCTATATTTAAGAGGGAGTTAGATGTGGCCCTTATGGCTAAAGGGATCAGGGGGTATGGAGAGAAGGCAGGTACAGGATACTGAGTTGGATGATCAGCCATGATCATATTGAATGGCGGTGCAGGCTCGAAGGGCCGAATGGCCGACTCCTGCACCTATTGTCTATGTTTCTATGAAGAGGTTTTTGGTTACCTTGGTCAGAATTTACATGGAAATCTAGGTGATGGGTTCACAGACCAATTGGAAGGAATATTAGCTAGTGCTAATACACTGTGAATGGCTCGATTATAATCATGTATGGTCTTTCTGCTGTCAAGGAGGACTCTCTCTAGCTTCTACAGGTGCACAGGGCATTCTGGCCACCAGCGGCAGAACAGCAAGTTTGTGTTCGGAGAACTACCCCACCAAAACACAGACATAAATCCGGCTTCCCCTGTACCTATGTCTTTTTCTTTAAAGCATTAATTGTCAAGAGTGCCATTGTTTCCCAAAAATACAAAATAAAAACCTGGCTGCAGCCTCAACAAATGGAGTGCAAATGTACTCTATGTAAACATGTCAACTTGCGGCTACAATCCTGGTTAGAGTTGTGCTTATAAATTAAGTACGTCAATCTATATAAATCTATTCACAACACCGACAAACTACAAGACAAAATAAGTTATGAATTGAGCTGCATGAGAACTAGCATCCATGTGGACTATGTCTGGTTCCTACAACTGAACAGTTGGGTAGAACCTGGTCTACTGACTGTGTGCGAGGAGATAGACATGAAAAGCTGGAGTAACTCAGCGGGACAGGCGGCATCTCTGGAGAGAAGGAATGGGTGACGTTTCGGGTCGAGACTCGACCCGAAACGTCACCCATTCCTTCTCTCCAGAGATGCCGCCTGTCCCGCTGAGTTACGTCAGCTTTTCGCGTCTATCTTCGGTTTGCAACCAGCATCTGCAGTTCCCTCCCTCACAAGATGCTGTGCTGGCTCGAAGGGCCTCTTCCAGCACCTATTTTCGATGTAAGATGCGCACAAGGATCGGTACCCAAGCCTAACATGGTTAGAACCAGTGCATTTTTGTTGCCTAAAAATTAATCTATACAAATTAAAAACCAAGCTATTTTTTTCCCATCATAGTCCACCTCCTCTGATTTGTTTGTGACCAATCAACTTCCAGACTATTAACTAAAAAGTATAACATTAAATTTCTAAAAAATTTGGAAATTAGTTTTTAACTTTTCAAAGCAGAAGCACGCATATTGTTGCAAACAAAAGCACTGGTTAGGCCGGAGCTCGGACAATGATAGCCGTGATGTGATCCTTTTGAGGGAAAGTGGTCTACAAACATGTCTACACAAACAATACTCCCTTTTAATACAATCTTTTAAATCTGATCGTCTCCATGCACACATCAGTAGTCAGCCTCTGTCCTTGGGTTAATGAGGGGAGAACGTGAGATTAAATCCTCCTAGATCAGGCAATCTCGATTTAACCCCCTTTCCATGGTTCAGGTATGCGTGGGGGGGGAGGAATGATGAGAGGCAAGAGGTAATGACTCTCATAGATGAGTGACCACCGGAATTGGGGTGCCGTGAAATGTCCATGGGGTCCGCTCTACCTCTGGTACCATGGACTCCCGCAGCTAATGACTTCTCTAAAACCCATTGTCCATTTCCGCAACAGCGCCAATGTTTCCTGGCGAAGACCGGGAGGAATGTCAGTTCTCTCATTCACGCACTTCTCGAGCTACTGTACAAGTCCCTTAATATCCCAACAATCTTATCACAACAAACTTGACACACGTCTTGTACTAATCTACATATCTCACTCCAATCGCACATCGATGACAGCTTGACCGGACACACAAAGACACGTCAACCTGTTCGATCTGTTAGCTTTGTCCTCAGATGTGCCGATGGGAAGAACTAGCCAGCATTATCGTTGCCGGCCCATTATGGGAACACGTCGGAAACTACAAACATTGTACACTCCATATTAAAATCAGAGCCTACAGCGAATCTAAGTACCTCAGCATAGAATGCTTGGGTCACGTCAAAACCTTCCTATCGGGCTTCCTAACGGCACGTACATTTAATATATACACAGTCAACACGCACACTACGCATGCAGCAAGCCAACAAGTACAGACAGGGAATGGTCCCAGCAACCCATATCTCCCCTCCCCACCCTTCTATGCAGGGGTCAAATCTGCTCAGGACATGACCAATGTACCGTCAAGCTCGTCCTGTGGCTAATTGCAACCTTCACTTGCCTCTTCCTCCAAGCTGCTTGGAGTTTGGCTTCCCTTCAGGTATCTAGGCTGGACTATGAAGTTCTCAGACTTCAGGCAGGTATATTTGGTTGGTAATCCACTAATCCGTTGACGATGCTTCCTCTCACTGGTTGGGGAGGAGCGATGGACGAGCTGCGCAATGCAGCCACCAGTGCAGGGACTGAGGGCAGACAGGATGCATGGAGTGCATGCACCGCTTGTTCCTCCAATCCCACAAACCAACGGCGGGTCTCCCCCGCGAGGCGGGGATAGTTCGGGGAATGAGCCAACGTTGACCAAATGCAGCTGCACGCAAGCGCTCGGGGAAAGGCAAAACTGGACGTGGAACTAGGGTTCCCCCGACCCCAATTATGGTCCGTCTCCTCAACGAAACTGTTCCCTTCAACCTCGTCCTAACATGGCAAACACCAAGCTTGTTTCCACTCTGGTCCCCGCACCGCCAGTGTTGACCTTGGGGGAGTTTAAAGCAGGGCAATAAATAAAAGTAATACGCTGGACATTGATGGGGCAGCTGAGCGTTGCCTGCACCATGCCCATCAATAATGTGCAGTAAATTGGCAACATAAAGTAACAAAGCCAGTCGCAGCCCTGCATTGCGGCAGCAGTAGTGGTAGTGCATTAAATAGCTACATTCATCCTAATGTCTAAGGCAACCACACCTGGTATTTACGCTTAAGAGAGGTTACTTGCACACTTTGGTTTGTTAAAAAAGGCAATATCCAACTTCAGCCCCTGCTCCTCACGTTCAAAGTGGGGGAAGCCCTGCTCTCTCTTTAAGCTGCCCGCAGGCATACAGTGGAACAATGTGCTGTCTCCCTCGACCTCACCACAGGGCAAGACGGGGCCCATCAAAGCAATAGGACGTCCACAGATCTCTATTTGAGGAAAGGAACAGAGTTCGTCCATAAAAAACCATCGTGAAGCTTGGATGGATGTTTTAAGCGGGAGGGCGCTGCACTGTAATAGATACGCAGTGCTTTCTCCACTCACCGGAGCATGCTAGGATGCAAGGTCACCATCTTACGCACTTGTCTTGGCAACGTGTCTGGGTGATGCAGACTGCACATTCCACCAGTAACACCGCCTCCCCACCGCAGACTGGTACAAATGTGTTCAAAGTCCTTCATCGCAGGGAAATTCTGCTCCTAAACACATCGAACCCACATGGCCACGCGCACTGTGCAGTGCGGTTAGAACCTTTTTGTGTGCACTTTAAAGATGGGACAATTCAATTTCAACCAGGCATTGTCTTCTTAAAGAGACAGGCCCCCTATCTTTGCCTTTTGACAGGCTGTGTTCAATAATTTAAAACATCCCTTTAAAAGTTAACTTTTCAGACTCGATCATCACAAGTTCGTTATACAACTCAGAATTTCGTTAAACAATTTAAATTAATGTATAGGTACAAATAAAGTGAATTGGTCATTCCCTCCCTCCCGCAAGTTCTGTATTTGTGCAGGGGTCGTTTAGACTGGTACACAACGGGGTGCTGTCTCTTTAAACACAGTGGCTTGCTATTGTTCGAGAGTCAGATTCGGTTTGCATTGTAATCCATGGCAAATGTTTAACATGTGTCTGGCTGCCTGTTTCCTTGCCATGGGCCATCTCAGACATGTTCCTGCTTTATGAGAGTAGCGGGCACAATGGGAAACAGGATGAGTGAGCAAATGCCTCTCGGAACACAGTCAGGAAATGTCCAGCTTGCAGTTAAGTCTGAGGCCCTCGCAAGCAACATGCAAGTTTTATCTGATGGCCGAGCCCATTATCCTTACACCAAACGGTGCCACATTGCAACACCGACCCCCCCCCCATCTAAGACCCACCGCCCATGGATTTAACACCGAGGCAACTGCGGGCAGTTCTGAGAGCAGGGTGGGTGGGGGGGATGGGGGGAGAGAGGTCGGGCACAGGCTAGTTAAGCTGCCCCCGCCTCCTCCAGCTTTGTCCGGCTTGAGGCTCCCTGTCTCTGGGCTGGCAGTGGGCAAGGTGGCAACGCTGCCACAGAGGCAGAACGAAGACTTCTTCCGCAAGAGGCGTTCTCACGTCGAGGTCCCTCACGAGGCAAAGAAACAAAACAAAACAACCTTTCACCGCGAGAACCGCGTAGCAGCCGGCAAAACCGACCCACCGAGTCACATCCTGGTGCTGGTCCTCAAAGCAAGCAACGATACAAACCCCTTGTCCTGGGAGCAGAATCTGCCGCTCCATGAGTGTCCCAACTCCAATCTTCACTGCGCTGAAGCTGCAACAAACACGAGGGGAATCACAAGCAAACGGCCACTCGTAATAGCAAATTGGTCTCCAAACTAGTCCCCTAGAACGCTGAGGGTCCACGGCACTCACATTATGTCAACTTGTTTCCTTAGCAGTAAGCTGCAAATCTAGCCTTAAATTAACCTAATTGAACGAAAATAAATAATTAGTGTGGGAAACGGAATGATGAAGCAGGGTTTCTCCGTCAGGCTGGGAGAGAGAGGTTGGGTGCGGCTCAAAACTCGATCTTGCATGCCGGGAACGACTCGTCCTGCATCACCACTGTGCTGCTGCTGGCTAGCACCATGATGTTCAACTCCTGCTGACGTTCGTGGGTCTGCTGGTACCACTCCCGTGTCACCTCCGTGTCGTGTGTCGGTATTAACGTCACCTTGAGCAGAGTCGGGGGGGTGGTGGTGGGGGGAGGAGACACAAAAAAAAAGACAAGAGTCGCTCTATTACTCAGAGCCAACAAGATAGCCGTTCGCAAGCATGCGTCACCCCTTAGCCTGGCAACATGTCTGTGCTTCCAGTAGCAATGTTACAACATGTTGAGATTTTAAAAATCAAGTCTGCAATTTATCCCATCAGATAAAGCATAAAAAGAAGTTTAATTTGACACCTAATTCACTTTCATATCTTCAGTATTAAGAGAGTTATGGCCATTTTCATACTCAGAAATTAGCATCTTGTTCCCCCATTGCCTTTCAATTGACTTAACTCAAAAGCTGTGATCTAGAACAGTCAAAAGCCCATAACTTTCTTAAAAATTAAGAGAACTCAATGAAGTTTTCAGTTATTATAGATTGAAGCATTTTGAAACAATTATGAAACAATCTTACTTGGATGACCTGAAATTAAAGCATATAATTAGTTAGTTATCTAATTGTAGCTAATTACAAAATTCAATGAGTAGATCTAAACATCTATCCATTTCTTACGAAAAGATAAACTTTTTTAAAATTGCCTAAGTGTCCAAATAACATCCACACAATAATCAACAATATAACATAATTTCATGAATTTATAGGCCAAATGGAAGGAATTTAGTGTTTAATGCCTGTGAATTAATGGCCATTTAAATCAACTAGCGAGTGGGTTTTAGTGGAATGTGGTGGATTAGAACGTTGCGGTTTGCGGTGAAGTCAGTATGAAAAATACAGCCGGTTCATACATTTTTTTTTGTCCCCTTTTCGCAACATGAAAATGTGATTAAAGCCTTCCTAGAAACCAAGTTTTTCTGTAAAAATAAACTGTGTAGCTTCTTTTATCGCCTACGTTAGGTCCGTTCCGCTGTCACCGTTCACAGCTTTAGAAGATGATTTCTAAACTACTCTAGTTAATAAATAATCTAGCGTAGTTTAGAAATACCTTTATGAATGAAATGTCGGAACGAATTGTGGACGCAGCCCAGGCCATCACATAATCCAACCTCCCCTTCTATTCTAACAGCCTGAAGAAGGGTTTCGGCCCGAAACGTTGCCTATTTCCTTCGCTCCATAGATGCTGCTGCACCCGCTGAGTTTCTCCAGCACTTTTTGTCAACCTTCGATTTTCCAGCATCTGCAGTTTCTTCTTAAACTCCCTTCTATTCTACTCCATCTTCACCTCGGCAAGGCCGGCAGCATAATCAAGGACCAGTCTCACCCCCCCTGGTAACTCCCTCTTCTCCCCTCTCCCATCAGGCAAGAGGTACAGAAGTGTGAAAACGCACACAGCTCCAGATTCGGGGACAGTTTCTTCCCATCTGTTTTCAGGCAACTGAATCATCCTACCACAACCAGAGAGCTGCGCTCAACTACTATCTACCTCTTCGATGTCCCTTGGACTATCCTTGATCTGACTTTGCTGGCTTTACCTTGCACTAAACGTTATTCCCTTATCATGTATCTATACACTGTAAATGGATTGATTGCAATCCTGTATTGTCTTTCTGCTGACTGGTTAGCAGGCAATGAAAAGCTTTTCACTGTACCTCGATACACGTGACAATAAACTAAACTAATCAGCAAGGCCTGATGAGCCCGGCTTCTCATAAGAACCTCATAGATTGCTTGAAAGATACAAAAAGCTGGAGTAACTCAACGGGACGGGCAGCATCTCTGGAGAGAAGGAATGGGTGACGTTTCGGGTCGAGACCATTCTTCAGTCTGAAGAAACATCACCCGTTCCTTCTCTGCCGAGATGTGGCCTCTCCCGCTGAGTTACTCCAGCATTTCGTGTCTATCTTCGGCTTAAACCAGCATCTGCAGTTCCTTCCTACTCATATGTACAACCCAGCGGTCTGACTATTGATTTCTCTAACGCCCAGTTGAGTTTATTGTCACATGTAGCAATAGAGCAGGCCGATGCCGGGCTCGGTAGGTACCTGAAGGTTGTTCCCCCACTGGGACTTGCCGTCCAACAGTGCGTCCAGCACGGCTCGGCTTGGCTCCCCGCTTCCAGGGTCGTTGCCGCTCACCACGTAGTAAGAGGAGCGGATGCGTTTGAAGAACTCCTGGTCCACGTTCTTGCCGCTGCAGTGGTTGGGGATGTAGGCCAGGTCCACGTAGACGGGCGGGCCAGCGGGCACGCCAGAGCTGGTCTTCGCGCTGCTGCCAGCTGGTGAGGGAGACAGAGGTTAGTGCCAACGTGACCCACGTACTCCGCGCCAACGAGGGAGTTTGTGTCTCCTCTCGCCCACCTTGGGCGCAGCGGTAGAGTTGCTGGCTCACAGCACCAGAGACCCGGGTTCAACACTAACTACGGGTGCTGTCAGTACGGAGTTTGTACGTTCTCCCCGTGACCCGCGTGGGTTTTCACCGGGTGCTCCGGTTTCCTCCCACACTTCAAAGACGTACAGGTTTGCAGGTTAAATGGCTGGTATAACTGTAAATAGTGCCTAGTGCATGTAGGATAGTGTTAGTGTGCGGGGATCGCTGGTCGGTGCGGACTCGGTGGGCCGAAGGGGCCTGTTTCCGCGCTGTATCTCTGAACTAAAGTAACTATTCTGTGACTCCATCCCAGAAGAGGTGGCCATTTGGCCCAGGGGACTGCTTGCTCACGGCTGAAGTGTAAACGGCCTGTCCCACTTGGGTGTCATTAGCGTGCCATTTACGTGACCTGCTAGCGTGTGGGTAGCACGTGGGTAGCATGGAGTGGCGTGGACGAGTGTGGACTTCGTCCTGCACGAAATCTCCGCGCGCCCCACAGCCTGTTGCGTGACTGACGGCCAAAGTGGGACAGGCCCAAGACCCTGGCGTGATGCAACGTCTCACCTCCAACAGCAGCAGAAGCCGGCAAACGATCGCCGAGCTCGGCCTGGGGCCCACAGATCCGGATCCGTCCCCACTCCTACTCCCAGAGCGGGGCCAAGACGATTGGAGATAGACACAAAATGCCGGAGTAACTCAGCGGGACCGGCAGCATCTCTGGAGAGAAGGAATGGGTGACGTTTCAGGGTCGAGGCCCATCTTCAGACTGAAGGAAGAGTCTCGACCCGAAACATCATCCATTCCTTATCTCCAGAGATGCTGCCGGTCCCGCTGAGTAACTCCGGCATTTTGTGCCCATCTTCAAATGACGTCACGTGCTCCAGACGGCTGCGCGGACGCATGATGACGCGCGCAACCATCGCACGTAACTGACGGCCAAGTGGGACTGGCCCTTAACTCAACACCTCTCTCCGCCTTTCCAGCATCTCAAAAACTCGGTCGTAACCCCACTTGACTCTGGGATTCCACGGGCTTCTCGAGGGGGGAAAGAGGGCTAAAGATCTCCTGCTCGCTCTGTGTGGGAAGTGCTACTGCCAATGGCTTCCTTCCACTTCACCGTGGCCACGTCTCCGTGCCGACTCCCCGAACAAAGGGCTTTTTTTCCCCTCTCAAAAGACAGCGACGCGTGCTTTGAAAAATAAGTGCATTGGACGGAGCGCTGAGCCAGAGGCAGTGTTTGTGGGACATCTGACCAGCTTGGGGAGATGGGTTGCTGCTTTATCCCTGTTCTGAGTGGGGACAGACACAATTGTTTCATCACCCTGTCCAAACAAAGATAGACGTCAGTCAGAGTCTGTAACAGATAAATGGTACAATGGGCACTTGTTACAGTTTAAGAACTTGCAAGATTATGTTGGTGTTTACCTGATCTCCACTGATGATACATGCCTGTTGTGCTGCTGCAAGTAAGGATGGCATTGTTCCGTTCCGGGGCACATGACTCTTGACTCACATGAGTCAACTTTCGTTATTGTTCAGGAAGGGAATGCAGATGGTCGGAAGTTAGACACAAAGTGCTGGAGTAACTCAGCGGGACAGGCAGCATCTCTGGAGAGAAGGAATGGGTGACGTTTCGGGTCGAGACCCTTCTTCAGACAGAAAGTCACCTTAAATTCCACCTTTGCATCTGCCTCCACCACCAACCTGGCAATATGTTCCAGGCACTCACCACGAGAACTTGCCCGGCACATCTCCTGTAAACTTTGCTCCTCTCACCTCAAAACTGTACCCTTTTTAAAATTTGGTATTTCCGTCCTTTGGATAAAGGTTCTGACGGTATCCGATCTGCGCCTCTGGCGATCTTGTGCATTTCTATCAGGTCTCCCCTCAACCTTCAGCGTGCCAGAGAAATCAACCCAAGTCTGTCCAACCCCTCACTGTGACTGAAGATAGACACAAAATGCTGGAGTAACTCAGCGGGTCAGGCAGCATCTCTGGAGAGAAGGGGTGAGTGACGTTTCGGGTCGAGACTCGAAGGGACTGAAGAATGGTCTCGACCCGAAAAAACACCCATATATTATGTTTAAGATAAGAACTGCAGGTGCAGGAAAAATCGAAGGTAGACAAAAATGCTGGAGAAACTCAGCGGGTGAGGCAGCATCTATGGAGCGAAGGAATAGGTGACGTTTCGGGTCGAGACCCTCCCTTTCCGCATCTTTCTTCTTCCCCCCCCCCCCCCAACACCCAAATCAGTCTGAATAAGGGTCTCGTCCCGAAACGTCACCTATTCCTTCGCTCCATACATGCCGCCTCACCCGCCCAGTTTCTCCAGCATTTTTGTCCACCCATATATTTTTGTTTGTTCATTTTTGTGCATGTGTGTTTTTGTGTATGTTTGTATAGATGTGTGTGTGTGTGTGTGTGTGTGTGTGTGTGTGTGTGTCTATATACACACATATATATATGTATATGTGTGTGTATATATATTTATATATATATATACACACACATATACATATATACACACACACACACACACACACACGCATATATATATATACACACACACACACACATATATACATATATATACACACACACACATCTATATACACACATACACACATATATATACATACACACACATACATATTTATATACACACATACACACACATATACATATATACATATACACATATACACACACACACACACACACATATATATATACACACACACACACACATATATACATATATATACACACACACACATCTATATACACACATACACACATATATATACATACACACACATACATATTTATATACACACATACACACACATATACATATATACATATACACATATACACACACACACATATATATATATACACACACATATACATATATATATACACACGCACACACACACACACACACACATACGTATATATACACACACACACACACATATATATACACACACACACATATATATATATATATACACACACACACACACACACACATATATACATATATATATATACACATACACACACATATATACATATATATATACACACACACACATATATATACGTATATATATACACACACACATTTGTATATACACACACATATATATATATATATATACACACACACACACACACTCATATATACATATATATACACACACACACACACATATATATGTGCACATACTGCAGAATAGTAGAATATGTAAACATAGTAAGCACTGTAAACAATATATTAAATGAGAAAAAACTTCAGTGTGTGTATTTATACACACATATACACACATATGCATACATACACATACACAGAAAGTTTTTCTCGTTTAATGCATTGTTTAAAGTTTACGTATTCTGTTATGCTGCTGCAAGTAAGAATCTCATTGATCCGTTTCAGAACATGTGGCATAAATGTATGACTGATCATCTCTGCACATTCACTGCCTCCGCCAGCAGTGCACCTTGGCTGCAGTGTGTGCCAACTACACTGTGCGCTGTAGAAGGTCACTGCCTCTCTCAAACCCGCCGCTTCTACCAACCAGGAGAACACGGGCAGCATGGATCTACATCGGCGAGACCAAGCGCAGGCTCGGCGATCGTTGCGCTGAACACCCCCGCTCAGTCCATCGTCACCAACCTGATCCCCCGGTGGCCCAGCACTTCAACTCCCCCTCCCATTCCCAATCTGACTTTGTGTCCTGGGCCTCCTCCATTGTCAGAGTGAGGCCCAGCGCAAATTAGAGGAGCAGCGCCTCATATTTTGCTTGGGTAGTTTACACCCCAGCGGTGTGAACATTGACGTCTCTGACTTCTCCTTCTCCTTCCCAGTTCCCCTACAAGTCCCTGCACTTCTATTTTTTTCCCGCCCCCCCCCCCCCCCCCCCCCGACATCAGTCTGAAGAAGGGTCTCAACCCGATTCCTTCTCTCCATAGATGCTGCCTCACCCGCTAAGTTACTCCAGCCTTTTAGAAACATAGAAAAATAGGTGCAGGAGTAGGCCATTCGGCCCTGCACTGCCATTCAATGTGATCATGGCTGATCATCCAACTCAGTATCCCGTACCTGCCTTCTCTCCATACCCCCTGATCCCTTTAGCCACATGTGCCACATCTAATGCCCTCTTAAATATAGCCAATGAACTGGCCTCAACTACCTTCTGTGGCCAAGAATTCCAGAGACTCACCACTCTCTGTGTAAAGAATGTTTTCCTCATCTCGGTCCTAAAGGAATTCCCCCTTATCCGTAGACTGTGACCCCTTGTTCTGGACTCCCCCAACATCGGGAACAATCTTCCAGCATCTAGCTTGTCCAACCCCTTAAGAATTTTGGAAATTTGTATAAGATCCCCCCTCAATCTTCTAAATTCCAGCGAGTACAAGCAGAGGCTATCCAGTCTTTTGTGTCCACCCTCGATTTTATCCAGCATCTGCAGTTCTTTCTCACATAGAAGCAGTACAGCACAGGACCAGGCCCTTCTACCCACAATGTACATGCCAAGTTAAGCTAATAATGGCCAATTAAACCAGTCTCTGCTTGCAGGCAATCCAAGCCTGTCCCTCCATGCCCTGCATATCCATCTGCCTATGTAAAAGCCTATTAAATGCCACTATTGCATCTGCTTCCACTACCACCCGTAGCAGCCCATTCCAGGCCGCCCGTTCTGTGTAAAAATACTTTCTCCTTTAAACTTTCCCCCTCACCAATTTCAGGTAGTCCCTGCTTTCTCCCTCTTTCCCCTCCCCTTCCCAGCTCTCCCACAGCCCACTGTCTCCGCCACCTCCTTTCTTCTTCCCCCCCCACCCCCCCAGCATTCCTCCAGCACTTTTGTCTGCCTTCAATTGTTCCAGCATCTGCAGTTCCTTCTTAAACATTAAGGTTATGTTTCCACTTCTTGACATTCCCACCCTGGGAATAAATTTCTGACTGTCTACCCCAATCTATGCCTCTCATATTTTCCATATTTCATATCAGTTCTCCCCTCAACATTCAACATTTCAGCGACAAAAATCCAGGTTCGGTCCTTATAGCCAACTCCCACTTGGACCTGGCAGCATCCTGGGGAAGCTCTTCTGCACCACCTCCTAAGTCTCCACTGTCTAAATGGCGTCAAGTTGGGAAAAGGGGAAGTACAACGGGATCTGGGGGTCCTTGTGCATCAGTCTATGAAAGTAAGCATGCAGGTACAGCAGGCAGTGAAGAAAGCGAATGGCATGTTGGCCTTTATAACAAGAGGAATCGAATATAGGAGCTAAGCGGTCCTTCTGCATTTGTACAGAGCCCTAGTGAGACCACACCTGGAGTATTGTGTGCAGTTTTGGACCCCTAATTTGAGGAAGGACATTCTTGCTATTGAGGGAGTACAGCGTAGGTTTACAAGGTTAATTCCCGGGATGGCGGGACTGTCAGATGCTGAGAGAATGGAGCAGCTGGGCTTGTACACTCTGGAGTCTAAAAGGATGAGAGGGTATCTCATTGAAACATATAAGATTGTTAAGGGTTTGGACACACTAGAGGCAGGAAGCACTGACTCCTGCAGTCCGTTCGGTCCATGCAGGCGTCCTATCCCGGGAAACATAGAACATTGGTGCAGAAGTAGACCCTTCGAGGTCTGATCATCCACAATCAGTGCCCCATTCCTGCTCCCCACCCCCCCCCCCATATCCCCTGACGCCGTTAGCCCTAAGAGCTCAATCGAACTCTTTCTCACAGAGAGTGGTGAGTCTGTGGAATTCTCTGCCTCAGAGGGCGGTGGAGGCCGGTTATCTGGATGCTTTCAAGAGAGCTAGATAGGGCTCTTAAAAATAGCGGAGTCAGGGGATATGGGGAGAAGGCAGGAACGGGGTACTGATTGGGGATGATCAGCCATGATCACATTGAATGGCGGTGCTGAATCGAAGGGCCGAATGGTCTACTCCTGCATCTATTTTCTATTGTCCTTCTGTAATGGGGCGGCCAGAACTGTACACAATATTCAAAATGTGACTTAAGAAGACAATGCACAACTGTACCTCCCCCTGAAGCGCAAAAAACAATCAAATCTGCTTAACCTTACCCTCTGCCTCGAGGATATAAAGTGCTGGATGGCCCAGAACTTCCTCCAACTAAACGAGAGTAAGTCTGAGGTCATCCTTCTCGGCCCCTCGGACTCAATCAAAATGATAGCAGGCATCCTTGGAAGCCTTACCCCACTACTCAAACCTCACGTCAAAAACCTTGGCGTGATATTTGACTCAGCACTGAAGTTTGACAAACAAGTCAATGCCGTGGTAAAAGCTAGCTTCTTTCAGCTTCGGACGATAGCTAAAATAAAACAATTCCTCCAGTTTGACGACCCAGAAAAGATCATCCACACATTTATCTCCTCCCGCCTAGATTACTGTAACTCCCTCGACGCTGGCATCAGTCAATCTTCCCCGTCCCGCCTGCAACTGGTCCAAAACGCCGCAGCGAGACTCCTGACGGGCACCTGGAAAAGGGACCACATCACCCCGATCCTGGCCCCTGTGCGGTTCCGAATGAATTTCAAGACCCTCCTCTATGTCTACAAAGCCCTCAATGGGCTTGCCCCCACCTACATCAAAAGTATGCTCACCCACCGCACCACCTCCAGGTCCCTCAGATCGGCCGACTTGGGGTGGCTGAATGTCCCGCGGTCTAGGCATCAGCTCAGGGGCGACCGACCGCGCCTTTGCGGTTGCAGCTCCTAGACTGTGGAACAGCGTCCCCCTCCCCATCAGAACTGCCCCCTCCATCGACTCCTTTAAGTCTAGTCTAAAAACGTATCTGTTCTCCCAATCCTTTCCTGACGTCCTCTGAGTGAGGGCTATTTGTATACATGTATGTAGCCTGCTTGTGTATACTGCTCTTATAACAAATGTAAAGTACTTTGGTCAACGAGAGGTGTTTTTTAAATGTGCTATATAAATAAATGTGACTTGACTTGACTTATACTCCAGCCCGGACTGAGAAAGGCAAGTACACCATTCGCTTTCTTTACCATGTTATCTAATTGTGTTGCTGCTTTCTGGAAGCTATGGACTTCGATACCACGACCCTCTGTACATTAATGCTGTTAAGGGTCTCGTGATAGAAACATGGAAACATAGAAATTAGGTGCAGGAGTAGGCCATTCGGCCCTTCGAGCCTGCACCGCCATTCAATATGATCATGGCTGATCATCCAACTCAGTATCCCGTACCTGCCTTCTCTCCATACCCTCTGATCCCCTTTAGCCACAAGGGCCACATCTAACGCCCTCTTAAATATAGCCAATCAACTGGCCTCAACTACCCTCTGTGGCAGAGAGTTCCAGAGACCCACCACTCTCTGTGTGAAAAAAGTCCTTCTCATCTCGGTCCTAAAGGATTTCCCCCTTATCCTTAAGCTGTGACCCCTTGTCCTGGACCTCCCCAACATCGGGAACAATCTTCCTGCATCTAGCCTGTCCAACCCCTTAAGAATTTTGTAAGTTTCTATAAGATCCCCTCTCAATCTCCTAAATTCTAGAGAGTATAAACTGAGTCTACGCAGTCTTTGTTCATAAGACAGTCCTGACATCCCAGGAATCAGTCTGGTGAACCTTCTCTGCACTCCCTCTATCCAAGACCATAGCTCCCCGTAACAAAAACACAAGCAGATAACATGGCATTTCGACTTTAGAGGTACAGCGCGGAAACGGGCCCTTCGGCCCACAGAGGCCGTGCTGACCAGCAATCAACATGTACACTAGCACTATCCTACACACACACACAAGGGGCAATTTGTAATTTTACCAAAGCCAATTAACCTACAAACCTGTTTTGTCTTTGGAGTGTGGAGAAAACCGACCCGGTCACAGGGAGAACGTGCAAACTCCGTACAGACAGCACTCGTGGTCAGGATCGAACCTGGTCTCTGGCGCTGCAAGGCAGCAACTCTACCACCGAGCCACTCTTTGAGGGTTGATGCCCAAGACCTGACCCCACCATCACCGCTTGGAGTACTTTGACCTTCAGGAAGATTCGAGGCACAGTACGGACTCCAGCTCAAGTTGCACCCACCGGGTCTTACCTGAGGAAGGCTTGATGCCGTTGACCAGGGCCTTGCCTGGGTTGGGTTGGCTGGACCTGGAGATGTCATCCCTGTCCTCGCCCCGCGATGCCTGGGTCTCGCTGGCTCTGGAGGCTCGGCTGGGTTTCTCTGCCGTCTCCCTCTCCTTCTTCTTGGTGGAGGCTGCTTTGGGGGACCTCTCGCTGGTCTCCTTGGGTGAGGCAGGCTTGGCGGGGTGCTTGGTCTTGGGGTCCAGCTTGCGGCCCGGCGAGGCCGCCTTGGACTTGGCCGTTTTGCGGGCGCCCTTGGCCTTGTCCTTCATCTCCTTCTTCAGCGGTTTGACCGGTTCGAGGCCCAGCACCTCGGGGTCCACCATGCAGACGTCTGGGCGAGGGGGGAGCGGCTGGGGGTCCGCGGCTGGGGCGGGCAGGGGGTCCGGGCCAGGGCCGCTGCTCTTGTCGACGGGCAGGACGTCTCCGTCTTCGTCCGAGTCGATGGGCGCCTCGGCCGTGATGGACGGGCAGTCCTCCGTCTCGGGGGGCACGTCGGAGTCGGAGTTGAGGGGGGGGGACTCGCTGCCGGAGGTGGGCGGGCTGTCCGTGGCCCCCCGTGGGTGCCGGGGCGCGCGGGCCCGGCTCTGGGGGCCGCTCCCTTCCACCGGCCTCTCTTCCAACTCCGGCTGGGGGCTGGGGTTGATGAAGGAGGGTGACAGATCGTCCTTGGAGGGCCAGGGTGAACCCCGCTCTGACGAGGGGATGGAAGAAGGCCGGGCAGGCGTTCCCATCTCCGTGGCAACGCCCAAGGCCTTGTCCCTCCCTGGTGGGCTCAGGGCTGGCGCTGAGGCAAAGCCTGTTTCAGCAGGCCCATTGGCCGATGCCACCTCAGGGCCTGAGAGCGAGGGCAGTAGGCCCGAAGCCTGGGGCTCCTCTGTCCCTGGTACGGCCTTCACCCCCTCGGGAACTGTCCCCGTCCCCTCTCCTTCAGGTTTGGGGGCCGATCTTTGACACTCGACCCTGCAGGCTAAGGTGGAGTCCTCGATGTCGCACAGGTAGCCTGGGCTCTGCTCGGTGGGGATCTGGGCCGGCTCTTCCGTCTCGGCTGCCTGGCTCGCGGCCTTGTCGGCGGGAACCAGCGGCGACACCTCGACAAGACTCCGCGCCGGGGCCGCAGCGGACGAGCCGGTGGTCGGGGAGGGGAACGTCCCCTCGTCCGCTTCTTGCCCCACGGGTCGGATCTCCGGACCACCCTGGACATCGGACGCCGTTCCTGGCGGGCATGTCGCGAGCTCTTGGGCGGAGCCGGGAGTAGGTGCCCCTGGCTGAGATACTTCCAAATATTCGTCCTTCACCCCCGCGGCCTCAGGCGGGAGAGGGGCCGCAAACGTTCTCTCCTCGCTGTGGGGAGAGCATGTAAACTGAGCACCAGAGGGCTCGGCCTCCTTGGTGGTGAAGGAGTGGTCAAAGTGTTGTGGCTGGGCAGTCGGGAGCCCCTGGGTGGTTGGTGGGACGTCCTGGGTTGGGATGTCCGATTCAGGGCATGGTAGCTTGACCGGCCCCTCTTTGCTGGGTCTCGGCTCCTCCTCTCTCCCCGTGCTCTCCAATTGACCCTTGGTGGACCTCTCCTCGGTGGTGAAGATCATCTCCTCATCTCTCCTGCAGGGGTAGTCAAGTCCATAGGGAGAACTCTTCAGATCTTCCTTGAGATCACTGGGACAAGGGAGGTCGCGCTCCACTTGGCCGGGCGAGGTGCGATCCTTCTCCGATTTGGCCGGGCTCTGCTCCCGAGGTCTCTCCTCCAGCCACTGCTCCGGGCAGGGAGACACAGAGCGTGCTCTCCCCTCCGCTCCCGCTCCGAGGCTCTGAGCTTTCCCTGTGTCCCACTGCCCTGCCGGTGATTCCTTCTCCGACTTTTCCTTGGCGCCTTTCTCCAGCTCCGAGTCGCTGCTGCTCTCCTCCGCTTCCTTCTCGTAGTAGCTCAGGATGTTGGAGTCGGGCTCTTTCTGCCTCGCCGCGCCGATTCCAAACGCGTCGTCGCCCAGCCGTGGGGCCACCGCGTGGGGCAGCGAGGCCGACAGGCTGTCTTTGGACTCGGGGCTGCTGAGACTGGACGTCTTCCTTCCATCCGGGGAGACGGGGCTGAGGGAGTCCGTCTGGATATCTTCGCCCAAGCTGTGCTCCAGAGTCGGAGCCGAATGCTCCTTGCCCTTGGTGTCCGACCACATTGAGGTGGCCGGGGCATCTCTGGAGATCGGGGGGAGAGTCGTGGGAGGTTCTGGGATTTCGGAGTATCCCGTTGTCACGTCCGTCCTTGCTGCCTGCTCACCGGGTGTCACGTGTGTTGAGGGCTCGGGACCAAGGGCGCTGGACCAGGAGGGCTCCTTCGCTATCGGTGACATGCGGAGGGAAGGTTCTCTCTCCGTCTCCTTGGCCTCCCACGCCACCTCGAACGGTGAGTCCAGCTGCCGCGATGGGTGGTGGAAGCCCCGAGGTTCGACCTCGGTCTGCGACTCGCAGAGGTCCTCGAGCCCCTGGACCGTGCTCTTCTCGTCCACCTCGGCACAACTGAACGCCTTCATCCCAGCGTCGAAGTCCTTGTCTCCCTCCGTCGAGGAATATCCTTCCCTCACGGCGGTGTCGGAGTCCTCGGTGTGAAGCCCAGCACCGCTCCACTTAGCCTCCGAGTCGATCGCAGCCTGGTAGTCCAGCTGCGTGAGAGGAACGTCTTGTTCGTCGGTAGGAGAAGGAGTTGACCGGCTGAAGATGTGTTCATCGGACGTGAAGACCTTCCCATAAGTCAGGGCCGTGCCTTCTCTCAGCGCGTCAGTGGGCGCACTCCCCTCTGGGGGAAGGTGCGCACGTTCTTGAGAGGTCCTCTCCTCTTCTCTCACGATTTCCCCGAGAAGTCCTTCCAACTTCTTTACGTCCTGATCTACAGCTGATTCTTTGGGTGTGCTGAGAATTGTCCCCACTGTGGTGGTGTCGGCAGGGAGTGTGGACTCGGGATGTGGGAGAGACGTGGACGAAGGCTTTAACTCCAAGGCTTTGTCAAAGGCACCATCGGCGGCAGGCGTGGGCCGCGAGCTCCCTTGCTCAACGCTCCAAGAATAGTCAAACCCGCCAGTAGATCCCTTCCTCTCCTCTGTGAAGTACGAATACTTGGCCTCACTGCCCGTCTCCTTGTCTTTGCTCCCAGCTAGTCGATCCTCTGCCATATATATCTCGCTCGGCAGGTCCTCTGGAGATGGCGTGTGGGACAGAGTGGTAGGGACTTTGGTGTCCTCTTGCAAGTAATATTGGTAGGAAGATGGCTCCCATTTGCTGTAATCGATCGGAGGCTGTGTGTCGGCGATCACCCCACTTCTGGAAAGCCCGTCTGCCTCTGAAGGAGACACTCGATCTCCAGTGGGGCTGGTGTGTGGGGGTTCCCCCGTGTCTAGTTCTGCGGTGATGGCTTCCGGCCTGCGAGCGAACTCTGCTTCAACCGTTACCTGTTCCTTCGGCGTCATTCCACCTGTGGAAACATCTGCCACAGGCTCGCACGTTGGATGCAGAGATGGCGACAAGTTGTTGAGGACATTGGGCTCCTTTAACTCCACGCCCTTACTGTCAGCTGGGGTCACGTCTTTAGAGATCGGTTGCTTTGAAAGTTCCTCTTCGTTTAGCTGCTTTGAGAACTTCCCTGTGGTTGGCATTAGCTCAATAATATCAGATAGATCTTCATCTTCTGATGAATAGATTGCCTCTGCTATTTTTTCTGCTTGATCTTTTAATTTGTCTTCTATCTCACTGATGTATGTATCTGTTGTAACAATTGGCAAGTAGCCACATGTAAAATGGACATCTTCAGTTGCTGCATAGCCCTTTTCCGAATCACCACCGGAGATTTTCTGGGTGATTGATTGCAGCTTTTCTTGCATGTCCTTCGATTCCACAGAAACCTTTTGTTCTATGTCCTTGTCCACTTTTCCTGTTGTCTGTTCCATTTCCGGTACAAACCTTTCCATCTTCTCCACATCTGCGGGTCTCTTTTCTGGACCGCGTTCCGTTTTCCCAGAAGCCACGGTTCCACTTTCCAACTCGTCTGGAGGCTTTGATTTCAAGATGTCCTTTTCCTTCTGTTCAGCATGTTTCTCTGGAAGTTCCTCATCCATCTTCTCAACGTCCTCAATTTTCTTTCTCGTTTCACCCACTACGTCCTGTTTCGATACCTTTTCAATGTCGAACGATTCCTGTTCCAGCTCCTCCTGTTCAATTCTTCCAACAGCCGGACAGGTCTTCTCCAATGCCTTGTGTTCGATCTTGGTATCACCAATAGTTTTCTTCTCTGAGACCTCTTGTTCAGTTTTTTCCACAACAGGGCTTTTCTTCAAGTCTTCTTCCTCACTTTTCACTTTCTCACTCGTGTCAACAACTGTAGAGATTTTCTCCAAATGCTTGTCTTCCATCTTAGTATCATCGCTAGACTTCTTCACTGGTGTCTCTTGTGCAACCGTCCCAACACTTTCAGTTCCCTTTTCCAAATCCTCTCTCTCACTCTTGCCAACATCCACAGGAACCTTCTCCAACTCTTCACGTTCTATCTTTCCTTCGCCAACAGGCTTCTTCACTGGTGCCTCTTCTTCAACCTTCACAACATCTCCAGGTATCTTTTCCAAATCCTTCTTCTCAATTTCTGTCTTCTCACTCTTTCCGATATCCATGGACATCTTTTCCAATTCCTTGTCTTCAGTTTTACCGTCAATAATAGGCTTCTTCTGCATTTCTTGCTCAACCTTTCCGACGCCCCCAGGTGCCTTTTCCATATCTTCTTTCTCACTCTTGCCAAAATCAATAGATATTTTTTCTAATTCCTCAGCTTTGGATGTTCCAGTATCCATAGATTTCGTCTCTGACACCTCATGGTCAATCTTTTCCAGGTGTCCAATGGCAAAAGGTGTTGACTTTAATTCCTCGATATCCTCCTCTCCATGGTGAATGGAAACTTCCTTTTCCAATTCCTCCTTCTTCAATTCCTCCTTCTTACTCTTTTCAACATCAGTTGACATTTTCTCCAATTCTTCGTGTACAATTTTGTCGGCATCTTCAGCTCTTCTCTGCAAATCTTTTTCCATGTGCTCAGCTTCGAAAGCCTTGTGCTCCAATTCCACCTTCTCACAGGTCCCAGCAGCGGGAGAGATCTTCTCCAATTCTTTCTGCTCAACCTTATTATCGTCGATGGGCTTCTTGTCGGATATTTCTCGTTCAATGCTTCCAACGTCGCCAGGTCTCTTGTCCAAATCCTCTTTCTCACTTCTCACTTTCTCACTCTTTCCCACGTCAAGTGAGATCTTCCCCAAGTCTTCCTCCTCGCTCTTTGCCTCGTCTAGAGAGATCGTCTTTTGCTCGAGTATTTCAGCGGCCGCCGGTTGTTTCTCCGGGCTTTCTTTTGTCATTTTGTCGGGAATGGTGGCCGGCTCTTTATCCGTCTTTTCGATAGATGCGGGTTCTTGCTTGAGAACGTCCAAAGACAAAGTTTCATCTTTTGTGGGTTTCGATTCTCGGACGACTTCAGGAGTTGCAGATTTCTCAGCCGGTTCTTTTTCCATCTTTCCAATGTCCTCTTTCTCCTTGAAGAACTCTTCCCCAACCTTTTCAGTGGCTGGCTGTTTCTCCACGGGTATCTCTGCCTTAGCCGGGGCAGGCTTCCAGTCCTGAATGTCCCGCTCCATCTTCTCAGTTGCAGTGTGTTCCGTTTCGTGTGCGTCTTTCTCCATCTTCTCAATGGCTCTGAACTCCGGAGAGTGCATCATGTCCTCTTTTGAAGTCAGGCCAGGCTGGTAGACGTCAGGGTGCAGGGCGAGTTCACCCTGGGAGATAGGCTTGGGTGGGAGGTCACCAAGTGGACTTTGCCCCGAACTTGACAAGTCTTCGCTTCGAAGTGGCTCCTCGGTGAAGAGTGATGCCTCCTGTGTAGCCTGGTCCTCCAGTTCCGTCTCTACAGAGTCGGTCCTCTCCTCGACGGGCGACTGGTGGAACGGCGTGTGCCCGGCGCTGGTGGGTCCCGACTGCGTTGGCGAGGCCATTTTCACCGTGCTTTCGTCGGGGCTGATACACTTCTCGGTGCTTTCCGGCAAGTCATCCTCGAAGTGCAAGGAATGCTTGGGCTTGTTGTCCATGCCCTGAAGGTCTGTGGTTTGGTCGTAAGCGGTGAACTCAGCTGGTAGTAAGGGTGCCGGCGTGCCCATTTCTGGGAACATGGCTGTGTATTGCTCTTTGAGTTTAGTTGGGATCTCAACATTGGGCGTCTGGTCCTCATCTTCCTCCTCCTCCTCTTCTTCTTCCTCCTCCCATTCCCCCATCTTCGTAACCGCTTCGGCAATGGGGCGGAAGTCTTCGGAAGGCGGGGACTTGAAGTACTTGTCCTCCTCCAGCGAGGATGTTGGGGAGATGGTGCCCGCGGACGGGATGTAATCCCTGCCTTGGGTGGCCTCTGTCCTGGAGGAGGCCATGCTGTTGACCGTGTCCAGCATCAGGGAACTCTTCCCAGTCTCCTCGGTCTGAGGCGCGGTCACCGAGGCCACCGACTGGTCCTCGGCCACGGAGGTGGCGAAGGAAGACAGCTTATCGCACTCGGTGATGGAAGCCGCTGAGGAGATGTGCTCCTCCTCAGCCAGTGGAGCCGCGGCCATCTCCGAGGGGTAGACCACTATTTCGGGCTCCAGCCTCACAAAGCCCTTGGCCGCCATCTCGGCCCCCGCCATGGCTCTCATCTCCTTCATCCCGTGGACGGTGTCGAAGGACCTGGTGTCGTCCGGCACGGAGATGTTGTAAGTGTCCACCTCGTATTTCAGGTGGGGCATGTGGTCCTCTTGCTCGTCGTGTATCTCTTCGTCGGAAATAGTTTGCTCCGTCTCCGAATAGCCGGGGATGGTCTCGTCCTGGATGTAGGAGATGGGCTCGCCCACCGCGGCAGGCGCGGGCAACGCGGGCGTTGGCAACGACTCTTCCTTGGTCTTTGCCACTTTGGCGTCTGGTGTTGGGGTTTGCTTCACCTCAGCTGCAGGCGAATCACGCTCGGGTAAGTCTTTGTCTCGTTTCTCACTGGGGGGTATCGTGACTTCTTGCTCAGCGTAGAATGCATCTTC
>OY740820.1:16594920-16623826 GCA_963514005.1 Raja brachyura
AATTATACGCTTTAATTTCAGGTCATCCAAGTAAGATTGTTTCATATTTGTTTCAGAATACTTCAATCTATAATAACTGAAAATTTCTTTCAGTTCTCTTAATTTTTAAGGAAGTTATGGGCTTTTGACTGTCCTCGATCACAACTTCTGTGACAAGTCAATGGAAAAGCAATAGGAAGCAAGTTGCTAATTTCCGAGTATGAAAATGGCCCTAACTTTTTTAATACTGAAGATATGAAAGTGAATTAGGTGTCAAATTAAACTTATTTTTATGCTTTGTCTGATGGGATAAATTGCAGACTTGATTTTTTTAATCTCAAAATTTTGTAACATTGCTATTTTAAGAGGGACCTTAGGAGCAACTTTTTCCACACAGATGCTGGTCTATATATGGAATGAGCTACTAGAGGAAGGTATAGATGTGGATACAATAATGGTTTTTTTTTTAAATATTCAGACAGATATGTGGATGGGATGGGTTCATAGGGCAATGGACCAAATGCAGACAAACAGGACCAATCCAGCATGCCAACTTGGTCGGCATGGACAAGGTGGGCTGAAGGGTCTGATTCCATGCTGTACAGAAGTGGATACATTTACGACTTTGGACAGATGGGAGAGGATATTTGGACAGATATATGGATAGGAAGGGTTGAGATGGGGGCAAATGGAGCTGGCCCAACTTGCCCAACTTGGTCGGCATGGACAAAGTGGGCCGAAGGGTCTGATTCCAAGCTGCACAGCTCAATGACTCTGACTGTAAGCACCATCCAGTCACAGGCCTCCTGATTGCACATGGCATTATCAGGGCAAGATTGACTTGGTTAATGGCGGTGATGGAAGGCCGGTGATTAGACGCAACGCTTGACCCATTAGCTCTTTAAGAACTAAATGATAAAACAGAATTTTAAATAGCGACTTACTTTAGTCAGGAATAAATGTCTGGAAAGGACAGTGAGCAGATTTAATAAAGCAAATTGGATTACAAATTAAGGGGAAATAATGACAAGGCTCGGGGGAAAAAACCAAAGAGTGGATTTAATTAAACATCTTTAAGCCTCCCTCCAAGCTCTGCAATATTATGATCTGAGAACTAGCTGGTGATCCTTTCTGAGTGAGTGGGTGGGTGAGTGGGTGGGTGAGTTAGTGGGTGAGTGGGTGGGTGAGTGGGTGAGTGGGTGAGTGGGTGGGCGGGTGGGTGGGTGAGTGGGTGGGTGAGTGGGTCGTTGGGTGGGTGGGTGGGTGAGCGGGTGATTGGGTGGGTGAGTGGGTGGGTAGGTGAGTGGGTGGGTGGGTGAGTGGGTGAGTGGGTGAGTGAGTGAGTGGGTGAGTGGGTGAGTGAGTGAGTGAGTGGGTGGGTGGGTGAGTGGGTGGGTGGGTGGGTGGGTGAGGGGGTGAGTGGGTGGGTGAGGGGGTGAGTGGGTGGGTGGGTGGGTGAGTGGGTGGGTGGGTGGGTGAGTGAGTGGGCGAGTGAGTGGGTGGGTGAGTGGGTGGGTGAGTGGGTGGGTGAGTGGGTGGGTGAGTGGGTGGGTGAGTGGGTGGGTGAGTTAGTGGGTGAGTGAGGTCATAAGAAAATTGGAGCAGAATTAGGCCATTCGACCCATCAAGTCTACTCCGCCATTCAATCATGGCTGGTCTATCTCTCCCTCCTAACCCCATTCTCCTGCCTTCTCCCCATAACCTCTGACACCCGCACTAATCAAGAATGATGAGTGAGTGAGAGTGTGAGTGAGTGTGAGAGTGAGTGTGAGTGTGAGAGTGAGAGTGAGAGTGAGAGTGAGAGTGATAGTGAGAGTGAGAGTGAGAGTGAGAGTGAGAGAGACCCAGTCTAAGATAGTAAGATAGGGGTTGACACAGGTAAGGTGTTCCACACTGCAATTGTGAAAGGCCTGGATAGAGTGGATGTGGAGAGGATGTTTCCACTAGTGGGAGAGTCTAGGACAAGAGGGCACAGCCTCAGAATAAAAGGATGTTCCTTTAGGAAGGAGATGATGAGGAATATATTTAGTCAGATGGTGGTAAATCTGTGGAATTCATTGCCACAGAAGGCTGTGGAGGCCAAATCAATGGATATGTTTAAGGCAGAGATAGATAGATTCTTGATCAGTGCGGGTGTCAGGGGTTATGGGGAGAAGGCAGGAGAATGGGGTCGAGAGGGAGAGATAGATCAGCCACGATTGAATGGTGTGGTAGACTTGATGGACCGAATGGCCTAATTTTGCTCCTATCATTTATGAATTGGGGAGGTAAAAGAAACAGGGGTTGTGAATACGACACAAGGCAGCGTGTGGACCTTGTTCCCAGTGCATGTGGTTGAGGTGAACAGCAAAGGCATTTAAGGGGTGGCTAGATAATCAAAAGGGGGAATGGCCAGGAGGTCATAGTGATGGGGGTGCGGAGGAGGGGTGCAGCAGAAGCCCCAGAATGGAGCAGTGGGGCAGAGTGGCCTGGTTCTATGCTCAAAGCTGGTGTCCAATTTTTGAAACTATTTTTGAAATTAAAATTTTTGAAATTTTAAGAATAAGGATGAGAGGGAATCTCATTGAAACATATAAGATTGTTAAGGGTTTGGACACGCTAGAGGCAGGGAACATGTTCCCGATGTTGCGGGAGTCCAGAACCAGGGGCCACAGTTTAGGAATAAGGAGTAAGCCATTTAGAACGGAGATGAGGAAACACTTTTACTCACAGAGAGTGGTGAGTCTGTGGAATTCTCTGCCGCAGAGGGCGGTGGAGGCCGGTTCTCTGGATGCTTTCAAGAGAGAGCTAGATAGGGCTCTTAAAGATAGTGGAGTCAGGGGATATGGGGAGAAGGCAGGAACGGGGTACAGATTGGGGATGATCAGCCGTGATCACATTTAATGGCGGTGCTGGCTCGAAGGGCCGAATGGCCTACTCCTGCACCTATTGTCTGTTGTCTAATGTCTATTGAAACCAACTTTTCTATCCTTCACGTTAATACTGCACGTGCAAGAAACGTTTAGAAGGGTTTGGGACATGCGCGAGGTAGCTTAGATGGAACACCTTGGTCAACGTGGGCATGTTGTGGTTGAAGGGCCTGCTTCTGTGCTGTCGTTTCTGTTTAGTTTATTGTCACGTGCAAAGCTTTTGTCGTGCGCTAACCAGCCAGCGGAAAGACAATACACGAAAAGAATCGAGCCATTCACAGTGTACAGATACATGATATGGGAGTGCTAAAGAAGGAACTGCAGATGCTGGAAAATCGAAGGTAGACAAAAATGCTGGAGAAACTCAGCGGGTGCAGCAGCATCTATGGAGCGAAGGAAATAGGCAATAGGAAATAGGCAACGTTTCGGGCCGAAACCCAAGGGTTTCGGCCCGAAACGTTGCCTATTTCCTTCGCTCCATAGATGCTGCCTCACCCGCTGAGTTTCTCCAGCACGTTTGTCTACCTATAACTGTTGCAGTCTGTGTGAGATTTATGTTTTACTTCGCAGGGAATTAGATCTGAATGAGATCCCGACAAGCCGCTGAGTATCGCCAGCAATTTTGTCTACCCAAGATATGGGAATAGTTTTTAGTGCCTGGTGAAGCCAGCAAAGTCAGATCATATGTGTTGGAAGGAACTGCCGATGCTGATTGACACCGAACATAGACACAAAAAGCTGGAGTAACTCAGCGGGACAGGCGGCATCTCTGGGGAGAAGGAATGGGCGACGTTTCAGGCCCAATTGTTTATTGAAGAAGAATAGAGACCCGAAACGTCGCCCATTCCTTCTCTCTGGAGATGCTGCGAATCCCGCTGAGTTACTCCAGCTTTTGCGTCTTCAAAGTCCGATCAAAGATAGTCCTAGGATCCCTGATGAGGTAGATTGTAGGATGACGTAGATGATTTAGATTAGAAGGATTTGGTACGTGCGTGAGCAAATGGGGATAGAGAGCTTAGATGGAGCATCTTGGTCAATGTGGACATGTTTTGGCTGAAGGGGCCATGTCAGTGCTGTGTGACTCTGTTACAAGGTTTAATAGTCCACAAGCTCACCTCAGCGTCTGCAAAGGTCTCGACGAATCTTTGAAAGGTGTACGTCCCGGTCTGTAGTATCAGGTCCCCTCCGTGTTCTGTCGTTTGCCCGCACAGAATCAGGAGCTTGTGCTGGGACGGGTCGGTCACGAGAGCGTGAACCTGAAACGGGAACCAAGGGCGTCACACGTCACGCGGAGAGTCCACCCCCTCCCCACCAGCCCCTGCCCTCCGCCAATCAATATGATCATGGTTGATCATCCTAAATTAGTACCCCCTGTTCCTGCTTTCTCCGCACATCCCTGGATTCCATTTGCCCAAAGAGCTAAATCTAACTCTCTCTTGAATACATTCCGTGACTTGGCCTCCGCTGCCTTCTGTCGCAGAGAATTCCAACTCACTGGGTGAAAATATTTTTTAGGACTCATCTCAGTCCTAAATGGCCGACCCCTTATTCTATGACTGTGATCCCTGATTCTGGACTCCTCCAACATCGGGAACATTTTTCCTGCATCCAACTTGTCCAATCCCTTTAAGAATGCTAAATGTTTCTATAAGATCCACTCTCATCTGTCTAAGTTCCAGTGAATACAAGCCCAGTCGACCCATTCTTGCATCCTACGTCAGTCCCGCCATCCCGGGAATTAACCAGGTGAACCTACTCTGCACTCCCTCAATAGCAAGAATGTCCTTCCTCAAATTAGCAGAATTAGGCCATTCGGCCCATCGAGTCTGCTCAGCCACTCAATCATGGCTGACCTACTTTTCCCTTTCAACCCCATTCTCCTGCCTTCTCTCCTTAACCTTTGACGCCCTTACTAATGAAGGACCTAGAAATCTCTGCATTGTGATCATGGCTGATCGACCCCAATCAATAACCCGTGCCTGCCTTCTCCCCATATCCCTTGACTCCACTAGCCCCTAGAGCTCTATCTAACTCTCTCTTAAATCTATCCAATGACTTGGCCTCCACTGCCCTCTGTGGCAGGGAATTCCATAAATTCACAACTCTCTGGGTGAAAATGTTTTTTCTCACCTCAGTCTTAAATGACCTCCCCTTTATTCTAAGACTGTGGCCCCTGGTTCTGGACTCGCCCAACATTGGGAGCATTTTTCCTGCATCTAGCTTGTCCAGTCCTTTTAGAACTTTATATGTGGAGTGGACAAGCTAGATGCTAGACAAGCTAGAATCAATACCCCGTTCCTGCTTTCTCCCCATTTCCATGGACTCCGTTAGCCCCAAGAGTTATATCTAACTCTCTCTTGAAGACCGAAAACAGAATAGGATGGGACGAGAGGGAGGGGAGAGGGAGGGCAGGGGGGAGAAGTTACCTCGGAGGCGACAGCATGCTCTGTGGGGTTTACCAGGACCACGGACTCCAGCTCATCACTCCTGTGGTGGAGTGTCTTCTGGCCTGTGGAAACACAAGGACACACGTTGATTGTAGATCAGGTTAGAGTGTGGGAGCTCTGAGATAGACCATGAAACCCAAAACGCCACAACACAAGAAGGGTCTCGACCCGAAACGTCACCCATTCCTTCTCTCCAGAGATGCTGGCTGCCTGTCCCGCTGAGTTACTCCAGCATCTTGTGTACCCATCTTCGACCGCAAAAATTGTGCCCAACAACACTAATACCCCTGTCCCACTTAAGAAACTTGAACGGAAACCTCTGGAGACTTTGCGCCCCACCCAAGGTTTCCGTGCGGTTCCCGGAGGTTTTCGTCCTCCGGCAACCACCTTCAACTGGCATCGCAACCGGCTTCGACTAAAAAATTACCAATTTTTTTAATGGAAACCACTTTCAACCATTAGGGAGACTGACAAAAACCTCCGGGAACCGCACGGAAACCTCAGGTGGGGCGCAAAGTCTCCAGAGGTTTCCGTTCAGGTTTCCTAAGTGGGACAGGGGCATTACTCACAGGCACAAACCAAAGCTGACAGATCTGCTGCCTCACGGCGCCTGAGGCCCAGGTTCGATCCTGGCTTCGGGTGCCGTCTGCACAGAGATTACATGTTCTCCCCGTAACTGTGTGGGATTTCTCCGGTTTCCTCCCACATCCCAAAGACGTGCGTTTGTAGGTTCATTGGCCCTCTGTAAACTGCCCTCAGAGTGTAGGGAGTGGATGAGAATATGGGATAATATCGACCTAGTGATCGATGTTCGGCTTGGACTCATCAATCACTATGCAGTGACTCTAAACTAAACTCAAAAACGTTACTTCGAGTAACTCAGCGGGTCAGGCAGCATCTCTGGGGGGTACGGATAGCCTTTTATTTGGGTTGGGACACTTCTTCACACCAGTCAAAACCCCGAACAATAGCTATCCATGTTCTCCAGAGATGCTGCCTGACCCGCTGAGTTACCCCAGCATTTAGAGTTCTATGCAGGATCCCAGCATCTGCAGTTCCTTGTGCCTACATCTGTCTAAACTCTTTGTTAGTCCAGTAGTAAGCAACACTGCACACACACAAACGCCATCCCAGAAGGGGCGGCACGGTGGCGCAGCGGTAGAGTTGCTGCCTTACAGCACCAGGGTCGCAGGTTCAATCCCGACCGCGGGTGCTGTCAGCATGGGGTTTGTGCGATCTCCCGGTGACCATGTGGGTTCTCCTCCCACACTCCAAAGCCGTACAGGCTTGTAGGTTAATTGCCTTGGGTAAAGATTGTGAATTGTCCCTAGTGTGGGCGGTGATCGCTGTTCAGCGCGGACTTGGTGGGCCGAAAAGAGCCTGTTTCCGCGCTGTATCTCCAAACTCAACTGAACCTTGTCTCCAGACTTTGACAACTCGACATTTTAACAGCAGTTATCAATCAGATGTAGAGGTTAAATGAAGGGCGGAGACCAGCTCTCCTCTCACCAGCAAGGTACGCCCTACATCTACAGAACATTTAAAAGGCACTTGGACAGGGTACATGCATACAAAAGGTTTAGAGGGTCCCCTAATTTGAGGAAGGACATTCTTGCTATTGAGGGAGTGCAGCGTAGGTTTACAAGGTTAATTCCCGGGATGGCGGGACTGTCATATGCTGAGAGAATGGAGCCGCTGGGCTTGTACACTCTGGGGTTTAGAAGGCTGAAACGGAATCTCATTGAAACATATAAGATTGTTAATACTGAAGAAGGGTCCGACCCGAAACGCCGCCTATCTCCTTCGCTCCTTAGATGCTGCTGCACCCGCTGAGTTTCTCCAGCTTTTTGTGTAACCCTAAGATTGTTAAGGGTTTGGACACGCTAGAGGCAGGAAACATGTTCCCGATGTTGGGGGAGTCCAGAACCAGGGTCTACAGTTTAGGAATAAGGAGCAAGCCATTTAGAACGGAGACGAGGAAACACTTTTTCTCACAGAGAGTTGTGAGTCTGTGGAATTCTCTGCCTCAGAGGGCGGTGGAGGCCGGTTCTCTGGATGCTTTCAAGAGAGAGCTAGATAGGGCTCTTAAAAATAGCAGAGTCAGGGGATATGGGGAGAAGGCAGGAACGGGGCACTGATTGGGGATGATCAGCCATGATCACATTGAATGGCGGTGCTGGCTCGAAGAGCCGAATGGCCTACTCCTGCACCTGTTGTCTATTGTCTATTGAGGGATATGGGCCAAATGCAGGAAAATGGGACTAGCTTAGATGGGGCACGGAGGAATTGGGGTATGAGTCTAAGCAGTTTTTAAGCAGTGGTTCTGTTGAAGGAAAAGGTAACTTGCACATAGCTAGCTGCAACAAACGCTAAAATATTGGTCTATTTTAGTTGTGTGCAACGAGATACAATGAAAAGCTTATGTTTGCATGTCAAATCAAACCAAAACACGGGTATAATTGAGCCACACACACACACTTACAACAGGTAGTGCAAAGAGTGCGGAATATAGTCAGGCTTACGAAGAAAAATATCCAAGGTTAATAATGGGGTAGGTTGGAAGATTCTTCAGTAGTCTGATAACACTGTGATAATGATAATAATGTATTTGGATAATAAAAGCTGTTTCAGTGAGATTGAGGGATCACTTTCAAGGAACCTCTCCAAACTGAACCATTTATTTTCTTTCAGGTCGAGACCCTTCTTCAGACTGAAGAAGGGTCTCGACCCGAAACGTCGCCTATTTCCTTCGCTCCATAGATGCTGCCTCACCCGCTGAGTTTCTCCAGCATTTTTAGTCTACCTTCGATGTTCCAGCATCTGCAGTTCCTCCTTAAACATTAATTTTCTTTACAATCTTCACCATCACACACAAAGAGAGACGGAGTCTTGGGGCAACAACGGGCCAATATGCACTTCCGTGGGTTTAGACTAAATGTATGGGAAGGAACTGCAGATGCTGGTTTAAACCGAAGATAGACACAAAAAGCTGGAGTAACTCAGTGGGACAGGCAGCATCCCTGGAGAATATGGGTAGGTGGCATTTCAGGTCGGGACCCATCGTGAACTGTCCCGACCCGAAACGGCCATGTTCTCCAGTGACGCTGCCTGACCTGCTGAGTTACTCCAGCACTCCTGTGTCTTTTGTTTCGTAAACCAACATCTGCAGTTCCTTGTTTCTAGAAACCGACCTATAATCACTTAGTGTGTGTCTGTTGTGGGCCTTGAACATTGAACCAATTCAGAAGCAGCAGCGCTGCCCTCTAAATCACGGACTCCACCCCAGCCGACAGCACAACAAAACATTGAAGCCAGCTAGGAATGGGTGACGTTTCGGGTCGAGTCTCTTCTGCAGACTGGGGTGGGGGGGTGGGGGGCAGGGGCTGGTGAGGGTGGGATTGGAATCTCCGTGCAAGGGGATCTTATAGAAACATTTCGCATTCTTAAGGGATTGGACAGACTAGATGCAGGAAAAATCTTCCCGATGTTGGGGGAATCCAGAACCAGGGCGTCACAGTTTAAGAATTAGGACAGAGATGAGGAAAAACTTTTTCACCCAGGGATTTGTGAATCTGTGGAATTCTCTGCCACAGAAGGCAGCGGAGGCCAAATCACAGAATGTATTCAAGAGAGAGTTAGATTTAGCTCTTCGGGCAAATGGAATCAAGGTATATGCGGAGAAAGCAGGAACGGGGGGCTACTAATTTAGGATGATCAGCCATGATCATATTGATTGGCGGATGGCAGGGGCTGGTGGGGAGGGGGTGGATTGTCCGTGTGACGTGTGACGCCCTCGGTTCCCGGTTCGGGTTCACGCTCTCGTGACCGACTCGTCCCAGCACAAGCTCCTGATTCTGTGCGGGCAAACGACAGAACACGGAGGGGACCTGATACTACAGACTGGGACGTACACCTTTCAAAGATTCGTCGAGACCTTTGCAGACACTGAGGTGAACTTGTGGACTATTAAACCTTGTAACAGAGTCATACAGCAAAGACATGGGCCCTTCAGCCAAAACATGTCCACATTGACCAAGATGTTGCATCTAAGCTCTCTATCCCCATTTCCTCACTCATGTCCCAAATCCTTCTAATCTAAATCATCTACGTCAACCTACAATCTACCACATCAGGGACCTAGGACTATCTTTGATCGGACTTAAGACACAAAAGCTGGAGTAACTCAGCGGGATTCGCAGCATCTCCAGAGAGACGGAATGGGCGATGTCTCGGGTCGAGACCCTTTTTTCTGTCTCACCCGAAACGTCACCCATTCCTTCTCCCCAGAGATGCTGCCTGTCCCGCTGAGTTACTCCAGCTTTTTGTGTCTATCTTCAGTGTAAACCAGCATCCGCAGTCCCTTCCTACACAGAACATGAGAGGTGTGTCCCAGCAGCGTGGTGCCAAGTGTAAACCAACAAACCTGGTTTGGAATGGGAACTCAGTCTGGCACAGAATCTGCCCCAGTCTCACCGAGGGGCTTCTGCATTCATGAGCAGAGCAGAACTAGACTTGTTGTAAGCCATAACATTGGTTTACACATCGCACTGCGGGCAGCATCGTGGCGCAGAGGTAGAGTCGCTGCCTTACAGCCCCAGAGACCCGGGTTCGATCTTAACCACGGGTTCTGTCTGTGCGGAGTTTGTACGATCTCCCCGTGACCCGCGTGGGTTTTCTCCGGGACCTCTGGTTTCCTTCCACACTCCAAGGACGTGCAGGTTTGTAGGTTAATTTGGCATTGGTAAAAAATTGCAAATTGCCCCTAATGTGTAGGATAGTGCTGGTGTGCGGGGACCGCTGGTCAGCACGGACTCGGTGGGCCGAAGGGCCTGTTTCCACGCTGTATCTCTAAACTAAAGATGCATTGCAGGACAATTGTTTTTCAAAGGAGGGAACTTTCAGAACGGCGGGACAGAGTGGAGATACAATAGACAATAGACAATAGGTGCAGGTGTAGAGGCCATTCGGCCCTTCGAGCCAGCACCGCCATTCAATGTGATCATGGCTGATCATCCCCAATCAGTACGCCGTTCCTGCCTTCTCCCCATATCCCCTGACTCCGCTATCTTTAAGAGCCCTATCTAGCTCTCTCTTGAAAGCATCCACAGAACCGGCCTCCACCGCCCTCTGAGGCAGAGAACACTTAAAATGAATAAACCCACATAGAACAGTACAACGTTGTAACAGGCCCTTCGGCCCACAATGGCTATACTGTACATGACACCGAGTTAAACTAATCGCCTCCACCTACACACATGGTCCATATCCCTCTATTCAAAAGCCTATCTAAAAGCCTCTTAAACATATCATATCTACCATCGCTGGCAGTGCATTTCAAGGCACTCACCACCCTCTGTATAAAAAAATGCACTACACATCTCCTTTATACTTTCACCCTCTCACTTGCAAGCTATGCCCACTAGCCTCCCACATTTTCACCCTAGAAAAATCATTCTGGCTGTCTACGCTAGCTCTGCCATGCTGTACCTCTAGTCTAAAGCAAACCATCTGCTGAACATAGGGGAAAAAAATCTTTATTTAAGGCTGGGCTAGATGCCGAACAATACTAAAAAATCTCAGCAGCTTGTCGGAATACAAAGATCAGTTTGTGCGTGTATCAGGGCCTGCTTCATCATCCCTGCTGAAATGTTGGCCCACCAGCGCTCTTGCTCCATATGGAACCTCTCTCTACCCCAAAGTGAGTGCTAGCCGCCTGCACAAGCAGCAGGAGAGAGCAGCTCACAGCTCGCTGTGTGGAGCTCCTCTCCTCTCCTCTCCTCCCTCCCCACCCCTCTCCTCCTTTCCTCTCCATATAACCATATAACAATTACAGCACGGAAACAGGCCTTCTCGGCCCTTCCAGTCCGTGCCGACCATTTATTTTCCCCTAGTCCCATCTACCTGCACTCAGACCATACGCCTCCATTCCCTTCCCGTCCATATACCTATCCACTTTACTTTTAAATGTTAAAATCGATCCTGCCTCCACCACTTCTGCTTGAAGATCATTCCACACAGCCACCACTCTCTGAGTAAAGAAGTTCCCCCTCATGTTACCCCTAAACTTCAGTCCCTTAATTCTCATGTCATGCCCTCTTGTTTGAATCTTCCCTACCCTCAATGGGAAAAGCTTATCCATGTCAACTCTGTCTATCCCTTTCATCATTTTAAAGACCTCAATCAAGTCCCCCCTTAACCTTCTGCGCTCCAAAGAATAAAGACCCCTCTGCTCACCCCTCTCCTCTCCCCCTCCACTCTCCTCCTCTCCTCTTCCCACCCCTTTCCTCCCCTCTTCTCTCCCCACCCCTCTTCCCTCTTCTCTCCCTACCCCTCTCCTCCCCCCCTTTCCTCCCCTCTCCCCTCGCCCCTCTTATCCCCCCCTCCACTCTCATCCTCTCCTCTTCCCACCCCTTTCCTCCCCTCTTCTCTCCCCACTCCTCTCCTCCCTCGTCTTCTCTCCCCACCCTCCTCTTCCCACCCCTCTCCTCCTTTCCCCACCCCCTCCCCTCTCCTCTCGTCCACAGGGAATCCTGGAGCGTCTGTCTGCCCAACGAGCGTGAGGTGTGATCGGAATTGCAATGGCTTGCCGTCACTAATCCTTATTGAGCCTTTGCCGGAGACGCAGCTCAAACACTCCGGGGAGCAACTGATCAGTGGGGCGGGGGTGGGTGCGGGGGTACGGTCTTGCTTCCAAACGGCCACCTGGTACAGAGAACAGCAGCTGCACATGTCGTTGGTGAGACCAACAACTGTTTGCGGTAGAGCTGCTGCCTTATAGCACCAGAGACCCCGGTTCAATCCAGACCACGCCAGCGCTGTCTGCAGAGAGTTTGCACGTTCTCCCTGTGACCACGTGGGTAATTCTCCGGGTGCTCCGCGTTGCCTCCCACGCCCCAAAGACGTGACAGACGGAACTAGTGTCCTGAAGGGTAACTGGACTTGGTGGGTTAGGTCCCGACCCGAAACGTCACCCATTCCTTCTCTCCAGAGATGCTGCCTGTCCCGCTGAGTTACGCCCCTGTCCCACTTAGGAAACCTGAACGGAAACCTCTGGAGACTTTGCGCCCCACCCAAGGTTTCCGCGCGGTTCCCGGAGGTTTTTGTCAGTCTCCCTAATGCTCGAAAGGGGTTTCCGTTTTAAAAATCGTTAATTTTGTTTAGTCAAAGCCGGTTGCAATGCTAGTTGTAGGTGGTTGCCGGAGGACAAAAACCTCCGGGAACCGCACGGAAACCTTGGGTGGGGCGCAAAGTCTCCAGAGGTTTCCGTTCAGGTTTCCTAAGTGGGACAGGGGCGTAACTCCAGTATTTTGTGTCTATGGCGGGTGGAAGAGAATATTTCCACCTGTATCTTAAACTAAACTAATGAGCCTGTCCCACCTACGCGATTTTTTGCCAGCAACCGCCACAGTCGCAGCAGGTCGCTGAAATTTTTTGAAATGTTGAACATCCAGCGGCAACCAGAAAAAGGTACAACTCTTTGGGCGACAGTCACGACCATACAAGCGTCACCCCGCGAATCACCTGGAAATTCTGGTCGCCCAGCTAAAGGAGGGGTGCCACAAGTTGGAAAGGGTGCAGACAAGGTTCACCTGGATGTTTGCTACCTCCGCCGAGTTCGCCCTTGTCTCATACTCGCGACATGGCCGTCACGAGGTCGTAGGTTGGCCGTGATGCTAGTCGTTGGCACTTGTGGCATCAAGTAGGTTTTTTCAACATGGCGAAAAATGTCCACGAGTAATAAAGGTGGTGAATTAGGTCGTGAAAGTGGGACAGGCCCTTAATGGTGTCAAGGGTTAGGCGGAGAAGGCAGGAGAATGGGGTCAAGAAGGAAAAATAGATCAGCTTTGCGGATGGGCCAAATAGTTTAATTCTGCTCCGATGTCTTATGATCTTATATTTCCATGTCGTGAAAGTGGGACAAGCCCTTGACCTTATTGAGGCGTACAAGATCATGAGGGCACGGATAAAGTGAACGCTCGCTGTCTGGATACTCCCCAGTAAACGGCACAGCTCCCTTTACAGATATGATACCATTCGATAGAACTTTATCTGTCCCAGGAGGGCAATTGGTCTTAAAACACAAATTACACAAAACATGACATTAAAGTGACGAGTGGAAAGGATTGGGGATGTGCAAAGATTGGTAGATTTCCGCCTTGCAGGGTCCTGGGTTCAATCCTGACTGCAGGTGCTGCTCTCTGTGTGGAGTTTGCACGTTCTCCCTGTGACCGTGTTGGTTTTCCCCGAGTGCTTCCAAAGTGATAGTCAAGGAGGAGATGGTGGCGACATGGGGTGTCTTAAATAAAATTGAAAGCCGAAAGTTAACAGGGCTGGGTTAAGTCACCTCAGTTCTGGAGGATCAAAATGCTGGAGAAACTCAGCGGGTGAGGCAGCATCTATGGAGCGGAGGAATAGAAACATAGAAACATAGAAAATAGGTGCAGGAGGAGGCCATTCAGCCCTTCGAGCCAGCACCGCCATTCATTGTGATCATGGCTGATCGTCCCCTATCAATAACCCGTTCCTGCCTTCTCCCCATATCCCTTGACTCCACTAGCCCCGAGAGCTCTATCTAACTTAGTCATCATATAGGTTATCATTATAAAGCTTAGTCATTATAACGCGGCCACCGACTCCTGCAGTCCGTTCGGCCCACGCAGCCGTCCTATCCCGGGAAACATAGAACATTGGTGCAGAAGTGGATCATTCGAGCCAGCACCGCCATTCAATGTGATCATGGCTGATCATCCACAATCAGTGCCCCGTTCCTGCTCCCCCCCCCCCATATCCCCTGACTCCGTTAGCCCTAAGAGCTAAATCGAACTCTTTCTCACAGAGAGTTGTGAGTCTGTGGAATTCTCTGCCTCAGAGGGCGGTGGAGGCAGGTTCTCTGGATGCTTTCAAGAGAGAGCTAGATAGGGCTCTTAAAGATAGCGGAGTCAGGGGATATGGGGAGAAGGCAGGAACGGGGTACTGATTGGGGATGATCAGCCGTGATCACATTGAATGGCGGTGCTGGCTCGGAGGGCCGAATGGCCTACTCCTGCACCTATTGTCTATTGTCTAAATCTAATTCAGTTAGCATCAGAGATCAAAATTTGCACCAATCTGCACTCACGCCCCCCCCCCCTCCCCGTTTTAACTTGACTGGTAGGAAATTGAAGGCTGCTTCTCCAGCCCAGAGAAGTGGATTAGATCTGGGTAAATGTCAAAATGTAATCCCTTAATCTCTTAAATCCAGGGTCTCGACCCGAAACGTCACCTATTCCTTCGCTCCATAGATGCTGCCTCACCCGCTGAGTTCCTCCAGCATTTTTATCTACCTTCGATTTTTCCAGCATCTGCAGTTCCTTCTTAAACAATAATCAGTTCTGGAGGAGCTCAGCGGGTCAGCCGGCATCTGTGGAGGGAAATGGACATACGATGTTCTGGGTCGGGGATTATTCTCAACTGGATGGAAAACATTTTCAGAAGATTAGTGGTGAAAACTTGGAAGCACTGACTAACTGTGATCTTTCCAGTGATCTCTGATTTTCGTCAGAAGATGGAGAGCGGAGTCATTGATACTCCCTTGATCAAAGAAAGGAATAAGGATAAACCCAGTCGCTACGAGTCTGTCGGGTTAATCCGGATTGAGGGAAAGCTTTTAGAAACATTGATCTGGACAGGATTAAGAGTCGACTGGAAGAAAATAGATTAATCAAGGCAAACTGCTACGGATCTGTACGGAATGCATGTCATGCAACTGCATCGAAGATAGACACAAAAAGCTGGAGTAACTCAGCGGGACAGGCGGCATCTCTGGAGAGAAGGAATGGGTGACGTTTCGGGTGGAGACCCTTCTTTAGACTGAGAGTCAGGGGAGAGAGAGACACACAGAGATAGGGAAGGGTAAGGTGTGAAAACGAGACATCAAAGGGGACGGAGTGGCATGATCAGTCGGAGAGTAGTCAGTTAAGACTGAAGAATCTGGACCCGAAACGTCACCCATTCCTTCTCTCCAGAGATGCTGCCTGTCCCGCTGAGTTACTCCAACTATTTGTGTCCATCTTCAGTTTAAAGTGGCATCTGCAGTTCCTTCCGACATACTGTTAAAAGGCATCTCCTGGTTAACCATTTAGTATGACGTTTAGATGAGGTAACAGATAGAGTTGGTGTGGTGTTACATGGACAATGTATCAGAAAATTTTCATAAAGGGCGATTTTTTTTTGGCAACTGCCAGCATCCGTCATAGTTGCAGCAGGTTGCCGGAAATCTTCAACATGTTGAAAATCCAGCGGCAACCAGAACAAGGTACGACTCTTTGGGCGACTCCTCACGACCGTACAGGCTTCACCCCGCCACATGTCGCCTGTACGGTCGTGAGTAGTCACCCAAAGAATCGTAGCGTCTTTCTGGTCACCACTGGATTTTCAACATGTTGAAAACTTTCGGCAACCTGCAACGACCTATGACGGGTGCCGGCAGTCACCCTGAAGAAGTCGCATAAGTGGGACAGGCCCATAAAGGTGAGAAACCTCTCAATATTACAGCTCCGCACAACACACTATGTGTAGGATCACGAGAGGTATAGATTGGGGAAGATGCACACAGCCTTTTGTCCTGTCTAGGGGAATCGAGAACCAGTGGACAGAGATTTCGGGTGAAAGGGGAAAAGATTTAATAGGAACCCGATGGGCAACTTTTTTTTTACACAAAGGGTGGTGGGTGTATGGAACCAGCTGCCAGAGGAGGTAGTAGAGGCAGGGACTATCACAGCATTTAAGAACCAGGTACATGGGAAGAACAGGTTTAGAGGGATATGGGGCAAAGGCAGGCAGGCAGGTGGGACTGGTGTAGATGGGGCATGTTGGTCAGTGTGGGCAAGTTGGGCCGAAGGGCATTTTGCATGTTGTATCACGCATAGGGACAGGCTGGGTCCTCCCCCCCCCCCCCCCCCACCCCCACCCCAGTGAGCACACATGGCCCAGATAGAGTGAACAGGGAGAGGATGTTTCCACTAGTGGGAGAGTCCAGGACCAGAGGGCACAGCTTCAGAATAAAAGGACATACCTTCAGAAAGGAGACAAGGAGGAATTTCTTTACTCAGAGGGTGGTGAGTCTGTGGGATTCTTTGCCACAGACAGCTGTGGAGGCCAAGTCAATGGATATTTTAAAGGCAAAGATAGATAGGTTCTTGATTAGTACAGGCGTCAGGGATTATAGGGAGAAGGCAGGAGAATGGGGTTGAGAGGGAGAGATAGATCAGACATGATTGAATGGCGGAGTAGACTTGATGGGCTGAATGGCCTAATTCTGCTCCTATCACTTATGAACATATCTCCCGCCATCGCTCCCCCTCCATCAATCAACCAACCCTGCCCCTCTCTCCTTTCTGCTTGGAGAAATTCCGGTTTACTTGTAAGACTCGATTTGCGAATTCTTCTGGAATGTTCGCATGCTCCATGGAGAGCCTGGGGCTCGATTTCAAATCGCTCACATGCGATGCAATCGCATACTTGCAACTTTTGTCGCAGTTTAGCTTCGTGCAATTTAGAGGTACAGCGCAGAAACAGGCCCTTCGGCCCACCGAGTCCGCGCCGACCAGCGATCCCCGCACATTAACACTATCCTACACACACACTAGGGACAATTTACAATCGCACCGAGCCAATTGACCTAAATACCTGCACGTCTTTGGAGTGTGGGAGGAAAGCGAAGATCTCGGAGAAAACCCAGGGGGAGAACGTACAGACGGCACCGGTAGGCGGGATCGAACCGGGGTCTCTACCGCTGCGCCACCGTACGTGCCACAGTTGTTGCCGAATTCGCAGTGGCCGGGTAAAACCCAGCAGCTCGCCACAACGAGCAGCAAACAATTCCTTCCATCCAGTGAAAGGAATTCTGAGAATGACCACAGGGACTCACGGGGTCACATAGCTCGGATGCCAGGCTCCCAAACAGCGAGTCCCAGCCTCCAGCATGCTCACGCCCAGCAGGAACAGAGTCCCCATTGGAGACTGGCTCAGCCTCTCTCTACATTCAACACCGCCGACAAGGGGAAAAGCAGAACCGTGCAAAATCGAGTAAACAAGCTTCTTGTGAAGTCAATAGACAATAGGTGCAGGCCATTCGGCCCTTCGAGCCAGCACCGCCATTCAATGGGACCATGGCTGATCATCCCCAATCAGTACCCCGTTCCTGCCTTCTCCCCATATCCCCTGACTCCGCTATCTTTAAGAGCCCTATCTAGCTCTCTCTTGAAAGCATCCAGAGAACCTGCCTCCACCGCCCTCTGAGGCAGAGAATTCCACAAACTTCTCCCCATATCCCTTGATTCCACCACGTTCTAGAGCTCTATCTAACTCTCTCTTAAAGTCCATCACACAAACCAGACCCCCCACCACTGACTCCATCTACACCACAGAAGAGCAGCCAACATAACCAAGGACCTTCTTCTCCTAGCTCCCGTCGGACGGACGGCACAGAAGCTTGAAAGCTCGCACCACCATACACAGGGACAGCTTCTTCCCCCTCTGTTTGCAGGCTTCCGAACAGTTCTTCCACTAGCTAGGGTTCTGTCCAATTCACCTTTAGTTTAGTTTAGAAATACAGCGAGGGAACTGGCACTTCGGCCCTTCGGCCTGCGCCGACTAGCGATCCCCATACACACTATCCTACACACACGAGGAGCAATTGCAATTTTTACCAAAACCAATTAACCAACAAACCTGTATGTCTTAGGGGTGTGGGAGGAAACTGGAGCACCTGGGGAAAACCCAGGCAGAGAGTGGCAGGGATGAACGTACAAACTGCGTACAGCCAGCACCTGTGGTCAGGATTGAACCGGGGACCTCCAGCGCTATAAAGGCCGCAACTCTCCAGCTTCACCGCTCTGCTGCCGCTTATCCCATTGTGGATATTGGACATCGTCCAAGTAACTATTGTGCTACGATACCAAGAGCTATATTTTACCTCTTGTACTTGAGTTTGGCTTAATTGTATTTATGAATACTGTCTGATAGACATAGATATATAAAATAGATGCAGAAGGAGGCCACTCGGCCCTTCGAGCCAGCACCGCCATTCATTGTGATCATGGCTGATCATCCCCTATCAATAACCCGTGCCTGCCTTCTCCCCATATCCCTTGACTCCACTAGCCCCTAGAGCTCTATCCAACTCTCTCTTAAATCCATCCAGTGATTCGGCCTCCACTGCCCTCTGTGGCAGGGAATTCCACAAATTAACAACTCTCTGGGTGAAAACATTTTTTTCTCACCTCAGTTTTAAATGACCTCCCCTTTATTCTAAGACTGTGGCCCCTGGTTCTGGACTCGCCCGACGTTGGGAACATTTTTCCTGCATCTAGCCGGTCCAGTCCTTTTATAATTTTATATGTTTCTATATGATCCCCCTCCTCATCCTTCTAAACTCCAGTGAATACAAGCCTAGTCATTTCAATCTTTCCTCATATGACAGTCAGGTTCACCAGATTGATTCCTGGGATGTCAGGACTGTCTTATGAAGAAAGACTGGATAGACTCAGTTTATACTCTCTAGAATTTAGGAGATTGAGAGGCGATCTTATAGAAACTTACAAAATTCTTAAGGGGTTGGACAGGCTAGATGCAGGAAGATTGTTCCCGATGTTGGGGAGGTCCAGGACAAGGGGTCACAGCTTAAGGATGAGGGGGAAATCCTTTAGGACCGAGATGAGAAGGACTTTTTTCACACAGAGAGTGGTGGGTCTCTGGAACTCTCTGCCACAGGGGGTAGTTGAGGCCAGTTCATTGGCTATATTTAAGAGGGAGTTAGATGTGGCCCTTGTGGGATCAGAGGGTATGGAGAGAAGGCAGGTAAGGGATACTGAGTTGGATGATCAGCCATGATCATATTGAATGGCGGTGCAGGCTCGAAGGGCCGAATGGCCTACTCCGGCACCTAATTTCTATGTTTCTAAGTCCCGCCATCCCAGGGATCAATCTGGTGAACCTACGCTGCACTGCCTCAATCACAAGGATGTCCTTCCTCAAATTAGCGAGGCAATTGATTTGATTGAATAACATGCATTTCCCTGTACCTCAGTACAGAGTAACGTGAATGAACCTAAACGACAGCCACATGAACATGATATGCAAGCATAGATAGACACAAAATGCTGGAGTAATTCAGCGGGTCAGGCAGCATCTCTGGAGAAAAAGGATATATTTTTTTAAATTATATTTTATTAGATGCAAATACATCAGTGTACCTCGCATAATTATTGTTACAATCATTGTACCCCATCATTTTATGGCTTTTAAAGAAAATAATAGAAAGAAAGAGAGTGAAATAGGTGAAACGAGGTGTGATAGTGAAAGAGGGGGAGACGAAGAAACCCTTGGTCAAAGAATTAGAGAAAGGGGATTAAGAGATAGACCCTAAAAAATAAAAAGGAAAAAGGGAAAAAAAAAGCCAGTTACTATGTTTTATAAAAGGAATCCACCAACCCGGTAGTTTTTCATCCCCCCCCAACCAAGGCCCAAGGTACTCCTGCACCCTATCTTTGTAGTAATTCTATAAATGCAGACCGCGTCTGATAGAAGCGTTCTGCTTTTCCTTCCAGGCGGAGTCTCATATCTTCCAGATGTAGTGTTTCAAATATAGTTGAAATCCACATATTTAATGTTGGCAAAAGGAGCATTTTTCCAGAATTTGAAGATGAGTGACGGTTTGGGTCGAGGCCCTTCCTCAGACTGACAATTCTGGAGAAGGGTCTCGACCTGAAACGTGACCCATCCTTTCTCTGCAGAGACGCTGCCTGACCCGCTGAATGACTCCGGCATGTTGTGTCTATCTCCGGTATAACCCAGCATCGACAGTTCCATCGATCAAACCTTCAGCGAACAACAACACATCCGCTCTGAATGTCCCGGAGCAACGACAAACACACTCTCAATCTTAATCTTAACTGACCACTCTCTGACTGACCATGCCACTCCGTCCCCTTTGATGTCTCGTTTTCACACCTTACCCCTCCATATCTCTGTGCCTCCCCTCTCCCCGTGACTCTCAGTCTGAAGAAGGGTCTCCACCCGAAACGTCACCCACCCCTTCTCTCCAGAGACGCTGCCTGTCCCGCTGAGTTACTCCAGCTTTTTGTGTCTATCTTCACGTTCTAGCATTCACACAACCAAAGTTGCGGTCTTCTTGAGGAAGGGCTAGGACAGCAGCTGATGGGTTGAGTGTACTCCGGAGCCCAGCAAATTTGGGCCCCATATGCGAGGAAGGACATGCTGGGTCTGGAGAGGGTCCAGAGGAGGTTTCCAAGAATGATTCCAGGAGTGAGAGGGTTAACATTTGATGAGCGTTTGCCAACACTGGACCTGTTCTCGCTGGAGTTTGGAGGGCGCGGGGCATGTGGGCATGGAGAGGGCATGTAAGCATAGGGCTGGGCGGGGGGGGGAGGGGGGCTCGATAGGGCTCTCAAAAATAGCGGAGTCAGGGGATATGGGGAGAAGGCGGGAAACGGGGTACTGATTGAGAATGACCAGCCATGATCACATTGAATGGCGGCGCTGGCTCGAAGGGCCGAATGGCCTCCTCCTGGCATCTATTGTCTGCTGTCTATTCAAGAAGGGTAGAAGGGGGGGGGGGGGGGAGCGAGAAAGGGAGAGGCAGAAGAGAGAGAAGGGGAGACGAGGTTTTCTTTCCGGGGACAGAGCCTGGAGCAGCGTGAGACACTGGGTCACTGCACGGGTGCACTGCACTGAAGCTGCAGAACTGCAGTGCTGTGCAGCCAGCCTCAACGCAGCTGCAGTTGCCAGCCTGTGGATTTACCTGATGGGCCAGTGATTTGAGTTTGCATTTGAGCAGGGTGAGATTAGATGAGGTTTTTAAAAAATATATATATCGAGCATTCCTGAAGTGTTTAATTGGAAATCAATGCTGCACAGAGACAGGGTCACCTGCACAGATGTGGCACCATGACTGATAATGGACCCAGGCAGTGGTTGCAACATCTGCAAGTCGAATCTCTGTTCGAAAAAAGACTGGAAAGGGAGCAGAGAGGATTTACGAGGATGTTGCCGGGACTAGAGGGTCTGACTACTGGGAGAGGTTGACAATAGACAATAGGTGCAGGAGTAGAGGCCATTCAGCCCTTCGAGCCAGCACCGCCATTCAATGTGATCATGGCTGATCATCCCCAATCAGTACCCCGTTCCTGCCTTCTCCCCATATCCCCTGACTCCGCTATCATCAAGAGCCCTATCTAGCTCTCTCTTGAAAGCATCCAGAGAACCGGCCTCCACCGCCCTCTGAGGCAGAGAATTCCACAGACAGGTCCAGTAGGCTGGGATTCTACTCCTTGGAGGGCAGGAGGATGAGGGGTGACTGTATAGAGGTGTTTAAAATCATGAGAGGAATAGATCGGGTAGATGCACAGAGTAGGTGAATCGAGGACCAGAGGCCAAAGGATTAAGGTGAAGGAGAAAATATTTGAATAGGAATCTGAGGGGTAACTTTTTCATACAAAGGGTGGTGGGTGTATGGAACGAGCTGCCAGAGGAGGTAGTTGAGGCTGGGACTATCCCAACGTTTACAACACAGTTAGACAGGTACATGGATAGGACAGGTTTGGAGGGATATGGACCAAGCGCGGGCAGGTGGGACTAGTGTAGCTGGGACATTGTTGGTCGGTGTGGGCAGGTTGGGCCGAAGGGCCTGTTTCCACATTGTATCAATCTAATGATTCTATCTAATGGAGTCAGAGAGCACGGAAACAGACCCTCCCGTCCCAAACCATCCATGCCGCCCAAAATGCTCCATCTAAATTAGTCCCATTTGCCCACATTTGGCTGATATCCCTCTAAACTTTAGAGATTTCAGATTTCAGACTTGAGACATACAGCGCGGAAACAAGCCCTTCGGCCCAAAGTCCATCCACAGACCAGCGATCGCCCCAAACACACTAGGGACCATTCACAATTTTTACCTATACCAATCAACCTACAAACCTGTACCTCATTGGAGTATGGGAGGGACCATAGAAAAATAGGTGCAGGAGTAGGCCATTCGGCCCTTCGAGCCAGCACCGCCATTCAATATGATCATGGCCGATCATCGAATGTCAGTACCCGGTTCCTGCTTTTCCCCCCATATCCGTTGTTTCCGTTAACCCTAAGAGCTAAATCTAAATCTCTCTTGAAAACATCCAGTGAATTGGCCTCCATTGCCTTCTGTAGCAGAGAATTCCACAGATTCACAACTCTCTGGGTGAAAAAGTTTTTCCTCATCTCAGTCCTAAATGGCCAACCCCTTATTCTTAAACTGTGACCCCTGGTTCTGGACATCCCCAACATGGGAAAAATTTTCCTGCATCTGGCCTGTCCGATCCTTTAAGGATTTTATACAAGAAACCGGAGCACCCGCAGAAAACCCACGTGGTCACGGGGAGAACGTACAAACTCCGTGCAGACAAGCGCCCGTAGTCCGGTTCGAACCTGGGCCTCTGGCGCTGTAAGGCAGTAGATCTCTCGCTGCGCCACCCCAAACCATTCCTATCCATGTACTTGTCCATGTCGCTTGAATGCTGTTAGAGTACTTGCCTCAACTACCTCCTATGGCAGCTCATTCCATACACCCACCCACCCTCTGAATATAAAGGTACCCCTCACTACTAACTAAAATGTCTCAGAGTGTTTGGAGTCAAAGAAAAATAGAAAATAGATGCAGGAGGAGGCCATTCAGCCCTTCGAGCCAGCACCGCCATTCATTGTGATCATGGCTGATCATCCACTATCAATAACCTGTGCCTGCCTTCTCCCCGTACCCCTTGATTCCACTAGCCCCTAGAGCTCTTTCTAACTCTCCCTTAAATCCATTCAGTGACTTGGCCTCCACTGCCCTCTGTGGCAGGGAATTCCACAAATTCACAACTCTCGGGGTGAAAACGTTTTTTTCTCACCTCAGTCTTAAATGGCTTCCCATTTATTCTAAGACTGTGGCCCCCGGTTCTGGACTCGCCCAACATTGGGAACATTTTTCCTGCATCTAGCTTGTCCAGTCCTTTTAGATTTTTATGTTTCTATAAGATATCCCCTCATCCTTCTAAACTCCAGTGAATACAAGCCCAGTCTTTTCAATCTTTCCTCATATGACAGTCCCGCCATCCCGGGGATCAATCTCGTGAACCTACGCTGCACTGCCTCAATCACAAGGATGTCCTTCCTCAAATTAGGAGACCAAAACTGAGCACAATACTCCAGATGTGGTCTCACCAGAGCCCGATACAACTGCAGAAGAACCTCTCTACTCCTGTACTGAAATCCTCTTGTTATGAAGGACAACATTCCATTAGATTTTGTTAGCTACATCCAGGGAAAGCCAAAGGCTGGAAATTGACGGACTTGAGAAGTGTAGCACTAGGAAAATACTCAACAGGTTATGGGGATAAGGTTATGAGGTCATGCCGCATCTGGCCAATACCTTTAGTTTAGTTTAGAGGGACAGCATGGAAAGAGGCCCTTCGGCCCACACCGACCATCGATCACCCGTTCACACTAGTTCTGTTCTCCCACTTTCACGTACACACTTGGGGCAATTCACAGAGACCGATTGACCTATAAACCCAAATATCTTTGGAATGTGGGAGGAAAGCGGAGCAGCAGTGGAAACCCACACAGCCACAGGGAGAACATGCGAACTCCATTCTGACAGCACCCGGGGTTAGGATCGAGCCCGGGTCTCTGGTGATGTGAGGCAGCAGCTCTACCCACTGCACCACTGTAACGTCCTTCGCTGAAGAAGGGAAAGGACAACTCATCGAGCGGTGGAGCTAGTGGGCCGTTAGGGGCCCTGCAGCTGCCGGGGGCTCGGCTGGAACGGGACGCGGCCGGTCTAAGAGGCTGAGCACGTGGACCGCGAGCGGTGGAGGACAACACGACTACGCTTGGCCAGGCCGAACCTGCAACGTCGCCAGGACAACGGGCCTTCCTGGTCAGGTCAGGAATCCTACACTTACAACAACTGGGGACTTGAAAATGACACCAGCTCTGACGACTCCGTATACTGTCTCAGTGCCGTACTGCTACATACTTATACTGTATCTAAGATGAGGCTAACGGGCCTGTCCCACCATGTGAGTTTACCAAAGAGCTCCACCGAGTTTAAAAAAAAAAAAATCAAACTCGTGGTAAGCACGTGGAATGTACGTAGCGGGTATGTCGGAGCTCGGGGACGTCTCTTCGCGGCTAGTAACGCTAAATGCAGGTACTCGGGAAACGCAGTAAGCTCGTGAAGATTTTTCAACATGTTGAAAAACATCCACGAGAGCCCCGAGTGCCTACGAGCGGCTATTACCGGAATTCTCCGAGTTCGAATCAGGGGGAAACGCGGGATAACTCTTGATTTACCTCGTACAGTGGGACAGCCCCTTAAGCGCTTGTCTAAACTGACCTCTATACAAAAATGAATTTCACTGTACCTCGGTACATGTGACAAATAAATGACCATTCAAGCATTGAACAAGTAAATCCCGTCAGACAAAGGAGCAATTTCATCTGGATGTGGCCAAACCTCATGGCTATTTCCGGCATTTCTGCTTTTTCCAGCATCTGCAGCTCTTTGGATTTTCACCGAAGCACCAGCACGGTGGCGCAGCGGTAGAGTTGCTGCCTCATAGTGCCAGAGACCCGGGTTCCATCCTGACTACGGGTGCTGTCTGTGCGGAGTTCGCACGTTCTTCCCGTGGATTTTCCCCGGGTGCTCCGGTTTCCTCCCATACTCCAAAGACGTACAGGTTTGTAGGTTAATTGGCTTCAGGAAAAATTGTAAATTGTCCCTAGTGTACAGGGCAGTGTTAGTGTGCGGGGATCGCTTGTTGGCGCAGACTCGGTGGGCCGAAGGGCCTGTTTCCGTGCTGTATCTCTAAATTAAACTAAAGTCGGGATGATGGTTTAGTTTTAAGTAAGTAAGTAAGTTTATTGGCCAAGTATTCACATACAAGGAATTTGCCTTGGTGCTCCACCCACAAGTAACAACATGACATACAGTGACAGTTACGAATGACTCAGAAAACACTAAAATAATAAAACATTAATGATAAAACACCATTATCAAGCAATGGTCAGTTTTAGATACATCACGGAAACAGGCCCTTCGGCCCACCGAGTCTGCACCGACCTGCAATCCCCACACATTTACACTATCCTTTAACTTAGGGACAATTTACATTTATACCAAGCCAATTTCCCTACAGACCCTGATAGAAAAATTCATTCCTATAGCTATCAGGGACTGTACTTTAAGAAAACCCGTACGTCTTTGGAGTGTGGGAGGAAACCGAAGATCTCGGAGAAAACCCACGTGGTCACGGGGAGAACGTACAAACTCAGTAGAGGCAGCACCCACGGTGGGGATCGAACCTGGGTTTCTGGCGCTGTAAGGCAGTAACTCTACCGCTGCGCCACCTCGATGTTGGAGTAGGGTGGGTGTGGGTGCGAACCATGGGGTAGGTTATTGATTATTGTCGATATAGCCATGTGCTGTGGTGCTACGGGATCTGTCAAACTGCGGCAAGTACGAATTTCATCATTCTGTCGCCAATATATTTGGACAGGTTTGGAGGGATATGGGCCAAACACAGGCAGATGGGACATGTTGGTCGGTGTGGGCAGAAGGGCCCGTTTCCACTCTCTACGACTCAATGACAATTAAACTCGCATGACACCTTCTCTGCGGAGATCGTCCCAAGATAGCCTCCACCTTTGAGGTGAAAAACCGTCGCTTCAGCTATCCTTTACATTTTTCCCCTCTAACCTTAAACCCGGTGCCCTCCTGTTCGAGAGACCCTTTGGATGGGAAAGGGGCTCTTTAACGACCACGCTGGTTCTCTCTGGAAAGGCACCGACCGGTGAATCCCACCTCCATCAGATCGTCACCACGACGACTGCGCCTCAAGTCACGGCGCCCCTTTCCCACGCAAGCCCAGGAGCTACTCTGCGCAACACCAGCTAACAGCACTACAAATGCAGCCGGACCAGCGCCTTAAAGAGCCTCAGCATCACATCGCTGTTTGTGTATTCCAGTCCTCTTGATATACAGTGCCCTCCATAAAGTTTGGGACAAAGACCCATCATTTATTTATTTGCCTCTGTACTCCACAATTTGAGATTTGTAATAGAAAAAAAATCACATGAGGTTAAAGTGCACATTGTCAGATTTTAATAAAGGCCATTTTTATCCATTTTGGTTTCACCATGTAGAAATTACAGCTGTGTTTATACACAGTCCCCCCATTTCAGGGCACCATAATGTTTGGGACACAGCAATGTCATGTAAATGAAAGCAGCCATGTCTAGTATTTTGTTGCATATCCTTTGCATGCAATGTCTGCGATTCATGGACATCACCAGTTGCTGGGTGTCTTCTCTGGTGATGCTCTGCCGGGCCTGTATTGCAGCCATCTTTAGCTTATGCCTGTTTGGGGGCTAGTCCCCTTCAGTTTTCTCTTCAGCATATAAAAGGCATGCTCAATTGGGTTCAGATCGAGTGATTGACTTGGCCACTCAAGAACTGACCATTTTTTAGCTTTGAAAAACTCTGTTGCTTTAGCAGTATGTTTGAGATCATTAGCTTGCTGTAGAATGAACCGCCAGCCAATGAGTTTTGAGGCATTTGTTTGAACTTGAGCAGATAGGATGCGTCTACATACCTTCAGAATTCATTTTGCTACTATCATCAGCAGTTGTATCGTCAATGAAGATAAGTGAGCCAGTACCTTCAGCAGCCATACATGCCCAGGCCATAACACCCCCACCACAGTGTTTCACAGATGAGGTGGTATGCTTTGGATCTTGGATAGTTCCTTCTCTCCTCCATACTTTCCTCTTGCCATCACTTTGATATAAGTTAATCTTTGTCTCATCTGTCCTTTTTCCAGAACTGTGGTTGCTCTTTTTGGCAAACTGTAACCCGGCCATCCTATTTTTTGCAGCTAACCAGTGGTTTGCATCTTGCAGTGTAGCCTCTGTATTTCTGTTCATGAAGTCTTCTGCGGACAGTGGTCACTGACAAATCCACACCCGACTCCTGTAGAGTGTTTCTGATCTGTCGGACAGGTGTTTGGGGATTTTTCGTTATTATAGAGAGAATTCTTCTGTCGTCAGCTGTGGAGGTCTTCCTTGGCCTGCCAGTCCCTTTGCGATTAGTCAGCTCACCAGTGCTCTCTTTCTTCTTAATGATGTTCCAAACAGTTGATTTTGGTGAGTCTAAGGGATGATGTCTCTAACATTTTTATTCCTGTTTCTCAGGCTCATAATGGCTTCTTTGACTTTCATTGGCACAACTTTGCTCCTCATGTGGAAAAACAGCAATAACAGTTTCCAAAGCTGATGGAAAGACTGGACGAAACACTAGGTGCTGAGAGCTCTCTTATACCTGCATTAAGGAGGCATTTAAACACACCTGAGCAATTACAAACACCTGTGAAGCCATCTGTCCCAAACATTATGGTGCCCTGAAATGGGGGGGACTCTGTGTATAAACACAGCTGTAATTTTTACATGGTGAACCCAAAATGGATTAAAAAATACCCTTTAATAAAATCTGACAACGTGCACTTTAACCACATGTGATTTTTTTTCTATTACAAATCTCGAATGTGGAGTACAGAGGCAAATAAATAAATGATGGGTCTTTGTCCCAAACATTATGGAGGGCACTGTGAATGTTAGCATTGAATTTGCCTTCCTAACGACCGATTCGACTTGCACCCAGCAAGTACCGAGTCTTGCACCAGCGCTCCCTAGTCCCGTTGCACCTCAGATTTCCAGATTCTCTCTCCGATCACAAAATAATCTATTACCAAAATGCATGACTCCGCACAGCGCTATACTGAATTTCATCTGCCACTTGTGTTAAAGAAGGAACCGCAGATGCTGGAGAATCGAGGGTTACACAAAAAGCTGGAGAAACTCAGCGGGTGCAGCAGCATCTAAGGAGTGAAGGAGATAGGCGACGTTTCGGGTCGAGACCCTTCTTCAGACCGAGACCCTTCAGTCTGAAGAAGGGTCTCGACCCGAAACGTCGCCCATCTCCTTCGCTCCTTAGATGCTGCTGCACCCGCTGAGTTTCTCCAGCTTTTTGTGTAACCTTCATCTGCCACTTACCTGCCCACTCCCTTAACCTGTCCAAGTGCTTCTGCAGAGTCATAGCTTTCTCTACACCGCCTGCCCCCCCACCTATCTTATCATCATCTCACTTCCTCAGACTTTTCTCCAGAGATCTGCTGAGTCACTCCAGCTTTTTTGTGTCAATCTTCTGTCTACCTTCCACTGGGAGTCTGGTGCTGGGCATTAGACAGTCGGTACACCACCTCTGCCTGTTTGCAGCAGTGATTCACCAGCTCAGCTTTGCAGGGAATAAGGAACATTCGATGCAAATGCTTGCTGCTATTTTACATGCATATTTTGCAGACCCCCCCCCCGGGTTTAACCAAGCAGATGTTAGCCGTGTCACAGCTTGCATGGGCATTTTGCTTTTAAATGGCTGGAGTGCCACAGGAGAGGAGAGAGGAGATGAGGAAGAGAAAGGGGAAGGCGACAGGG
>OY740820.1:16624026-16646526 GCA_963514005.1 Raja brachyura
GAGAGAGAGAGAGAGAATCCAGATACAGGGGGAGACAGAGGGGGGGGGGGTGGGGGAGACAGAGGGGGGGGGGGGGTGGGGGAGACAGAGGGGGTGGGGTGGGGGAGAGAGAGAGATAGGGGGAGCCCAGACACAGGGGGGAGAGAGAAAGAGGGGGGGAAGGGGAAGGGGGGAAGAGAGAGAGAGAGAGGGGGGGGATAGAGGGAGCCCAGACACAGGGGGAGAGAGAGACAGAGGGGGAAGGGGATGGGGGGGAGAGAGAGAGAGGGATAGAGGGAGCCCAGACACAGGGGGGGAGAGAGAGAGAGACAGAAGGGAGGGAGTGGGGGAGAGAGAGATAGTTGTGAGAGAGAGAGAGAGATACATGGGGAGAGAGAGTGAGGGTGGGGAGGGGATGAGATGAGAGGGAGGGGATGAGGGACGGGAGAGAGGGGAGGGGGAAGGGTTTGGCCAACATATTTCAGGTCCCTGAAGACTTTCCACACTGCCCCCCCTCCCCCCTCCCCCTCCCCCCCCCCCCCCCCCCCCCCACAGCCCCAGTGCCAGCTGTCCCACAGAGTGGTGCCACGGGCTCCCGTGACCCTGACAATCAAGGGGGTGTGTTGGAAGTATCAGGTTTTCCCGATCCACCAGCTGTCTGTCGCACAAGGAAGAGTTTGTCAGCTTTGGGGACCAAAATAGGTGGGTTAGTGTGTGGAAGAGTGCACTCACATCCCTCTGCTAAAGTACTGCATCTAGCGGAGATACCTCGTGTTTTATCCCTGGGATAGAGCCACGCTCTGAAGCTTTATAAGTCAGAGATAGGAGCAGAATTAGGCCATTCGGCCCATCGCGTCTATTCCTCCATTCAATCATGGCTGATCTATCCTTCCCTCTCAACCCCACTCTCCTGCCTTCTCCTCATAATCCCTATCACCGCACTGATCAATCTCCGCCTTAAAAAATACCCAATGACTTGGCCTCCGCGGCAATGAATTCCACAGATTCACCACCAAGGGCGGCACGGTGGCGCAGCGGCAGAGTTGCTGCCTCACAGCGCCAGAGACCCGACTAACTCGTGCTGTCCATGCGGAGTTTGCACGTTCTCCCCGTCGACCTCGTCCCTGCGTCCGGGTTTTCTCCCAGGAGCTCCGGTTCCCTCCCACACTCCAAAGACATACCACAGACAACATAGGTGCAGGATTAGGCCATTCGGCCCTTCGAGCCAGCACCGCCATTCAACGTGATCATGGCTGATCATCCCCAATCAGTACCCCGTTCCTCCCTTCTCCCCATATCCCCTGACTCCGCTATCTTTAAGAGCCCTATCTAGCTCTCTCTTGAAAGCATCCAGAGAACCAGCCTCCACCGCCCTCTGAGGCAGAGAATTCCACAGACTCACCACTCTCTGTGAGAAAAAGTATTTCCTCATCTTCATTCTAAATGGCTTACTCCTTATTCTTAAAGCCAAGTTTGCAAGTGAATAGGCTTGGTAAATAGGCTTGCCATAGAGGGAGTGCAGAGAAGGTTCACCAGACTGATTCCTGGGATGTCAGGACTGTCTTATGAACAAAGACTGCATAGACTCGGTTTATACTCTCTAGAATTTAGGAGATTAAGAGGGGATCTTATAGAAACTTACAAAATTCTTAAGGGGTTGGACAGGCTAGATGCAGGAAGATTGTTCCTGATGTCGGGGAGGTCCAGGACAAGGGGTCACAGCTGAAGGATAAGAGGGAAATCCTTTAGGACCGAGATGAGAAGGACTTTTTTCACACAGAGAGTGGTGGGTCTCTGGAACTCTCTGCCACAGGGGGTAGTTGAGGCCAGTTCATTGGCTATATTTAAGAGGGAGTTAGATGTGGCCCTTGTGGCTAAGGGGATCAGAGGGTATGGAGAGAAGGCAGGTACTGAGTTGGATGATCAGCCATGATCATATTGAATGGCGGTGCAGGCTCGAAAGGCCGAATGGCCTACTCCTGCACCTAATTTCTATGTTTCTATGTAAAATTGTAAGTGGTCCCTAGTGTGTGTAGGATAGTGTTAGCGTGCGGGGATCGCTGGTGGGCGGGCACTTGGTGGGTGGAAGGACCTGTTTTTGCTCTGTATCTCGAAACTAAACGAGACTAAAACCCTCTGACTAAAGAAATTCCTGCTTATCTCCTTTCGAAAGGAACGTCCTTTAATTCCGAGGCTGTGCCCTCTGATCCTAGACTCTCCCACTAGTGGAAACACGCACCCTATACAGGCCATGAACAATGCTGTTCCCCTGTTCTCCTGCGCTGTAACCCTTCCGTGGTAGTAGAATAAAGGGAGCCTGCGATGACGGGAGACCTGATTGCACTTTATAAAATGATGAGAGGAATAGACAGGATAGAGAGTCAGAACCTTTTTCCCCCAGGGTGGGAATATCAAAGACTAAAGGGCATAGCTTTAAGGTGGGAGGGGTAAAATGTAAGGAAGATTTGCAAGAAGGTTAATTCTTACACAGAGTGGTGGGTGCCTGGAACACGCTGCCAGGGGTGGCGGTGGAAGCAGATGCAACAGTGGCGTGTCAGAGGCTTTTAAATAGGCAGGGAATGAGGGCTGTAGATCAGGTGCTGGCAGCTTATCCTGACATTATGTTCAGTTCAGACATTATGAGTCAATGTATGAACCTTCTTCTGTTCTATTTCTGTTTACTAGGCCAATCCCAAATTCTCATCCCTGCTGAGTCATGCGGTAACCGCATTGGAGCCATACAGCACGGCAACAGGCCATTCAGCCCAACTTCTCCATGCCGGCCTAGATGCCCCATCTACGCTAATCCTACCTGTGCATGTTTGTTCATAGGGTGTAGGTGCAGAATTAGGTCATTCAGCCCATCGAGTCTATAGACAATAGACAATAGGTGCAGGAGTAGGCCATTCGGCCCTTCGAGCCAGCACCGCCATTCAATGTGATCCATCATGGATGATCTATCTTTCCATCCTAACCCCATTCTCCTGCCTCCCCCCCCACATAACCCCCGCTAAACTACTAATAATTTGACCCATATCCCTTTAAACTGTTCCCATCGATTTACCCGTCAAAATACCACTAACTGTTGAAACAAGGAATTGCTTTACAAAACAAAACGTTTTGAATTGCGAGCCTTCTGAACAAGTCTGGTAAATTGGAATCACCTCAGATAGACTCAAAGAGCTGGAGTAACTCAGCGGGACAGGCAGCCTCTTTGGGGAGGAGGAATGGGCGACGTTTCTCTCGTTTCCCTTTCCCAGGACTTTCAGTCTGAAGAGTCCAATGTTGGGGCGAGTCCAGAACCAGGGGCCACACAGTCTTAGAATAAAGGGGAGGTCATTTAAGACTGAGGTGAGAAAAAAATCTTTTCACCCAGAGAGTTGTGAATTTGGGGAATTCCCTGCCACAGGGGGCAGTGGAGGCCAAGTCACTGGATGGATTTAAGAGAGCGTTAGATAGAGCTCTAGGGGCTGGTGGGGAGAAGGCAGGCACGGGTTATTGATAGGGGACGATCAGGATGAATGGCGGTGCTGGCTCAAAGGACCGAATGGCCTCCTCCTGCACCTATTTTCTATGTTTCTATGATTCTAAGGGCCTCGACCCGAAACATCACCCATTCCGTCTCCCCACAGATGCTGCCTGTCCCGCTGAGTTACTCCAGCACTTTGTGCCTTTTTTCTGATTTTAACTGTTAATGTTGAATTATCAACCGCCTCGGTGTGTCCAGACTCAGACTGTGTACCGACTACGAACATCCCTCTCCGAAGGACAGCGTTGAAACAGACGGGTTAAAAAATCTCCAGCAACTCCCCAGTTGACGTCAATGAGACCGACTTTTTATTCCAGACCTATTTCAGTCTCGACCCGAACGTCACCTATTCCGTTTCTCCAGAGATGCTGCCTGACCCGCTGAGTTAGTGTCTGCTTCCAGATTCAGGGACAGTTTCTTTCCAGCTGCTATCAAGCATTTGAACCATCCTTTCACTAACTAGGGAGCAATCCTGACCCTTTACACCGCAGACAGACACATTGCGTACAGTTCTGGTCTCCAAATCTCAGGAAGGACATCATTGCCATAGAGGGAGTGCAGAGAAGGTTCACCAGACTGATCCCTGGGATGTCAGGACTGTCTTATGAACTAAGACTGCATAGACTCGGTTTAGGATTTAGGAGATTGAGAGGGGATCTTATAGAAACTTACAAAATTCTTAAGGGGTTGGACAGGCTAGTTGCAGGAAGATTGTTCCCGATGTTGGGGAGGTCCAGGACAAGGGGTCACAGCTTAAGGATAAGGGGGAAATCCTTTAGGACCGAGATGAGAAGGACTTTTTTCACACAGAGAGTGGTGGGTCTCTGGAACTCTCTGCCACAGAGGGTAGTTGAGGCCAGTTCATTGGCTATATTTAAGAGGGAGTTAGATGTGGCCCTTGTGGCTAAGGGGATCAGAGGGTATGGAGAGAAGGCAGGTACGGGATACTGAGTTGGACGATCAGCCATGATCATATTGAATGGAGGTGCAGGCTCGAAGGGCCGAATGGCCTACTCCTGCACCTAATTTCTATGTTTCTATGTTTTAAAACGCTGGAGTAGCTCAGTGGGACAGGCAGATGTTTCGGATCAGCCTATCCCACTGTTACTCCAACATTTTGTTGTCTACCTCCTCTGGTAGCTCGTTCCATACACCTCATACCCTCTGCGTGAACAAATGGTCCTATTAAATCTTTCCCCCCTCACCTTAAACCTATGTCCTCTGGTTCTCCCTGGCCCAACTCTGGGCAAGAGACTCTGCTCGTCTACGCAATCTATTCCTATCATGATTTTATACACTGCGACTTAAGAATAAGGGGTACGCCATTTAGAACGGAGATGAGGAAGAAATTTTTTCACCCAGAGAGTTTGTGAATCTGTGGAATTCTCTGCCACAGAAGGCAGTGGAGGCCAATTCTCTGGATGCTTTCAGGAGAGAGTCGGGGCAGTCCACGGTGGCGCAGCGGTAGAGTTGCTGCCTTACAGCAAAATGCAGCGCCAGAGACCCGGGTTTGATCCCGACAACGGGCGCTGTCTGTATGGAGTTCGCACGTTCTCCCCGTGATCTGCGTGGGTTTTCTCCGAGGTCTTCGGTTTCCTCCCACACTCCAAAGACGTACAGGTTTGTAGGTTAGACAAAAGTGCTGGAGAAAACTCAGCGGGTGCGGCAGCATCTATGGAGCGAAGGAAATTGGCAACGTTTCGGGCCGAAACCCTTCTTCAGACTGATGTGAGGGTGGGGGGGGGGGGGGGGGGGGGGGGGCGGGGGGGGGGGGGGTAAATAAAGAAAGAGGAGGAGGTTCAGAAGGAGAGTTAGATACAGCTCTTAAAGATAGCGGAGTCAGGGGATATGGGGAGAAGGCAGGAACGGGATACTGATTGGGGAATGATCAGCCATGATCACATTCTTGGTCTTGGTTACTTGGTCCTCCAAAATATTCCAACTGGAATTTAAACTGGAGGTGGTGAAGGGAGGGGTTTAGCCAGAGAGGGTTATTGGGAAGAAAGTGCCACTTTAAATGTAGTTGCATCTGGCCTGGGCAACCGTGGCTTGGTGGAGATTATTCCGTGCTTTAATTAGTGCGTGGAAAGAACGAATTGCTGTACACATCTGTCTTTGAGGCTGGGACCACAAATTGGATCGAATGCCCTCGTCTACTCCTAATTGGTTTGGGGTTGGTGTACGTCTTGTGATCTATGTCTAGCTGACCATTTAACATTTTGTAAAAACAGGTCAAACGGTGAGCTTCACGTCTGTCTTGGAGAGGGTTCCACCCCGCCCAGAGAATTCAGAAGTTTGGTGACACTCGCTTCTCTCTCGTAGGTGTTAGTAACATATCGAGCGGCCTGTCTTTGGACACGTTCGATGGATGCAATGTTTTTATCTGTGTATGGGTCCCAAGCTGCAACTGCATAGTCCAGATGAGGTCTAACGAGGGTGAAATACAGCTTCTCCTTGACAGAAGCTGAACAATGATGGAAGTTGCGCCTCAGGAAGTTTACGACACCCGTTGCTTTCACTGTTACACGATGAGTCTGACCATTCCAACGTAGATCATTCTGCAATTTGATGCCAAGACGCAGGCTCGAAGAGCCGAATGGCCTACTCCTGCACCTACTGTCTATTGTCTTTTGGTCTTAAGGGCCTGTCCTACAAGCATGCAACTCCATGCGATGAACGCGACCTAACGTGGGTCGCTTGAGCCGTCCGGCGTCGCAGGGCCGGTCCCACTTCGATCGCCGTAGCTGTGCGGAATTGTGCGGAGGTTCGTCCCGACATCGCGCGGGGCTCTGAAAAACTGACCATGTTCGAAATTTCCGTGCGGCAACGGCTTGTCGGCTCGCAGTCGCCTCGACACATTACACACCGCCTCGACATCGTGCCTCCATGAACCTATCTGTAGGTGCCTCCGTGAACCTCTATGTGTGTGGCTCCGTGGCCCTCTGTGTGCGTGTGTGTCTCTGTGCCCCTCTCTGTGTGCCCCTCTCTGTCCTGGCGAACTTACCTTAAGACTTCGCTCCAAGTTCGCCTCACTTTGCGCCGCGTTGCGCCACTCACCCCCGACCTCACGCGCGGCCCTCGCTGCCGGTTTGGTCGCGCTTGCCGCATGCAGGCGCATGCTGGTGGGAACGGCCCCTGTACAGGGGATCACCCGACCATCCGCGCGGCCCCCCGCTTCTAGTTTGACCGCACTCACCGCATGGAGTCGGATGCTGGTAGGACAGGCCCTTTCTAAAGAGGGAGCATCTATCTTGCTATTTATCAGCTGTGCAGAGGTCATATCATGGTAATTCAATTGTCATTTTGAATTATTTATATTGAAAGTTAATTTTAAGTTGCAGCAGTACTAACTCACCGATGTTTGAAGCCTCTAAATGTTAATGAACCCATACCGGCCTCTTTCCACTGAACGGGTTGCAATTATACGGAAGGAACATTAAACAGGACATTATCTTTCTGACCTTAAAATAAAGGTCCCTGCACATTACGGCTGGTGCTCACTGCACTGGAAATCTCTGCCCTGGATATATCTGATCTGTCGGAAAACTAAGCCAACTCCGGCACATTCAGCAAAAATGCCTGGCCCCACATTTCAATTGGCAGAGTGTGGAAATAATGAAACAATATTGTAAATGCATCAACACTGTTTTTCCTCTGGAGGCGCAGAGTCATACATAGTGGCATACAGGCCCTTCGGCCCACACCCACCCACCCAGGATAAGGGGGAAGTCTTCTAGCACCGAGATGAGAAAAACATTTTTCACACAGAGAGTGGTGAATCTGTGGAATTCTCTGCCACAGAAGGTAGTTGAGGCCAGTTCATTGGCTATATTTAAGAGGGAGTTAGATGTGGCGCTTGTGGCTAAAGGGATCAGGGGGTATGGAGAGAAGGCAGGTATGGGATACTGAGTTGGATGATCAGCCATGATCATATTGAATGGCGGTGCAGGCTTGAAGGGCCGAATGGCCTACTCCTGCATCTATTTTCTATGTTTCTATGTAACATGTCCCATCTACACTAGTCCCACCTGTCCATCTCCCTCCAAACCTGTCCTATCCATGCACCTGTCTAATTGCTTCTTAAACGTTGCGATAGTCCCTGCCTCAACTACCTCCACCGGCAGCTTGTGCCAGACACACACCACCCTCAGTGTGAAAATGTCACCCTATAAAAGTCAGATTCCTATAACATCTTTCCCCCTTCACCTTAAACCTGTGTCCTCTGGACCTCGATTCCCCTACTCTGGGCAAGAGACTGTACGCCTACCCGATGTATGCCACTCATGATTTTATACACCTCTATAAGATCTCCCCTCATGCTCCTGTGATCCAGAGCATATAGTTCCATTGTCCAAGTTGGCGATATGCAGGGTACTGCCCTGTCGACTACAAAATTCAGACGGTTCAGAAGGTTTGGTTTTGTCCCACACTCCAAAGATGTACAGGTTTGTAGGTTAGACAAAAGTGCTGGAGAAACTCAACTGGAGCGAAGGAAATTGGCAATTTTTTGGGGCAAAACCCTTCTTCAGACTGATGTGAGGGTGGGGTGGGCGGGGGGGGGGGGGGGGAGAATAAAGAAAGAGGAGGAGGTTCAGAAGGAGAGTTAGATACAGCTCTTAAAGATAGGAGAGTCAGGGGATATGGGGAGAAGGCAGGAACGGGGTACTGATTGGCGGATGATCAGCCATGATCACATTCTTGGTTCTTGGTCAACCTCTCCCTATAGCTCAGACCCTTGAGTCCCGGCAACATCCTAGTAAATCTTCTCTGTACTCTTTCCAACGTAACAACATCTTTCCTACAACCTGGGTGCCAAGAAATGAGCACAATAAAGTTGGAAGCTATCAGTATGGCACAACGTCAGAACATTTATGACTCAGGAGGCCATTCAGCCCATTGAGATTGTGCTGGCAAATGATAAATGATAAATGGGCGCCACGGTGGCACAGCGGTGGGAGTTGCTGCCTTAAAGCGCTCGAGACCCCGGTTCGATCCTGACTACGGGTGCTGTCTGTGTGGAGTTTGTACGTTCTCCCTGTGAACATGTTGGTTTTCTGTAGGATCTTGCATTACCTCCCCACACTCCAAAGACGTACAGGCTTGTAGGTTAATTGGCTTGTGTTTGTACGCTTGGTATAAATGTAAATGGCCCCTAGTGTGTGTAGGACAGTGTTTGTGTGCAGGGATCACTGGTCGGTACGGACTCAGTGGGCCGAAGGGCCTGTTTCAGCGCTGTATCTCCAAACTAAACTACACCAAACTAAACTAAATGAAACTAAACTAAACTAACCAGCCCCTGATAAATCCAATCGGGAATTTAAAATATGTTTATTTTCGTGGAACTCGCTCACCAGCGGGCCTTGAACCGGCCCTGCTCGTCCCCCATGGACAGATGCACGAAGAGGGTTTGAAGCTGCCGAGCGGTTCCTGCTCTTCCCCGACAACCAGAGACCGGGGAGGATGGAGCCAGCGATGACATCTGGCGTGACAGGCGAGGAGCAAGGCCGATGGGAGAGGGAACTGGGGAATGGCCGAACGCACCTTCAGGGTCGGCTGCAGGAGGTGTCAATAGACAATAGACAATAGGTGCAGGAGTAGGCCATTTGGCCATTCGAGCCAGCACTACCATTCAATGTGATTATGGCTGATCATCCCCAATCAGTACCCCGTTCTCCCCATATCCCCTGACTCCACTATTCTTGAAGAGCCCCTACCTAGCTCTCGTCGTGAAAGCATCCAGAGAACCAGCCTCCACCGCCCTCTGAGGCAGAGGATTCCACAGACTCACCACTCTGTGAGAAAAAGTGTTTCCTCCTCTCAGGTTGGAACCCTTCTTCAGACAATGGGGTAGGGAGGTAGAAGCTTTGTGAATGATGAAGCAGGGTCCCGACCCGAACCTTTGTCTGTCCATGTCCTCCACAGATATTGCCTGGCCTGGTGAGTTCCTCCAGCATTTTGTTTCGTGCTGGAAAGGTGTGGCGATGGTCGCAATGGAAGGAAGGTTATGTGGACCATTGCCAACGCATTATGGGGCGAGGGGTGGGACAGCTTATTTCCGTTCTACGCAAGCCACCATTTTGCAACATCCTCACTGAGTGAAACCTCCAGACAGACTCCGTCCGTGCCCTTGTAAGGGGAAGCTGGTGGTTCTCCCAGTTCAATTATCTCCCTGGTATATGACCACTGCAGGATGTGTGGGCTATACAAAATGATAGGGTCTGACTTTCCCTTCTGTCTGAGCCAAGATGATCTCATGAGGCAGCGGTAATCTGGTAGTCAAGGACTCTATTTTATTCAGTCACGTGTCCGGTCCAAATTGTAACTTAATTTAGTTTAGTTTACAGATGCGGCGTGTAAACAGGCCCTTAGGCCCCACCGAGTCTCAAAGGGCCGAATGGCTCAAAGGGCCGAATGGCCTACTCCTGCGCCTGTGGGTCTATTGACCAGCAATCCCTCTACTCTAGCACCATCCTACCCACACACTCGGGACAATTTACAATCTTTACCGAAGCCAATTTAACCGACGAACCTGCACGTCTTTGGAGTGTGGGAGGAAACCAGAGCACCCGTGGAAAAACCCACGCGGTCACGGGGAGCACGTGCAAACTCCGTACCGACAGCACTCTAGTACGGGTGTCAGGGGTTATGGGGAGAAGGCGGGAGAATGGGTTAGGAGGGAGAGATAGATCAGTCATGATTGAATGGCGGAGTAGACTTGATGGGCCGAGTGGCCTAATTCTACTCCTATCACTTATGACCTTATGAGCGCCCGTAGTCAGGATCGAACCCAGGTCTCTGGCACTACCGCTGCACCACCGTGCAGCCCCTTGGTGTTGTTATTTAACCCATGGTCAAGTCAGACTGGAAGGAGATGCCCACCAACGCTCTTCCCATTGATGTCCCAGTCGCACGAGGTGACGTTCTCCCTGTGACCACGTGGGTTTTCTCCGGGAGCTCTGGGCTCCTCCAACACTCCAAAGATGTTGCAGGTTTGCAGCTTAATTGGCATGGCATAAATGTACATTGTCCCTGGTGTGTGTGGGATAATGTTAAGGGGCTGTCCCACTTGGGCGACCTAATGGGCGAGTTCTGGCGAGTTTGCCCTCGACTCGTACCCGCAGCATGGTCGACACGAGGTCGTAGGAGGTCTTCGTAACTCTCCTTCATGCTCGAGAGTGGTCCCCGCGTACTCGAGGCCTCAGCTAGGTCGCGGCGTATTTTTCAACATGTTGAAAAATGCCCGCTAGTGAAAAAAGGTCGCCATGGACAAAATCGATACTTTTTTACTCGTAAGTTTAGTCATAGTTGGTCGTAGTGGGTCGGCATGTTAGTCGAAGGTAGTCATAGATAGTCTTCATCATAGTCGAAGGGAGGTCGAAGGGAGATCGAAGGAGGTCGTCTTCACTCTCCACTATTCGGTGTCCAATTTTCCCGAAGTTAGTCGTAGCTAGTCTTCAACATAGTCAAAGGAGGTCGAAGGAGGTCTTCAACATGACATTTGTTTCAAACTCTCCTAATCTCGCCAATTAGGTCGCCCAAGTGGGACAGCCCCTTCAGTGTTAGCGGGGGTCGGGTGCGGACTCGATGGCCGAAGGGCCTGTTTACCCGCGCGGTATCTCTAAAATTAAACTATCTAGATGAGCACTTGAATCACCATGGCCGAGAAGGCTATGGGGCAAGCGTTGGTAAATGGAATCAATATAGAGTGGTACTGGACAGTCTAGGACTAGAGGTCACCGCCTCAGAATTAAAGGACATTCATTTAGGAAGGAGATGAGGAGGAATTTCTTTAGTCAGAGGGAGGTGAATCTGTGGAATTCTTTGCCACAAAAAGACCAGTCTGAAGAAGGGTCTCGACCCGAAACGTCGCCCATCTCCTTCGCTCCTTAGATGCTGCTGCACCCGCTGAGTTTTCTCCAGTTTTTTGTGCAACCCTCGATTCTCCAGCATCTGCAGTTCCTTCTTTAACATAGAGTGGTACTGGATGGGCAGCATTGATATGATGGGCCAAAGGGCCTGCTTCTGTGCTTAATGACTAACTGAGTGGCTCATTGGACCACAGGGGACTAGAAGAGCTCATGGTTGAGTGCCTCATCTGCCAGGCGACACTCCCTCATTCTGACATTGGGGCATCATCCTAGTTGATAGTTTCCAAGCTAACTCCCAATGTAGATCCTGGCTCCACCACCCACAAGAGAGCTCCCTATTCTGCATTATAACCCAGCACGATGTTCTCCCTGCTACAGATGTCGATTTAGTTGGACGGATCATGTTTCTGGGCTTCCTGTTTAATTGGAACAACATTGACGTTTTTCAGCTGGCTGGCTGATGCAATTCTTGGATTTCTCCAGATTCAAGAGCAGTTCAGATTTAGCTCAACTTCCCAAGTTTCCTAACGATTACAACTTCTGCTCACAGGTTTAGTGGAAGCAAGTGTTTTTTTCCACATCATCTCTTCCATCAAGAAATCCCTCCCAGGAGACCACTGACCCCATCTCAGATGGTTCTCATTTTTCCACCCTAACTACGGCACGGTGGCGCAGCGGCAGAGTTGCTGCCTCACAGCGCCAGAGACTACGGGTGCTGACTGTACGGAGTTTGCACGTCCTCTTCGTGACCACATGGGTTTTCTCTGAGATCTACGGTTTCCTCCCACACTCCAAAAACATACAGGTTTGTAGGTTAATTGGCTTGGTATAAATGTACAATTGTCACTAGTGTACATGGATCGCTGGTCTGCACGGACTCGGTGGGCCGAAGGGCCTGTTTCAGTTTTGCACTATTATGATTTCCTTACTATTAACTTAATTTAGAGATACAGCATGGAAACAGGCCCTTTGGCCCACCAAGTCCATGCTGACCACTTTCCCATCCACTCCCTGGGGCGGACATTAGGGGCAATTTTAAAGAGGGCCAATCAACCCACAAATCTGTGTGTCTTTGGGATGTGGGAGGAAGCCAGAGCACCCAGAGGAAACCCACACGGTCACAGAGAGAACGTGCGAGCTCCACACAGACAGCATCCGCGATCAGGATCGAATCCAGCAACTCTGCCAACTTTGCCCCCTGCTATTTTTAATGCATCGTATTATTATTATTAATATATTTATCTGTTTGTTATTGTGTTAACTGGCCTGTGAAGCTGCAGCAAGTGAGGATGTCATTCTCCTGTTGCCGGCACATGTGACTTTAACACTCGTGTCTCTTAAAGATTCTGCTCCAAGCGCGTATAAGAATCAATTATTCCTAACCTCAATTCCAAATTTGCCCTTTGTTTGAATCCCCGTGCACTAGCCAGCACTCATTATAGAAACATAGACAATAGACAATAGGTGGAGGAGTAGGCCATTCGGCCCTTCGAGCCAACACCGCCATTCAATATGATCATGAAAACATAGAAACATAGAAAATAGGTGCAGGAGTAGGCCATTCGGCCCTTCGAGCCTGCACCGCCATTCAATGTGATCATGGCTGATCATCCAACTCAGTATCCCGTACCTGCCTTCTCTCCATACCCCCTGATCCCTTTAGCCACAAGTGCCACATCTAACGCCCTCTTAAATATAGCCAATGAACTGGCCTCAACTACCTTCTGTGGCAGAGAATTCCAGAGACTCACGACTCTCTGTGTAAAGAATGTTTTCCTCATTTCGGTCCTAAAGGAATTCCCCCTTATCCTTAGACTGTGACCCCTTGTTCTGGACTCCCCCAACATCGGGAACAATCTTCCAGCATCTAGCTTGTCCAACCCCTTAAGAATTTTGTAAGTTTCTATAAGATCCCCCCTCAATCTTCTAAATTCCAGCGAGTACAAGCCGAGTCTATCCAATCTTTCCTCATATGAAAGTCCTGACATCCCAGGAATCAGTCTGGTGAATCTTCTCTGTACCCCTCTATGGCAAGGATGTCTTTCCTCAGATTTGGAAAGACATCCTTATCATCCTTTATCATGGCTGACCATCCAGAATCAGGACCCCACTCCTGCTTTCTCCCCATATCTTTTAAATCTGTTACCTCTAAGATCTAACTCTCTCTTGAGTACATATTTTATTTTAGTCTGATTCAGAGTTTGACTGCACTAGGCCTGTACTCGCTGGAGTTTAAAGAATGAGGGGGTGACCTCATTGAAACTTACAGAATAGTGAGAGGCCTGGATAGAGTGGATGTGGAGGGGATGTTTCCACTAGCGGGAGAGTCTAGGACTAGAGGTCACCGCCTCAGAATTAAAGGACGTTCATTTAGGAAGGAGATGAGGAGGAATTTCTTTAGTCAGAGGGAGGTGAATCTGTGGAATTCTTTGCCACAAAAGGCTGTGGAGGCCAAGTCAGTGGATATTTTTTAAGGCAGAGATAGATAGATTCTTTATTAGTGCGGGTGTCAGGGGTTATGGGGAGAAGGCAGGAGAATGTGGTTAGGAGGGAGAGATAGATCAGCCATGATTGAATGGCGGAGTAGACTTGATGGGCCGAATGGGCTAATTCTACTGTGGAGTGTCTGTGGAATTCTTTGCCTCAGAGGGCGGTGGAGGCCAGTTCTCTGGATGCTTTCAAGAGAGAGCTAGATAGAGCTCTTAAAGATAGTGGAGTCAGGGGATATGGGGAGAAGGCAGGAACGGGGGTACTGATTGGGGATGATCACATTGAATGGCGGTGCTGGCTCGAAGGGCCGAATGGCCTACTCCTGCACCTATTGTCTATTGTCTATTGTCTATTCCTATCACTTATGATCTTATGATTCTGATTACTACTTACTGGAGACTGTGCTTTTTACAACATTGCACTTTCTGCTCCGGGGGCTACCGGAGATCACAGTCGTTTCAAAGAAAAACTATTAAATTATGCTTGGGGGTTACATTCATGTCTTCATTGTCACTAAAACACACTGTCCGATCGTTAGTCAAGTGTGTTCTGTGATAGTTACACAAAAAGCTGGAGAAACTCAGCGGGTGCAGCAGCATCTAAGGAGCGAAGGAATCTCCTTCGCTCCTTAGATGCTGCTGCACCCGCTGAGTTTCTCCAGCTTTTTGTGTAACCCTCGATTCTCCAGCATCTGCAGTTCCTTCTTTAACACTGTGTTCTGTGAGAGCTTGCTGTGTACGAAATGGCTGCTGTGTTTTCTGCATTGCAACAGTGACTTTGGTTCTAAGGACATCATTGTCTGCAAACGGCCTTGGATGCTCTGAGGGTGTTAAAGGCACAATGGAAACAGAGCCAAAAGAGAGGGGCATGGGGAGAGATTCGGGGGAGAGTTAGGGGGAGAAGGCAAGAGAGGGAAAGATGAGGGAGAGGGAGAGAGTAATTGAGCAGGTGGGGAGAAGGGGAGGGGAGGGAGAGAGAGGGAGGGAGAGGGAGAAAGAGGGAGAGAGGGGAGAGGGAGAGGGGAGAGGGAGGGAGGAAAGGAGGGGTAGAGGGAGTGAGGGAGATGGAGAGGGAGAGAGGGAGGGGAGAGGGGGAAGAGAGAGGGAGAGGGGGAGAGTGAGGGAGAGAGGGAAGAGGGAGAGGGGGAGACGGGGAAGAGAGTGGGAGAAGAGGGGGGAGGGAGAGGGAGAGGGAGAGGGGGAGGGGGAGGGGGAGGGGGAGGGGGAGGGGGAGGGGGAGGGGGAGGGGGAGGGGGAGGGGGAGGGGGAGGGGGAGGGGGAGGGGGAGGGAGAGGGGGAGGGAGAGGGGGAGGGAGAGGGAGAGGGAGAGGGAGAGGGAGAGGGAGAGGGAGAGGGGGAGGGAGAGGGGGAGGGAGAGGGGGAGGGAGAGGGGGAGGGAGAGGGGGAGGGGGAGGGGGAGGGAGAGGGACAGGGACAGGGACAGGGACAGGGACAGGGACAGGGGGAGAGGGGGAGAGGGGGAGAGGGGGAGAGGGGGAGGGGGAGAGCGAGGAAGAGAGTGGGAGAAGAGGGGGGGAGGGAAGGAGGGGTAGAGGAAGAGAGGGAGAGGGAGAGGGAGGGAACCACCCAACTAACCCATGCTGATCCGATGTCACCATCTATGTCAATGAAAGGCCAGGAACAAATCTGAGTCATGCTGCAAAATAAGTCTGACTTCAGTGAAAACAGCATTACTTGTGGTTGAGAATATGCTCTCAGACAGGCCATTAAAAGCAGGGCAGAGTTAAATTGCACTTGGCCATTGAGGGATTCAATTACTCCTTATTTTTATCCTTTCATGGGATGAGGACACCGCTTCAAGTGTAGCACTTGTTGCCAAACACTGAAGGTCTTGAGAAGGTGAGGCTGAGCCAGTGTGGTCCTCCGGTATGGTCCTCCTGCGGGGGGTGGAGGAGGAGGGGTGGGTAGGGCAGGGGCGAGAGGGTTGGTGGAGGGGGGGGAGGAGGAGGAGGAGGAGGGGGCAAGGGTGGGGGAGGGGGTGGAAGGGGAGGAGGAGGAGAGGGGGGGGGTGGGTTGGTCAGGGGGAGGGGTGAGGAAGGGTAAGGGTGATGGAGGGGGGAGTGGGGTGGAAGTGGATGGGTAGGAGAAGGGGAGGGGAGGGGGTTTGGGGAGGGGGCTGGGGGAGGGTGGAGGAAGGGGGGGTGAAGGAGGGGGGAGGAGGGTGGGGGAGGGGGCTGGGGGAGGGTGGAGGAAGGGGGGGAGAAGGAAGGGGGAGGAGGGTGGGGGAGGGGGCTGGGGGAGGGTGGAGGAAGGGGGGGAGAAGGAAGGGGGAGGAGGGTGGGGGAGGGGGCTGGGGGAGGGTGGAGGAACGGGGGGTGAAGGAAGGGAGGAGGGTGGGGGAGGGGGCTGGGGGAGGGTGGAGGAAGGGGGGGGTGAAGGAAGGGGGAAGGAGGGTGGGGGAGGGGGCTGGGGGAGGGTGGAGGAACGGGGGGTGAAGGAAGGGAGAGGAGGGTGGGGGAGGGGGCTGGGGGAGGGTGGAGGAAGGGGGGGGTGAAGGAAGGGGGAAGGAGGGTGGGGGAGGGGGCTGGGGGAGGGGGCTGGGGGAGGGTTGGGTGAGGCTGAGGGAGGGGGAGTGGGGGAGGGGTGGAAGTGGATGGGTAGGAGAAGGGGAGGGGGGTTGGGGAGAAGGTTAGGGGGTGGGTGGAGGAAGAGGGGGAGAAGGAAGGGGGGAGGGCGGGGGAGGGTGGAGGAAGGGGGGTGAAGGAAGGGAGAGGATGGTGGGGGAGGGGGCTGGGGGAGGGTGGAGGAGGGGGGGGTGAATGAAGGGAGAGGATGGTGGGGGAGGGGGCTGGAGAGGGTTGGTTGAGGGAGGGGGAGGGGGAGGGGTGGAAGTGGATGGGTAGGAAAAGGGGAGGGGGGGTTGGGGAGAAGGTTAGGGGGTGGGTGGAGGAAGGGGGGGGGAGAAAGAAGGGGGGGGGTGGGATGATGTTGAGGGTGAGAGGGAGGGGGAAGTCCAAAATTTAGACCCAGTGACCAGCAAGAAATCAGCAATATGTTTCCAAACCAGGAGGATGGGCAACTGAGAAGGGGTTTGTGTCTATGTCCAGCTGATTCAAGTTCTGGCCTAAATGCTACTTATATTTCTGCCTCCACCTCTTCAGGCAGTGCATCCCAGATAGCATCCTCTGGGTGAGGAGATTCCTCAGATGTCCTCTAAACCTCTCACCTTGAACCTGGGCCTCTGGTCTTAGGCACCTCTGCCATTGGGAGAAGCTTCTCACCTTCCATTCTGTCTATGGCCCTCATTTTATTTTCCATACACCTCTTTCAGGTCAAGCCCAGCACCCTTGGCTCCAAGGATCAAGCCCAAAGCAAAAGACTGTCCCATCTCACCTCCTTAGGTGCTTTTGTGGGACCATTGTTGGGCAAGGTGACTCATGGTTCATAGGTTCTAGGAGCAGAATACGGCCATTCGGCCCATCAAGCCTATTCCGCCATTCAATCGAGGCCAATCTATCCCTCCCTCCCGACACCATTCTCCTGCCTTCTCCCCGTAGCCCCTCACACTCGTACTGATCAAGAATGCTGCCAAACTGGAAAGGGCGCAGAGAAGATTTACGAGGATGTTGCCAGGACTAGAGGGTGTGAGCTATAGGGAGAGGTTGAGCAGGCTGGGACTCTTGGAGCACAGGAGAATGAGGGGAGGTCTTATAGAGATGTATAAAATCATGAGAGGAATAGATCGGGTAGATGCCCAGAATCTCTTGCCCAGAGTAGGGGAATCGAGGACCAGAGGACATAGGTTCAAGGTGAAGGGGAAAAGATTTAATAGGAATCTTAGGGGGTAACTTTTACACGCAGAGGGTGGTGGGTGTACGGAACAAGCTGCCAGAGGTGGTAGTTGAGGCAGGGACTATCCCAACATTTAAGATACATAGATAGCACAGGTTTGGAGGGATATGGGCCAAGCGCGGGCAGGTGGGGCTAGTGCAGCTGGGACATGTTGACCGGTGTGGGCAACTTGAGCCTTCTATGCTGTTTCACTCTATGAGTCAATGTTGGAGAGAAACAACACTGAAGGGGATTCATGAAGGGGATTCAACGGCCTGAGATGGGGTGGGGGGGGGACGACACTTTAGTAAGTAAGTTATGCCCCTGTCCCACTTAGGAAACCTGAACGGAAACCTCTGGAGACTTTCCGGAGGTTTTTGTCCTCCGGCAACCACCTTCAACTAGCATCGCAACCGGCTTCGACTAAAAAATGACCGATTTTAAAACAGAAACCACTTTCGACTGTTAGGGAGACTGACAAAAACCTCCGGGAACCGCACGGATGGGGCGCAAAGTCTCCAGAGGTTTCCGTTCTGGTTTCCTAAGTGGGACAGGGGCATAAGTAAGTTTATTGGCCAAGTATGCACATACAAGGAATTTGCCTTGGTGCTCCGCCCACAAGTGACAACTTAGGTTTAACATCTCATCCAGAAAGGTGGCATCTTTCACAGAGTGGCACTCCCTGCGAAGTGCGTGGGAGGTGAAGATCACCCTTGGATGATATGTTGCTCTCATTTAGTGCAGACGGCCAGAACATTGTCTTCCTGCTTGAGTGCCTCGCCTTGGTGATAAACTCCCAAAGGGAAAGTGTTCTGAGTGGATCAGTAAAGATAGAATGAAAGGGTACAAGGTGCTTGTTACGTAGTGTACAGTTCTACCAGTCCCCATAAGGCAGGCACTATGCTACATTTGCTTAAGAAGGAACTGCAGATGCTGGAAAATCGCAGGTAGACAAAAATGCTGGAGAAACTCAGTGGGTGAGGCAGCATCTATAGATGCTGCCTCACCCGCTGAGTTTCTCCAGCATTTTTGTCTACCATGTTACCTTTAACTGATTTGACATCTCGCACTGATGTGAATTCCTGTCTGGAATCTGTAGCTCGGCCTTTGAAGATCATAAGGTCACAAATCACATAAGGTCCCATAAGGTTGGGGAGGTTCAGGACAAGGGGTCACAGCTTAAGGATAAGGGGGAAATCCTTTAGGACCGAGATGAGAAGGACTTTTTTCACACACAGAGTGGTGGGTCTCTGGAACTCTCTGCCACAGAGGGTAGTTGAGGCCAGTTCATTGGCTATATTTAAGAGGGAGTTAGATGTGGCCCTTGTGGCTAAGGGGATCAGAGGGTATGGAGAGAAGGCAGGTACGGGATACTGAGTTGGATGATCAGCCATGATCATATTGAATGGCGGTGCAGGCTCGAAGGGCCGAATGGCCTACTCCTGCACCTAATTTCTATGTTTCTATGTTTCTAAATGATAGGAGCAGAATTAGACCACTCGGCCCATCGAGTCTACTCCGCCATTCAAATGATGGGCACATTATCTGTTCCTGTGATGGAACAATATGGGGTAGAGCTTCCCTGGTCTCCAACTTGCCGGCGGGAATGAGGGACCTCAGTTACTCGAGGGGCAACACTTTCCGCTTTGTGACATTCCCACAGTGGAGCTCATTCCCCAGACTGAAACTTGTTCCTAAGTCTTTGGAGTGGGTTTGAACTCACAATCAGTGTTGCCAACTGTCCCGTATTAGCCGGGACATCCCGTATATTGGGTAAATTGGTTTGGCCCGTACAGGTCCGCCCTTGTCCCGTATTTGACCGCTACTACTCGGGTCGAGGGGACTGTCGGGCCGGAGCGCCGCGTCCGGCCCCGCCTCACCCGTCCCGGGGCCAAAACCCCTCAGCTGGCCCGCCGGCTGGGCTTTGTGTACAGTCCAGCACCCGGGCCAACTCATCATTCACCCACCCAGCCACGGTCGAGTCGGTCAACGAATTGCCGTCGGGGAATCTGTCCCGTATTTTCACCTTTTGTCCCTTATTTTCTATGTTTCTAAATGATAGGAGCAGAATTAGACCACTCGGCCCATCGAGTCTACTCTGCCATTCAAACATGGCCGACCTATCTCTCCCTCCTAACCCCATTCTCCTGCCTTCTCCCCATAATATCTGACACCCGGTACTAAATTCCTCAATACTTGCCATCTAACTCATCTTTTTTTTCCCCCAGAAGCAATATTTTTAATGCTAATTATTGAGTAATTCAAAAATTAATTTTCAAAATGAATTAGCTGAACACAAAATCAGGGTTGAAACCTGAGTTTGGGATTGGATGAATAATACTCAACATCTCCCGGATCTATGTCCACAATTTTGCTATTTATAATTTCTTTTTTCGTCTCTTTTTCTCTCTATTAGATTATAGTCTCGTTTATGTTTTTCTCCCTTTATCTTTATTCTTTTAAAAAATATTAAAAACTGAAGCTATGTAAGAAATCTGTAATTAAATTGTCGCTTTCTATGATTTGCATAAATGCTTCCAATAAAAATATTTTTAAAAAAATAATAAATAAAATTTGACAAAAGAAAAAAAAAGAAAAAAGAAAATTTGAGATTTTTTTATGTTTAAAAAAAAAAAAAATTTCACCTTCTTATTAAATACAATTGTTGGTGACACCATTTGCCTTCCAGAATTGTTCTGAGCATCGAGCTCTAATTCTGTGGACAATCCCGGAGTTTTGGCAGCCGCAATCCGTTATTTTTAAGGTTTCTCTTCACAGATTCCGCACATGCCAAGCCTTTGCAGAGGAAGAGCTAATTATACAGTGTAATCACTGAGGAGTAACAGTGACGGCGGCTGCAGAGCTGCAAACGGCAAGCTCCCACGCATCGGGCAGCGCGGTGGCGCAGCGGTAGAGTTGCTGCCTCACAGCGCCAGAGACCTGGGTTCGATTCCGACTACGGGTGCTGTCTGTGCGGAGTTTGTACGTGACTGCGTGGGTTTTCTCCGAGATCTTCGGTTTCCTCCCACACTCCAAAGACGTGCGGGTTTGTAGGTTAATTGGCTCGATTAATTGGCTTGGTAAAAATGGAAAATTGCCCAAGTTGGCGATATGCAGGGTGCTGCCCTGCCGACTACAAAATTCAGACGGTTCAGAAGGTTTGGTTTCCTCCCACACTCCAAAGACGTACAGGTTTGTAAGTTAGACAAAAGTGCTGGAGAAACTCAGCGGGTGAGGCAGCATCTATGGAGCGAAGGAAATAGGCAACGTTTCGGGCCCAAACCCTTCTTTGGACAGATGTGAGGGTGGGGGGGACGGGAAGAAGAAAGGAAGAAGAGGAGCAGGAGGGCTGAGGGAGAGTTGAGATGGGGAGGAGAAAGCAGGGACTACCTGAAATTGGAGAAGTCAATGTTCATGCCACTGGGGTATAAACTACCCATGCGGAATATGAGGCGATGTTCCTCCAATTTGTGGTGGGACTCACTCTGGCCATGGAGGAGGCCCAGGACAGAAAGGTCGGACCGGAATGGGAGGGGGAGTTGAAATACTGAGCCACCGGGAGATCAGGTTGGTTATTGCGGACCGAGCGGAGGTGAATTGGCTTGGTGGGTCAATGTAAAACTCTCCCTAGTCTGTGTAGGATGGTGTTAATGTGCGAGGATCGCTGGTCGGCACGGACTCAGTGGGCCGAAGGGCCTGTTTCCACGCTGTATGTCTAAATTTAAAACTAAGATGATGGGCACGTTATCTGTTCCTGTGATGGAACAATATGGGGTAGACCTTCCCTGGTCTCCAACGTGCCGGCGGGAATGAGGGACCTCAGTTACTCGAGGAACAACACTTTCCGCTTTGCGACATTCCCACAGTGGAGCTCATTCCCCAGACTGAAACTTGTTCCTAAGTCTTTGGAGTGGGACTTGAACTCACAATCAGAGTCGCCAACTGTCCCGTATTAGCCGGGACATCCCGTATATTTGGGCTAAATTGGTTTGTCCCGTACGGGTCCGCCCTTGTCCCGTATTTGACCGCTACTACTCGGGTCGAGGGGACTGTCGGGCCGGAGCGCCGCGTCCGGCCCCGCCTCACCCGTCCCGGGGCCAAAACCCCTCAGCTGGCCCGCCGGCTGGGCTTTGTGTGCAGTCCAGCACCCGGGCCAACTCATCATTCACCCACCCAGCCACGGTCGAGTCGGTCAACGAATTACCGTCGGGGAATCTGTCCCGTATTTTCACCTTTTGTCCCTTATTTGGGAGTGAGAAAGTTGGTGACCCTACTCACAATATCTACACTGTACAATGACATGGAGCTAGAAACACTGACTCAGGCATGCACATGGAGGCAGGTACAGTAATTCATGGACACATGTGCGTATTGGCATGATTCATAAGTGTGCAAGCATACACACTGCATTGCCACGTGTGTGTGTGTGAGCACATACATGTGCAGGGCCACACACGCGTGCAGGGCCTAACACGAGTGTTGGGGTCGCACGTATGTGCATGGACTCGCATACACACACACACATATACACACACACACACACACACATATACACACACACACACACACATATACACACACACACACACACATATACACACATACACACACACACACATATACACACATACATATACACACACACATATATAGACTCACATATACACACGTACAGGACCTCATGCGAGATCTGGGGCCGCAAACCTGTGCAGGGCCACACATGCGTGTGGGGTCAAACGCACGTCCAGGGACACACACATGTGCAGGGATGTAGACATGTGCATCACGCACACATGCATTGCCACTGACGTGAGCGGGGCCACACATGGCTGCAGGAAAGCAC
>OY740820.1:16651526-16733505 GCA_963514005.1 Raja brachyura
ACGTCCTTGTGATTGAGGCAGTGCAGCGTATGTTCACGAGATTGATCACTGGGATGGCGGGACTGTCATATGAGGAAAGATTGAAAAGACTAGGCCTGTGTTCAATGTAATTTAGAAGGATAAGGGGGAATCTTATAGAAACATATAAAATTATAAAAGCACTGGACAAGCTAGATGCAGGAAAAATGTTCACAATGTTGGGCGAGTCCAGAACCAGGGGCCACAGTCTTAGAATAAAGGGGAGGTCATTTAAGACTGAGGTGAGAAAAAAACGTTTTCACCCAGAGAGTTGTGAATTTGTGGAATTCCCTGCCACAGAGGGCAGTGGAGGTCAAGTCACTGGATGGATTTAAGAGAGAGTTAGATAGAGCTCTAGGGGCTAGTGGAGTCAAGGGATATGGGGAGAAGGCAGGCACGGGTTATTGATAGGGGATGATCAGCCATGATCACAATGAATGGCGGTGCTGGCTCGAAGGGCCGAATGGCCTCCTCCTGCACCCATTTTCTTTGTTTCTATGTCTCTGGAGAGAGATCCCCTCGTCTGCTTTGAAATAGGGTCTGTGGTTGGGGATTATACCAGGAAGACAGATCGCATCTCGGTTTATTATCTTAATAGTTTAATATTTAAGGCAGAGGTAGATAGATTCTTGATCCCAAGGTTATGGGGAGAAGGCAGGAGAATGGGGTTTGGAGGGAGAGATAGATCAGCCATGATTGAATGGCGGAGTAGACTTTATGGGCCGAATGGCCTCATTCTACTCCAATTCCTTATGATTCTGATTGCTACCTATTGGAGACTGTGCTTTTTACAACATAGCACTTCCTGCTCAGGTGGCTATCGAAGATCACCTTCACCGAAACGAGTGGGTGACAGGTGAAACTGGGAGAAGCAGAAGAGGTTGCACAGACATATGTACCGAGCTGTCAACGCTCACTGATATTTCTGCAGTTGTGCATGCAGACGCATCCAGTGATGTGCAGCCTGGGGCTGTCGTTCTGAAGATCTCGGCTAACAGGCAGAGAGTTTGCGAGTTCTCCTCCACCTGCACCAGCTGAGCTGTAGGAAGGAACTGCAGACCCTGGTTTAAACCGCAGGTAAGGCACAAAAAAACACGGCTTACGCTCCTGTCCCACTTAGGAAACCTGAACGGAAACCTGTGGAGACTTTGCGCCCCACCCAAGGTTTCCGTGCGGTTCCCGGAGGTTTTTGTCAGTCTCCCTAATGGTTGAAAGTGGTTTCCATTAAAAAAATTGGTAATTGTTTAGTCGAAGCCGGTTGCGATGCTAGTTGAAGGTGGTTGCCGGAGGACGAAAACCTCCGGGAACCGCACGGAAACCTTGGGTGGGGCGCAAAGTCTCCAGAGGTTTCCGTTCAGGTTTCCTAAGTGGGACAGGGGCATAACTCAGCGGGTCAGGCAGCATCTCTGAAGGGAAGGAATAGGTGACGTTTCGGGGACGAGGCCCTGCTTCAGACTGAGAGTGGGGTGGGGAGATTGCAACCTTCACGTGGCCCACCCTGTTTCGACGAATGCAATCAACCCGACGTGCACAAACAAATCGATGTAGTGTTTTGGTGTCTACAGCGTTAAGGGCCTGTCCCACATTCACAACCTAATTCGCGACCTCTGACGATCTTAAACGATCTCAAAAAATCTAGGGCGCAGTAACCTACGACCTCCTACGACCTCTCTGGGTGAAAAAGTTTTTTCTCACCTCAGTCTTAAATGACCTCCCCTTTAGTCCAAGACTGTGGCCCCTGGTTTGGTCGAGACCCTTCTTCAGAAACGTCACCCATCCCTTCTCACCAGAGATGCTGCCCGTCCCGCTGAGTTGCTCCAGCTTTTTGTGTCTGTCTATAGTTGCAGTAAAGGGCCTGTCCTACAAGCATGCAACTCTATGCGATCAACGCGATCAAACTAGAAGCGGGGGCCGCGTGGAGGTCGGGTGATCCCCTGTACAGGGCCGTTCCCACCAGCATGCACCTGCATGCGGCAAGCGCTACCAAACCGGCAGCAAGGGCCGCGCGGAGGTCGGGTGAGTGGCGCAATGCGGCGCAAAGTGAGGCAAACTTGGAGCGAAGTCTAAGGTAAGTTCGCCAGGACAGAGAGGGGCACACAGAGAGGGGCACAGAGGCACACACACACACACAGAGGGCCATGGAGCCACACACATAGAGGGTCACGGAGACACCTACAGAGAGGGTCACGTAGGCACGACGTCTAGGCGGTGTGTAATGCGTCGAGGCGACTGCGAGCCGACAAGCCTTTGCCGCGCGGAATTTTTGAACATAGTCAGTTTTTCGGAGCCCTGCGCGATGTTGGGACGAACTCCGCACAATTCCGCACGGCTCCGGCGATCGAAGTGGGACCGGCCCTGCGACGCCGGACGGCTCAAGCGACCACGTTAGGTCGCGCTCATCGCATAGAGTTGCATGCTGGTGGGACAGGCCCTTAAGTCTCTTTTGCTGAAATCCTTCAGCGGTGAAAAGTGGAGAAAGTGAAGCTGTATCCTGTGCCACCTCCTGTGGAGGAACAACAGCCTGGCCCACTTACAGCTGCTCCTTCCCCAGGGCTTCTATTTTCGGTCCTTGGCCCAGTTTCAGTGAGTCTGTACCTGGCATTCGCCCGACGTTGAGCTCTGGCTCGCTGCCAGCTCGTGAATTGCCAACCGCAAATGGCACAGAAACGTCTGGAGATTTTTATTTTGCTGCCGCAATCTCGTTTTTTTGCCTTTCACGGGGAAACTTCACGGCAAGCAACGCATTACGAGAGGGGCCACTCTGCCCAATAAAGATAGCACTTAACTGGCGTGCTGGAGGCTTTGAGGGCTTTCTAGAGGTGATGAACTGGCAATGCCACCAACACGAACACTTCCCTCATTTCAACCTTGTCCAACGGTGTGCGGCACGGTGGCGCAGCGGTAGAGCTGCTGCCTCACAGCGCCAGACACCCGGGTTCGATCCTGACTACGGGCGCTGTCTGTACGTTCTCCCCGTGACCTGCGTGGGTTTTCTCCAGGTGCTCCAGTTTCCTCCCACACTCCAAAGACGTACAGGTTTGTAGGCGAATTGGCTTCTGTAAACATTATCAATTGTCCCAGGGTAGGATAGTGCTACTGTATGGGCCAGCACAGACTCGACGGGCTGAAGGGCCTGTTTCCGCGCTGTATCACGACAAACTAAACCCTTTGAGTGAATGATCAGAGGACAACACCGGCGGCAGGTGGGATCTCTGCTGGGTTGGTGAGGGTGAAGAGACAACATTGCCCCTTCTTCTAGTAGATCTGTTACCAGAATGGAACTCAAGGGCTTAGTTGCTTCTTCGAATTAAAGGATGTCGTGGATGCCAGCCTTGTTAGGAAGTCTCTCCAACCTTGTTTGACTTTGGAAAGTACCAAAACCAGACCCTTTAAATACCCACCCTAGCTGGAGAGGGGTGATGGTGGGATCCAATGCCAACCAACATCTACACTGTGCCCTTAACTTAGTAAGACTTCACCTGGTACTTCGAAGGAGAGTCTATTGGTGACCCAGCCATGGCCAGATGGCCAAAGATCTCGAACCTCTTACCCCCCCCATCCAATCTTGGCATAAGTGCGCAGAAGATTCCACAGAGACCAGGCGATCTGTATCTTACGCTGGTTGGGGGATCATTCTTGGAGGAAGATACTGCATAGAACCTTTAGACTTCAGAGTTAAAGGGGAAATTAAGACACAAGAAACTGCAGATGCAGGAACCTTAAGTAAAACACAAAGTGCTGGAGGAACTCAGCGGGTCAGGCAGCATAGGAACATAGAAACATATAAATTAGGTGCAGGAGTAGACCATTCGGCCCTTTGAGCCTGCACCGCCATTCAATATGATCATGGCTGATCATCCAACTCAGTATCCTGTACCTGCCTTCTCTCCATACCCTCTGATCCCCTTAGCTACAAGGGCCACATCTAACTCCCTCAAATATAGCCAATGAACTGGCCTCAACTACCCTCTGTGGCAGAGTTCCAGAGACCCACCACTCTCTGTGTGAAGAAAGTCCTTCTCATCTCGGTCCTAAAGAATTTCCCCCTTATCCTTAAGCTGTGACCCCTTGTCCTGGACCTCCCCAACATCGGGAACAATCTTCCTGCATCTAGCCTGTCCAACCCCTTAAGAAGTTTGTAAGTTTCTATAAGATCCCCTCTCAATCTCCTAAAGTCTAGAGAGTATAAACCGAGTCTATCCAGTCTTTCTTCATAAGACAGTCCTGACATCCCAGGAATCAGTCTGGTGAACCTTCTCTGCACTCCCTCTAGGGCAATAATGTCCTTCCTCAGATTTGGAGACCAGAACTGTACGCAATACTCCAGGTGTGGCCTCACCAAGACCCTATACAACTGCAGTAGAATCTCCCTGCTCCTATACTCAAATCCTTTTGCTATAAAAGCTAACATACCATTCGCTTTCTTCACTGCCTGCTGCACCTGCATGCCTACTTTCAATGACTGGTGTACCATGACACCCAGGTCGCGCTGCATCTCCCCTTTTCCTAATCGGCCACCTGTGGGGGAAATGGACAGATGATGTTTTGGGTCGGGACCTTTCTTCAGCCCTTCTTCAGTGTTAAGAAGGGCCCTGACTCAAAAAGACATCTGCCCATTCCTTCCCCCGTAGCCTGATCTGTCCGAAATGTCACCCATTTCCTTCGCTCCATAGATGCTGCCTCACCCGCTGAGTTTCTCCAGAATTTCTGTCTACTTTTGAATTCCTTCAGCACTTTGTTTTTTTACACAGATAAAATTAGCAGGAAATAGGAATACTGTGAGCTGGCATAGACCTGATGGGCCAAATGGCCTTCTGCACTGCATTGAAATATACAGAGCAGCCTGGTTTAGGTCTATTCAGCACAAACCAATGCTTAGGCACGATTTTCAACAATACTGATGCTAAATGGAGTAAGGATTCCCATCGATGAGAGTTTTTCCAACAATAAGTCCTTCTCGCTAACTTTCCCTTTACCAAATGGACTATCCAAATGTTGGCTTCCTTCCCCCCCCCCCCCCCCCCACTCCATTCACCAACTACCCCACTGATGTACACAAGGGGTTAAGTTATGCAGCTAATGCTCGTCACCGAGTCGGCATTCACCTTTGAGAATGGAGCCGTTGAACGCGGTTTCCAGAGCAACCGTGAGCTCAGAGGGAGCATTCATTAACTCAGCCCGAGTCAAGTCCTGACCAACAGGGCCAGTCAAGTAACTGGGGACGGGATCGGTGCAATTACCATAATACTTGGATTAGGAGCCCACCTACAACCAAAGTCCCCTATCCTTCACCAGAGAGCCAAGGTTCCCGATGTTGGGGGGGGAGTCCAGAACCAGGGGCCACACACAGTTTAAGAGTAAGGAGTGAGCCATTTAGAACGGAGACGAGGAAACACTTTTTCTCACCGAGAGTTGTGAGCCTGTTGAATTCTCTGCCTCAGAGGCCGGTTCTCTGGATGCTTTCAAGAGAGAGCTAGATAGGGCTCTTAAAGATAGCGGAGTCAGGGGATATGGGGAGAAGGCAGGAACGGGGTACTGATTGGGGATGATCAGCCATGATCACATTGAATGGCGGTGCTGGCTCGAAGGGCCGAATGGCCTCCTCCTGCACCTATTGTCCATTGTTACTGAATCACAGACATTGCCCGATCCATCACATTCAGACACAAAGTGCTGAAGTAACACCCACCACCCTTCAGGCAAAAACGCTACCCCTTAGGTTTCTATTAAATCTTTCCCCCCTCACTTTAAACTGGTTCTCGATTCCCCTACTCTGGGCAAGAGACTCTGTGCCTTTCCCCAAACTATTCCTCTCATGATTTTGTACACCTCTATAAGATCACCCCTCATCCTCCTGCGCTCCAAGGAATAAAGAAATAGCTATATCGTTGAAGCAGGGCTAGGGTTTGAATGAGGAAGCAGAGTCGATGGGCTGAACGGCCTCCCTCTGTCTCAGTCACTAACCGAATGTAATCCAGCAGCGATCCTGAAGAACGATCTCGACCCGAAATGTTACCCATTTACACTGTGTCGGAAGGAACTGCGGAAGCTGGTTTAAACCGAAGATAGACACAAAATGCTGGAGTAACTCAGCGGGACGGGCAGCATCTCTGGAGAGAAGGAATGCATGGGTGACATTTGCGGTCGAGACCCTTCTTCAGGCCTATACCTTCTCTCCAGAGATGCTGCCTGTCCCGCTGAGTTACCCCAGCATTTTGTGTCCATCTTAGCTATCCTGGGCTTGGCTTAGGTCAGAGGGAGTCAGTGTACCGGCTTGGACCACAGGACATCAGTGGTAGTTTTCTTTAGGAAAATCAATGCTTGGATAAGCCCAGAGATGCGGCAAAGCTGTGGGGGTTGGATTCCAGTGAACGTTGCCACCAGTACATCAACCCCCCCCCAAACTCTCACACACCCCCCGACCCCCTCTTCCCTGCCCCCCCATCTCTGCTCCTGCAGACCAGCGGTAGCTCTGTGCAGAATGGCGAGGGGGGGGTGGGGGACCACCCCACGCCGCGACACTGAGGCATTCCTGCCCCCGTAGCCCGGCAACTGGAGTGATCTCAGTCGCCAGCCGTCTGGCAAGAGACACAAGCAGCTGGCCCAGACACCGTGAGCCCACAGGGGGCTTCGAGAGCCGACACACTGAACAGACCCACCACCCCCCCAAACCAAGCCCCTTCCTCCACCAGGGTCTGTGATCGAGGCGAATAATCCCCCCCCCCCCCCTCACGCCGATGAGATGCTAATTCCCCGGGACCACCCTGGAGGAGTTAAAGACCAGCCCCCTCAACACCACATTGCTAGCAGAATCCCACAGGGAATTAAACGAAAGTGCTGGCATTCCTTATTCATCTCCATTCACCCCCATCTCTGCCCAGCGACGACTGCTCCCGTGAATGAGGCGGCGTATCTACGCATTGTTCAATGCTTTTTTTTTGTTCAATCAATGGTCAATTTATATTTATTTTCAATTGGTCCGCAAGAACTCAGTAGGTCAGAAATATCAATCTCAATATTCAAACTACGCAGAAGTAAAAATATTCAGGCATGAGATAGCTTTTCTTCCTTCAGAACTACAAATATCCTCAAGGATAGTGCACAATTATAAAACATAGAAACATAGACAATAGGTGCTGGAGTAGGCCATTCGGCCCTTCGAGCCAGCACCGCCATTCAATATGATCATGGCTGATCATCCAACTCAGTATCCCGTACCTGCCTTCTCTTCATACCCCCTGATCCCCTTAGCCACAAGGGCCACATCTAACTCCCTATTAAATATAGCCAATGAACTGGCCTCAACTACCCTCTGTGGCAGAGAGTTCCAGAGACCCACCACTCTCTGTGTGAAAAAAGTGCTTCTCATCTCAGTCCTAAAGGATTTCCTCCTTATCCTTAAGCTGTGACCCCTTGTCCTGGACTTCTCCAACATCTTCCTGCATCTAGCCTGTCCACAACCCCTTAAGAATTTTGTAAGCTTCTATAAGATCCCCTCTCAATCTCCTAAATTCTCGAGAGTATAAACCGAGTCTTTCTTCATAAGACAGTCCTGACATCCCAGGAATCAGTCTGGTGAACCTTCTCTGCACTCCCTCTATGGCAATAATGTCCTTCCTCAGATTTGGAGACCAGATGATAAGGGAATAACGTTCAGTGCAAGGTAAAGCCAGCAAAGTCCGATGAGGGATAGTCTGAGGGTCGCCAATGAGGTAGATGGTAGTTTAACACTGCTCTCTGGTTGTGGTAGGATGATTCCTGGTTGTGGTGGGAATGTTGGTAGGATGGGGACTAAAGAGACTGCAGATGCTTGAATCTTGAGGAAATTCAGACAGCGCTCCCCCGCTTTCCCTGGCCCCCGCCTTTGCGATGTGTGCGTGCATGCGTGCGTGCGTGTGTGAGCAGACATTCGATCCAGCTCGCGGTTTCAACGCCGACGGTCGATCCAGCTCGAGGCTTTCCAGGCGAGTGCCCTCGAGCTTGAAGGTCGAAGACATTCTTCTTAACTCATGGATTAGTTCGCCCAAGTGGGACAGCCCCTTGATGCCAGCACTTTGTGTCTATCCTCCAGCACTTTGATTCCTGCTCAAGGGTTGATGCAGGTTGAATAGGAATTCGCTGATTTCCAATTCTATCTCTTTTAAACTGAGTCCTGGCAGTCTGCTCGTGTTTTCATTCACAAATGATCTTGTGTCCTCGAAGTGCTGGGTGAGGTTCCCACCTAACCTGTGGAAACGCTGCTAGGAATAAGCTGGCTTCCTCTGTCAATGGCAAGTGCTCAGACGTGCGATCGGAAGCTTCTAATTGTCGCCTCGGGTCATCATGCCTGATTAACTCGGCTAATTAACAGGAGGGAAAGGTGAGGATTGGCTGGGACCGACTCTGTTGGCAAACGGTTTAATTGGACATTTTGTGGCAATGATCACACTGGGGGGGGGGGACACCAGGGAGGGACTTGTGTCCGCGTGCTCGGATGCCTTTGATGAAAGTTTGCCCAAACCCTTGTTAAAATGGGAGCTTTTCCTCCTGCCAGTAGTTCACCCCCACAATGCCCCATGTACAAAACGATACGGCACAAGATCAGACCGACAAGCCTCTGGCATCTCCTTCCATATACTTACCACCCTGCCGGTCTGAAGAAGGGTCTCGACGCAAAACATCACTTATCCATATTCTCCAGAGATGCTGCCTGTCCCGCTGAGTTACTCCAGTAATTAGTGTCCTTTAGTGCGCTTGTTTCTATGGATCCCAGCTAGATCCATGGAAGGGAGACGATAAGACCATTCCCAAACTTATGAGATGGGGTTGCATTTGGGGCACACCGAGGTTTGGGGTTCCTGTTGGGGTTGCTTCAACCTGGAAGGTCAGAACAAGGTGTTGGGCAGTCGGGAGTCCTGACTGGAACAAGGAGGTTAGGTCAGGGTCATGACCCTACATTGGCGACCTGTCAAGTGGCTGGATCAGGGTTGATGTCACAGCATCGGCACGGTGGAGCAGCAATAGACAATAGACAACACGTGCAGGAGGAGGCCATTCGGCCCTTCGAGCCAGCACCGCCATTCAATGTGATCATGGCTGATCATCCCCAATCAGTACCCCGTTCCTGCCTTCTCCCCATATCCCCTGACTCCGCTATTTATTAAGAGCCCTGTCTAGCTCTCTCTTAAAAGCATCCAGAGAACCTGCCTCCACCGCCCTCTGAGGCAGAGAATTCCACAGACTCACCACTCTCTGTGAGAAAAAGTGTTTCCTCGTCTCCGTTCTAAATGGCTTACTCCTTATTCTTAAACTGCGGCCCCTGGTTCTGGACTCCCCCAACATCGGGAACATGTTTGCTGCCTCTAGCGTTGCTGCCTCACTGTGGCAGAGACCCGGGTTCGATCCTGCCCGCAGGTGCTTGTCTGTACGGACTTTGTCCGTTCTCCCTGTGACCTGCGTGGGTTTTCTCCGGGAGCCCCGGTTTCCTCCCACTCTCCAAAGATGTACGGGTTTGCAGGTTAATTGGCTTGGTAAAATTGTATTGTAAATTGTAGGCTAGTGCAAGTATGCCGGAAAATCGCTGGCCGGCACGGACATGATGGGCCGAAGGGCCTGTTTCCATGCTCTATCTCTAAACTAAACCAAAAAAAAACAGAAGCACGAGTAAGGGTGAAAGGAAAAGGAAAGAAAAATGTAAATAAAAGTTCCACGTGAACGTGAGGAATATAACATGTCCACCTTCAATGTTCTGGTGGGGAAATTGACTGGGCGTTCATGTCAGCTTGATGCATGCCCCACTCTGCGAGAATGCAGGATCGGTATTGTATTAAAGGTTTCCAGAGCCGTTTAATTCATGGCATTGGCGATCCTTCACTTTGAGAGATGTTACCAAGGGATGTGCAAGCAATCTGCCCGCAATTCAGGTCATTTACAGGGAAGAGCCAGGTGGAGAGTCGCTACATGCGGAGAGAGGGTCCAAGATGTTGCTGTGAGCTGGTTTTTTAGAAGAAGCATTTAAACCGTTGACTCATTCCGATGTTTGATAGCTTGACTCGGACAATTAGACAGCAGTGCCCTCTATAGGAGTCAAGATTAATAATCAACCTGGGACATAAATCTTTCAGAATGCAATTCAGATCATTTACAAAAACAGCGGACCCGATTGTGTCCATTAGAACTGTGCAGGTCAAGGAAAATGCTACCCAGCTTTCTCCCCCCTTCCGACAATGGGAGACCCAACGGTAAAATTGCTGCCTTATGCCCCTGCCCCACTTAGGAAGCCTGAACGGAAACCTCTGGAGACTTTGCCCCCCCACCCGAGGTTTCCGTGCGGTTCCCGGAGGTTTTTGTCCTCCGGCAACCACCTTCAACTAGCATCGCAACCGGCTTCGACTAAATAATTAACGATTTTCAAAACGGAAACCACTTTCGACCATTAGGGAGACTGACAAAAACCTCCGGGAACCGCCCGGAAACCTTGGGTGGGGCGCAAAGTCTCCAGAGGTTTCCGTTCAGGTGTCCTAAGTGGGACGGGGCATTACAGCGCCAGAGACCCCTGGTTCGATCCTAACTACGGAGGCTGTCTGTACGGAGTCTGTACATTCTCTCTGTGACCACGTGGGTTTTCTCTGGGTGCTCCTCTTTCCTCCCACACTCCAAAGACATGCGGGTTTGTAGGCTAATTGGCTTTGGTAAATTGTAAATCCCTGTACGATAGTGTTAGTGTACGGGGATCAGTGGTCAGTCTGGACTCAGTGGGCCGAAGGGCCTGTTTCCGCACTGTATCTATGAACGAAACCAGTCTCCCTCTATTCCTCCACAATGTTCTGTGTCCTCCCATTTATTGTGCATTCCCTTTAGTTGTTATTTGCGTTGACTCAACTGATCGGACCATCTACATCTGTCCCGTCTCAAACACTTTCCATTCCTGACAACCAAACCGTGAAGATTTGCAATATTTGCATACTCCGTTATCACGTTACCTACCCCAAGATATCTCTGAGGATTGTCACCTTGTCGTGGTGGAGCAGCTTGTGTGTGGTCCTGAGATCCTGAGAGCGATGCTGTCTGGAGCGATGCTCCTGGTAGGGCCACCCATGGCGGTACGGTCGAGGGGGAGGTCTCTGACAAAGAGCAATCCCACCAAGACCTCAACGGTGGAACAGGCGGAGGACGATGGCTGACCTTAGTGGAGCGTCACAACGGCTGGGAAGGCGGATGAAGGCTGCAGCAGAAAAGGGTCCCCGGTCGTCTTGGACTCCATGCCACTGGATCCTGACCCAGATCTGTCGAGGACCGTGGGGTGGCCGTCTGTGCACCAGTCTCCTCACATTAAACAAAGTCACACACAGGCGTCCTCCAACCCTGGAGACGCCCATGGTCAGCCATGACCGAAGGGGACCTAAGAACTCCAGGACTAGTTTGGTTTAGGTTAGAGATACAGCTTGGAAACAGGCCCTTCGGCCCACCGGGTCCATGCTGACCAGCGATCCCCGCACACTAACACTATCCTACGCCAAAGCCAATTAACCTACAAACCTGAACGTCTTTGGAGTGTGTGAAGGAACCACAGCACCTGGGGAAAACCCACATGGTCACGGGGAGAGCGTACAAACGCTGTCCAGACAGCACCCGTAGTCAGGTTCGAACCGGGGTCTCCGGCACCGTAAGGCAGCAACTCTACCGCTGCGCCACCGTGCCACCCAGGTCTAACTCACTAAAATGTAACTCACTCACTGGTCCAGAAGAGATCTAAAGAAGGGTCCCGACCCAAAACATTGCCTGTCCATGTACTCCAGAGATGCTGCTTGACCCACTGAGTTACTCCAACATTTTGTTTTCTACGCAAGATTCCAGCATCTGCAGTCCTTGTCTAGGTTTACCAGAATGCAGCTGGATTATAGGGCATTCGTTATAACGTTGGTACCTCCACCAATGTAAAGCACTTTGGTCAACGAGAGTTGTTTTTTAAATGTGCTATAGAAATAAAAGTGACGATTTGACTTGATTATAAGGAGAGGTTGGACAAACTTAGATTGTTTCCTCTGGAGCGCCAGAGGCTGAGGGAGAGAACTTGTTACAAGTATATAAAAATATGAGAAGCATAGAGAGGGGAGGCAGACCAAACCTTTTTCCCAGGGTGGAGGTTTCAAAGACTAGAGGGGCAACGTGCAAAGGAGATGTGTGGGACATGTTTTCCTTGAGGAAGCACAATCTGCCACGGGCAATGATGGTCCAATTCCACACGGCCATCCTAGAGTCTGTCCTCACCTTCTCCATCATGGTCTGGTTTGGCTCAGCCACCAAGCACGACACCCGGAGGCCGCAACGAATCGTCCGATCAGCTGAGAAGGTTATTGGCTGCAACCTTCCCTCCATCGACGAACTGTACACTGCAAGGGCCAGGAAGCGAGCGGGCAAGATCATCTCTGACCCCTCTCACCCTGGCCACAAACTCTTCGAATCACTTCCCTCTGGAAGGCGACTCCGGACTGTCAAAGCTGCCACAGCCAGACATAAATACAGTTTTTATCCACGAGTAGTTGCTCTGCTCAACAGCCAGAAATCTGTAGCCTCCCTTTGATCTGGTATTTTGTTGGTTCACATGCTTGATCAATGGTGTTTTATCATTAATGTTTTATTATTATTAATGTTTAGTGTTTTCTGAGTCATTCGTAACTGTCGCTGTATGTCATGTTGTTACTTGTGGGCAGAGCACCAAGGCAAATTCCTTGTATGTGAATACTTGGCCAATAAACTTACTTACTTACTTACACAGAGGGTGGTGGGGGCCTGGAATGCACTGCTGCATTTGGGGGTGTAGGTGGAGGCAGATACGATAGCATCGTTAAGGGCTTTTAGATTGCCACAAGGATATACGGGGAATGGAGTGAGATGCATCGCGCACAACAAATGGATCATATATATTTCAATCAAGTCCCTTTTATTCTTTTTAACTCTCATGGGTATGCCTGGTCTGTCCAACATAGTCCCACAAGACAACTCCCAGTCGAGTAAACCTTCTCCGAACTGTTTCCAATGCTCCTACATCCTTCCTTGACTAAGGAAACCATACTGTGCGCAATATTCCAGATGGGCCGAATGGCCTAATTCTGCTCCTGGAACATACATTTGCATCAGAGCCCTACTTAACTGATACAATGACTGACAGCGGTCCTGAGCTTGCATCAACCTCATTGAAGACCCTTGGACTATCGTTACTGGATTTTATCTTGCCCTAGAAGTTATTCCATTTATCATGTACCTGTACAGCTCGATTGTAATCGTGTCTAGTCTTTCCACTGACTGGTTAGCATGCAACTAAAAGCTTTTCACTGTACCTCGTTACACATGACTCTAACCAAACTTAAGGGGCTGTCCCACTGCGGAGACCTAATTGGAATTAGAAGAGTTTGCCCTCGACTCATACTCGCAGCATGGTCGACACGGGGTCCGAGGAGGTCTTTGTAACTGTCCTTCGTGTTCGAGAGTGGTCCCCGCGGTTGCGGCGTATTTTTCAACATGCTGAAAAATGCCCGCGAGTAAAAAAAGGTCGCCATGGAAAAAAAAAATCGATATTCTTTATACTCATAGGTTTAGTCGAAGTAGGTCGTAGCTGGTCGGCATGTTAGTCGTAGGTAATCGAGGGTAGTCGAAGGAAGTCGTAGATAGTCTTCAACATAGTGGAAGGGTGTTCGAAGGGAGGTCGAAGGAGGTCGTCTTCACTCTCCACTATTCGGTGTCCAATTTCCCCGAAGTTAGTCGAAGCTAGTCTTCAACATAGTCGAAGGAGGTTGAAGGAGGTCTTCAACATAGTCGAAGGAGGTCTTCAATGTGACATTTATCCTAAACTCTCCTAAACTCGCCAATTAGGTCGCCGCAGTGGGACAGCCCCTTAAAAGTCGGAAGAAGGGTCTCGACCCGAAACGTCACCCATTCCTTCCCTCCATAGATGCTGCCTCACCTGCTGAGTTACTCCAGCATTTTGTGTCTACCTGAAACTAGATAACACCTCCCCACTGCCACAATGAAAAAAAAACATTCTGTTAGATTTGCAATTTCTTCATGTACCTGCACATCTTGCACTAGAACATATAGATCCCATCTGCACCTCAGAGCTCGACAATCTGTCACCATTTAGATAATGGAGTTTTTTTTATTAATGTTCCTGCATAATGGACAATTTCTCATTTCCAATATTAAACCATCAGGCAGCTCATCATCCACTTGCTTAACCCAGGCGGACCTCTTTGTGCCTCCATCGCATAGCCCGCTCCTTTGTGGCAGGTCAGCGTTGTGCCTCTGGTGCCTTCATCCATAATCATCTAAAACGAGGACTTTCATATGAAAATTTAGGAATTGGTTTGCCATCCAAAAGGATGGTGGAGTCTCGCCCACAAGATGCTTGCAGATGGTGAATAGTACAGGGAGAGCAGCGTAGGTTTACAAGGTTAATTCCCGGGATGGCGGGACTGCCATATGCTGAGAGAATGGAGCAGCTGGGCTTGTACACTCTGGAGTTTAGAAAGATGAGAGGGTACCTCATTGAAACCTATAAGATTGTTAAGGGCTCGGACACACTAGAGGCAGGAAACATGTTCCCGATGTTGGGGGAGTCCAGAACCAGGGGCCACAGTTTAAGAATAAGGGGTAAGCCATTTAGAACAGAGATGAGGAAACACTTTTTCTCACAGAGAGTGGTGAGCCTGTGGAATTCTCTGCCTCAAGAGGGCGGTGGAGGCCGGTTCTCTGGATGCTTTCAAGAGAGAGCTAGATAGGGCTCTTAAAGATAACGGAGTCAGGGGATATGGGGAGAAGGCAGGAACGGGGTACTGATTGGGGATGATCAGGCATGATCACATTGAATGGCGGTGCTGGCTCGAAGGGCCAAATGGCCTACTCCTGCACCTATTGACTATTGTCTGTTGTCCATATTCAACAAAGGTGGACACAAATTGGGCGTCATTTTGCACATAATTTACGCGACATCATTTACACATCACGATGTGGGGTGGATTATGATGTGATATAGGTTCGCGTTCTGCGTGCATTGTGCGTGGTGATGTAGGCAGTGACGCGCGGTCACGTGCGGTGCCCCAGGATTTTGGGATGTACAAAATCCTCGCGCGCTACCTGCATCTCGCAAATGACACCCACGTGGGACAGGCCCTTAACTCATCGCACAGGCAGCATCTCTGGACAGAAGCAATGGGTGACGTTACTTCAGACTTCCCATTCCTTCTCTCCAGAGATGCTGCCTGTCCCGCTGAGTTACTCCAGCATTTTGTGTCTGTCTTCAGTTCAAACCAGCACGGGCAGTTCCTTGCAAGACATATTTAGTAAAGGGTCCTGATCTGAAATGTCCCCTGTAGTAACCCTGTTCCATGGTACGGGCTCATTCCAAGAGCTGTCCCGAGTTTTTAAAAAATCAAACTGGTGGTAAGCACGGAGAATGAACGTAGCGGGTACGTCGGAGCTCGGGGACGTCCCTTAGCGGCCCGTAACGCTAACGGCAGGTACTCGGGAAGACTCGCTAACGGCAGGTAAGCACGGGAAGACTTTCAACGCGTTGAAAAATGTCCACAAGAGCCCCCAGTACCACGAGCGGCCATTACCGTGAATCTCCGAGTTGGAATCAGGGCAAACTCGGGAGAGAGAACTCTTGGAATGAACTCATACAGTGGGACAGGGGTTTGAGGCAGCAACTCTACCGCTGCACCACCGTGCCGTTGTTAGTTAAAGTACAGCATCGAGCTTGCAGTTCACCCACAATCTCCCATCAGCTCCTGTAGACAGTTACCACAGCACAGATCAATACCACACAATTCCTTCAGATCACTTAATCTGAAGAATTTCTGCTGTCAAGCAATTGGCAACTTTTCTTATTCTGTTCAACGTGATTTATAAGCCCTCCCTCATGCGATCTCTGTCTGCAGTGATGAGGCTTAGAGTCTTACAGAGATACAGTGTGGAAACAGGCCCTTCAGCCCAACTTGCCCATACCGACCAACATGTCCCAACCACACTAGTCCCACCTGCCCACGTTTGGTCCATATCCCTCCAAACATGTCCTATCTACCCATGTTCAAGAAGGAACTGCAGATGCTGGAATATCGAAGGTAGACAAAAATGCTGGAGAAACTCAGCGGGTGTGGCAGCATCAATGACAAAAATGCTGGAGAAACTCGTCTGAAGAAGGGTTTCGCCCCGAAACGTTGCTATATTTCCTTCGCTCCATAGATGCTGCCGCACCCGTTGGATTTCTCCAGCATTTTTGTCCACCTATCTATCCATGTATCTGTCTAACTGTTTCTTAAATGGTGGGATAGTCCCTCCCTCAACTACCCCCTCTGGCAGCTTGTTCCATACAGCCACCACCCTCTGTGTGAAAATGTTACCCCTCAGACTCCTATTAAATCTTTTCCCCTTCACCTTAAACCTATGTCCTCTGGTCCTCGATTCACCTACTCTGGGCAAGAGATTCAGTGCATCTACCCGGTCTATTGCTCTCATGATTTTGTGATTGGAGGCTCTGCTGCAGCCTGGGGCTCCCCTGGAATGGGCACCGCTCATAACACCGAGGGCATGGACTGGACTTTGAAAATGGTGGCACTATCTGGACTCTACTGGGCTGTTTGTAATAGAAATTAATTCCAAGAGCTCTCTCTCCCGAGTTTCAAAAAAATCAAACTCGTGGTAAGCACGGAGAATGAACGTAGCGGGTACGTCGGAGCTCGGGGACGTCCCTTAGCGGCTCGTCACGCTAACGGCAGGTACTTGGGAAGACTCGCTAACGGCAGGTAAGCACGGGAAGACTCGTGAAGATTTTTCAACATGATGAAAAATGTCCACAAGAGCCCCGAGTACCGACGAGCGGCCGTTACCGTAAATCTCCGAGTTCCAATCAGGGCAAACTCGGGAGAGCTCTTGGAATGAACTCGTACAGTGGGACAGGGGTTTAAGACTCAGCACTCCCACCATGCAGGCAGCACGGTGGTGCAGCGGCAGAGCTACTGTCTTTCAGCGCCAGAGACCCGGGTTCGATCCTGACCACGGGTGCTGTCTGTACGGAGTTTGTACGTTCTCCCCATGACCTGCGTGGGTTTTCTCCGAGATCTTCGGAGTCCTCCCACACTTCAAAGACGTACAGGTTTGTAGGTTAAATGGCTTTGTGTTAATGTAGTGTGTGTATGTGAAGGGATCGCTGGTCGGCGCGGACCCGGTGGGCAGAAGAGCCCGTTCCCGAGCCGTGCCTCTAAAACTAAAAGAATGCCATTGTGTGTTTGCACTTTGTGCAAGTGAGAATATATATAGCATGGATCCATTGAATCATTCCTTCACTACACGATGGCAGTCCCATGCCATTTGGTTTCCCTACGCACAACCTCTACGGGTTACTGAGCCCAGGGGTCGCTCAACCATCCCAGATAGCTACACGGCAAACCTTGACAGTTCCAAAGAGGGTTGCCAACTGTCCCGTATTAGCCGGGTCATCCCCTATATTGGGGCTAAATTGGTTTCGTCCGTGTCCCGTGTTTGACCGCTACTACTCGGGTCGAGGGGACTGTCGGGTCGGAGCGCCGCGTCCGGCCCCGCCTCACCCGTCCCGACGTAGTGCAGCCCATGGAGTGCAGCAGCAGCAGCAGCAGCAGCAGCGCCTCGCCCGTGGCCCCGTCGGTCGCTCGGCAGCCCGGCCAGCTGTCCGACCTTCGGGCCTTCGCTTACCGCCCACACCACCACCACCCCTCCTTCTAACGGCCGATCATCGGTTCATGAGTTGGACGGGGCGCCGGACTGTGCACGCGGCCCCCGGGGCCAAAACCCCTCAGCTGGCCCGCCGGCTGGGCTTTGTGTGCAGTCCAGCACCCGGGCCGACTCATCATTCACCCACCCAGCCACGGCCCAGTCGGTCAACGAATTGCCGTCGGGAATTTGTCCCGTAGTTTGACCTGTTGTCCCTTATTTGGGGGTGAGGAAGTTGGCAACCCTAGACCCACAGCACCTGCAATCCAGCCACTTCGTACCCGCCGAGCAGAACTATACCCTCGGGACCAGTGGAACCAGTCGATTTGGCCGTGTGTGTGCAGAATGGTTACTCCACGATCAATACCCAGATCAATTTCCTCCTCAGCACAAACAGTTCTTCAAAATAAATTCATTCCCTCTTGAACTATTGATGTAAGAAAATAGGAGATGGAAACTAAAAGCTGGAGTAACTCAGCGGGACGGGCAGCATCTCTGGAGAGAAGGAATGGGTGACGTTTTGGGTCGAGACCCTTCATCAGGTTTCTCCACCCGAAACGTCACGCATTCCTTCCCTCCGGAGATGCTGCCTGTCCCGCTGAGTTACTCCAGCTTTTTGTGTCTATCTTTGGTGTAAACCAGCATCTGCAGTTCCTTCCTGCACAGGTAGGAAGTAGGAACTGCAGATGCGGGTCTACAAAAAGTTCCTATCAAACTGCCTTTATTAAAGTCGGCCCCCAAAGAGGGTGTGGTGACAATGTATAAGATCTCCTGATACTTATTGTTACTTGCCTTTAGTTATGAACATTGGGTGTGAATCCTGGAACTCCCTCCACTATCATCACAATGACTTCAAGGAGGTAGCTCAGGGTTAATCAAAGATCCTATAGCGGAGCAAGATAGACCACTCCTGCTAAATGCAATGGGCTGACGTGCAGTACGCAACGGAGCGGAACGAGGGCCTTTTTTCACCCATTTCCGTAACCCGACCCGACCCGACCCACAGTGTAATCAACGTTGCGGGGGAACAGTTTGTGTTAATAAATTAAAATTCTGAAAATGAGGAGAAGAATTTTACCAAAGAACTTTTATTTTTACGAGGATGTTTCCGTAACCGGCTTCCGTCCCCGCGCTAGTATCTTCGCTCCGCTATGACGGGATCTTTGGTGCGGAGACGGAAGCCGGTTACGGAAACGGGGCCGGAAATTACCCACGAATCTGCCCATGACCGTACTACGTCTTTTTCGTCGAGTGGTCTATCTTGCTCGCTGTAGGGTCGTTGGGGTTAATCTTCTCAGGACCAATTGGGGAAATGCAATAAATGCTGGCACTTCCATCGGCCCCCACAGCCCGTCAATGATGCGTTAATTAACAGGGGTTAGTTCAAACACAAAGGGATTGATAGTCACACATTAAGCATCGGGAGGAGAGGACATCTATTTATTGCTGTCGTAACACATCATAAATCCATCCCACATCGTGAAACATGCGCCCGTCATTATCAGAGACCCACACCACCCTGGCCACACTCTCATCTCATCACTGCCATCGGGAAGAAGGTACAGGAGCCCGAGAATTGTAACGTCCAGGTTCAGGAACAGTTTCTTCCCTACAGCCATCAGGCTATTAAACACAACAACCTCATGAGCTCTGAACTATAATAGACTCTTATTATTATTATTATGATTATTATTGAACTGTTATTGTTTGTTTTTTGAGTATGTATGCATGTGTATATACTGTATGTCGTTGTCACTGAATGTAGTTGTCACTTGCGGGCAGAGCACCAAGGCAGATTCCTTGTATGTGAATACTGCGCCAATAAACTTATTCATTCATTCATATATATATGTGTGTGTGTGTGTGTGTGTGTGTGTGTGTGTGTGTGTGTGTGTGTGTGTGTGTGTGTGTGTGTGTGTGCATGTGCGTGTGCATGTGCGTGTGCATATATATATATATGTGTATGTGTATATATATATATAAATAAACATATGTGAGTATGTGTATACACACACTGACCTTTTTTTCTCTCTTTCGTTTATCATATTACTTATTATATTTGCATATTCTGCTGTGCTGCAGCAAGTAAGAATGCCATTGTTCTCTCTGGGACACACGACAATAGAACCCTCTTTTCACTCCTGACTCATTATCAAGAGAGCACAAATTGCAGACACTTATTAAAAGAAAGTTCTGGAAACACTCAACAGGTCGGGCAGCATCCGAGGAGAGAGAAACAGTTCATATTTCAGGGGTCAGTGCTGGAGTAACTCAGCAGGTCGGGCAGCATCCCAGGAGAGGCCACATTCCGCGCGGGGGGGGGGGGTTCGTCCTTCAGTCTGTGGAAGGGTCTCGTCCGGAAGCATCACCGACCCATGTTGTCCTGAGAACCTGCCTGACCCGCTGAGTTACTCCAGCACTCGGGGACTTCTTTAATGAACCAGCATCTGCAGTTCCTAGTTTGCAACCTTTCATGTCAATACCTGGCCTGCTGAGCATTTCCAACGTCTTGTGATTTTACAGGCAAGTTAGTGATATCTTTATTTCAAATATATCTAATTCCGTATAAGTGATTCTTTAAACAATAAACAGTTTGAGGTTGCGGGAGTGCACGGCTTAATGTTCAAGGTTAACAGCGTGCGTGGTCATCCAATAATGCTCCAGGATTGGTACAAGGACATTTGGGGAGATATCGGGACCATCTGGGACCGTAGTCCCTGGACGCTGGACTTACCTCTAACATCGCTGGAGAACTGAGCCGAATGCCTGGTCACAAAGTGCCTCAGCTGCTGGTCAAGATCAAAGGAGGTCAGGTCCACATCCCAGGAGCGCACGCCTGCGTTTGGGGGAAATCAAAGACAAGCAAACGTCAGCCACGCCGTTACCAGCAAGGGTCACACAATAAGAGGAGGCCGTTCGGCCCCGACTTCCCACCATCGACTCCATCCACACATCACGCTGCCTTCGGCAAAACAGCCAACGTAATCAAGGACATGTCCCATCCCGGTCATTCCTTCTTCTCCCTGCTCCCTTGTGGTAGAACGTACAGAAGCATGAAAGCGAGCACCACCAGACTCAGGATTTACACTTCCTGGGAAACAATAGACAATAGACAATAGGTGCAGGAGTAGGCCATTCGGCCCTTCGAGCCAGCACCGCCATTCAATGTGATCATGGCTGATCGTCCCCAATCAGTACCCTGTTCCTGCCTTCTCCCCATATCCTCTGACTCCGCTATCTTTAAGAGCCCTATCGAGCTCTCTCTTGAAAGCATCCAGAGAACCGGCCTCCACCACCCTCTGAGGCAGAGAATCCCACACTCACCACTCTCTGTGAGAAAAAGTGTTTCCTCATCTCTGTGCTAAATGGCTTACTCCTTGTTCTTAAAACGCATCAAAGGCTTGTGTTGGAAGGAACTGCAGATGCTGTTGAGACACGGTGGACCACGTGAAGGTTGCAATTTGTCAACCCCAGCGCATGGATTAAAGATGCGGTGGCCAGGGCCCCTTGTGCCTCGGCCGATGGCCATATGGTCACCCTGAGACCATGTGGAGGGGCCATTCGGCTGCCTGTTCACGGGCTACACTCCCAGCCCCAGCAGCCAGTAGGCCTAAGCTCACACTGTCTGGAGCCCCTGCTCCTCTGCTCAGCTGAGGGAATGTAAGAACAGAACAAGGCAGATACAATAGCGGCATCGAAGAGGCTTTGTGATGTTCTTGAGTTGGTGTATAGGTGCTGCCTGCTACGGATAGATTAAGGTCATAAGTGGTAGGAACAGAATTAGGCCATTCGGCCCATCACGTCTACTCCGCCATTCAATATGATCATGGCTGATCATCCAACTCAGTATCCCATACCTGCCTTCTCTCCATACCCCCTCATCCCTTTAGCCACAAGGGTCAAACTCCCTCTTAAATGTAGCCAATTAACTGGCCTCAACTACCTTCTGTGGCAGAGAATTCCACAGATTCACCACTCTCGGTGTGAAAAATGTTTTTCTCATCTAGGTCCTAATAGACTTCCCCCTTATCCTTAAACTGTGACCCCTTGTTCTGGACTTCCCCAACATCTGGAACAATCTTCCTGCATCTAGCCTGTCCAACCCCTTAAGAATTTTGTAAGTTTCTATAAGATCCCCCCTCAATCTTCTAAATTCTAGCGAGTACAAGCCGAGTCTATCCAGTCTTTCTTCATATGGAAGTCGAATTCATTCCATCAAGTCTATTCATCCCATTGAGTCTATTCTGCCATTCAATCATGGCCGATCTATCTCTCCCTCCAAACCCCATTGTCCTGCCTTCCCCTCATAACCCCGACACCCGTACTAATCAACTAATTATTGGTGACCCTCAGACGATCTTTGTTCAGATTTTACTGGCTTTATCTTACACTAAACGATATTCGCTCGTCATGTATCTGTACCCTGTGGACGGGTCGATTGTTATCATGTATTGTCTTTCCGCTGAAGATAGATACAAAAAGCTGGAGTAACTCGGCAGGGCAGGCAGCATCTCTGGAGGGAAGGAATGGGTGACGTTTTTTGGTCGAGACCTTTCTTCTGACTGGTCAGACTGGTTTCTGCTGACTGGTTAGCACACAATAAAAAGCTTTTCACTGTACCTCGGTACACGTGACAAACTAAACTAACATAGAAACATGGTAATATAGAGAATAGGTGCAGGAGGAGGCCATTCGGCCCTTCGAGACTGCACCGCCATTCAATATGATCATGGCTGATCATCCAACTCAGTATCCTGTACCTGCCTTCTCTCCATAGCCCCTGATCCCTTTAGCCACAAGGGCCACATCTAACTCCCTCTTAAATATAGCCAATGAAGTGGCCTCAACGACCTTCTGTGGCAGAGAATTCCACAGATTCACCACTCTCTGTGTGAAAAATGTTTTTCTCATCTCGGTTCTAAAAGACTTCCCCCTTATCCTTAAAATGAACAATACCTAATAAACGAAACGGATTAGATGTCCCACAGCTGAGACGAGTACATTCCTTTTTGCAATGCAAAATCTCAATGATGCTCACAGCCTCAGTCACAGCAAGGAGGTCAGGTTTGTTATGTGATCTTTGCTGCCAGCAAGTCAGATCTGGGCAGCTTACACCCCAGCGGTATGAATATTGACTTCTCTAACTTCAAGTAACCCTTGCTTTCCCTCTCTCTATCCCTCCCCCTTCCTCGTTCTCCAGCCAGTCTGACTGTCCCCCTGATTAAATTTTATCTCTACGCTTCGTTGCCAACTTCTACGGGCTGACGTTGATCTATTCTACATTATCCTTCTCCTTTGATGTCTTGTCTTCACACCCTCCCCTTCCTTATCTCTGTGTCTCCCTCTCCCCTGACTCTCAGTCTCAGGCGGGGTCTCGAGCCGAAACGTCACCCCATTCCTCCTCTCCAGAGATGCTGAGTTACTCCGGCATTTTTGGGTGTTAAACCAGCATCTGCAGTTCCTTCCCACACAGATCTGGGCAAGGTTTGGTTTGAGTGGATGACTTCCAAATTAACACAATGCCTCGGCTGCCGGATGGGGCGAGAATATTTCTGCCTCTGCCCCAGATTAATTGCGGTAAATTAGACAGCGGTGATTTGGACGGGTGGGTGCAGCATTGAGACAGAATAAGAGCAGCAGTAATCGATAGCCAGCTCGCTGTAACAGTTGTTCGGCACTGAGCTCAGTCCCAAATGGGTTGCAACTGATGCAAAGTGATGTTATTGCCAGCCTGCTCGAAGACTTGTTGTTGATGCGCAATTTTAGTTTCGCTCTGCGCAGAATTCGGTCCCTCGACAGAGTCTGTGAGGCAGGAGCGGAGAGGCCCATTGCCTGCTAATCACCCCACGCTGGCTGAGAGAGAGACTGGCTAGGTGGCAACGCTCGAATGTCGGGGCATTTCCAACCTGCGATAAAGGTTCTAAAAGGGTCGACTGGGCTTGTATTCACTGGAATTTAGGAGGATGAGAGGGGATCTTATAGAAACATATAAAATTCTGGGGTGGGAGATTGCAACCCTCACGTGGCCCGCCCTATTTCGACTAATGCAATCAACTCGACGTGCACAGACGGAAGATCAAATAGAACAAGTTGTCCAACAACTTTAGGCTGTGCACGCCACACGCAAGAAGCAGAAAAAGATACAAATTTCTTAAAGGATTGGACAGGCCAGAGGCAGGAAACAAAATTCCCGATGTTGGGGGAGTCCAGAACCAGGGGTCACAGTTTAAGAATAAGGCGTCGGCCATTTTGGACTGAGATGAGTAAAAACTTTTTCACCCAGAGAGTTGTGAATCTGTGGAATTCTCTGCCACGGAAGGCAGTGGAGGCCAATTAACTGGATGTTTTCAAGAGAGAGTTAGATTTAGCTCTTAGGGCTAACAAAATCAAGGGATATGGGGAGAAAGCAGGAACGGGGTACTGATTTTGGATGATCAGCCATGATCGTATTGAATGGCGGTGCTGGCTCGAAGGGACAAAATGGCCTCCTCCTGTACCTATGTTTCTAATGCCTCTCTTGATTTTATGTACTTCTATCAAGTCACCCCTCAACCTTCAACGTTGTAGAGACAACAATCATAGAAACATAGAAAATAGGTGCAGGAGTAGGCCATTCAGCCCTTCGAGCCTGCACCGCCATTCAATATGATCATGGCTGATCATCCAATTCAATATCCTGTACCTGCCTTCTCTCCATACCCCCTGATCCCTTTAGCCACAAGAGCCACATCTAACTCCTTCTTAAATATAGCCAATGAACTGGCCTCAACTACCTTCTGTGGCAGAGAATTCCAGAGACTCACCACTCTGTGTGAAAAATGTTTTTCTCATCTCGGTCCTAAAAGACTTCCCCCTTATCCATAAACTGTGACCCCTTGTTCTGGACTTCCCCAACATCGGGAACAATCTTCCTGCATCTAGCCTGTCCAACCCCTTAAGAATTTTGTAAGTTTCTATAGGATCCCCCCTCAATCTTCTAAATTCTAGCGAGTCTATCCAGTCTTTCCTCGTATGAAAGTCCTGACATCCCAGGAATCAGTCTGGTGAATCTTCTCTGTACCCCCTCTATGGCAAGAATGTCCTTCCTCAGATTAGGAGCCCAAAACTGTACGCAATACTCCAGGTGTGGTCTCACCAAAGCCCTGTACAACTGCAGTAGAACCTCCCTGCTCAAATCCTTTTGCTATGAAAACAAACATGTAGTTCTATTGCACAATTCACAGCCCATGTTGGATGTCCAAACGCAACTTGTTGCTGATGAAAAATAGTTCTGCAATGCTGCAGAAGCATTGGAAATGCAGCAGTCTGTTTGTGTACAGCAGTCGCCCAGGGTCCAACTGCAGCACAGCCAGGCGCTGATCTTTGATGATGTTGGCTGAGGGAGAAATGATGGCAAGAACACAGTGGCGCAGCGGTAGAGTCGCTGCCTCACGGCACCAGAGTCCCGGGTTCAACCTTGCCTCCGGGCGTTGACTGTACGGAGTTAGTACATTCCCTCCCTGACCACGTGGGTTTTCTCCAGCTGCTCGGGCTTCCTCCCACACTCCAAAAACGTACACATTTGTAGGTCTACGAAGGAACTGCAGATGCTGGAAAATCGAAGGTGGACAAGAGTGCTGGAGTAACGCAGCGGGTGAGGCAGCATCTATGGAGCGATGGAAACGTTGCCTATTTCCTTAAGTTAATTGGCTTCGGTAAAAAAAATGTATGTAGGATAGTGCTGGTGTACGGGGTGATGGCTGGCCAGCACGGACTCGGGGGGCCAAATGGCCTGTTTCCGGGCTGTACCTAAAGCCTAAAGGGCCTGTCCTACCAGCATCCGACTCCATGCGATGAGCGCAATCAAACTAGAAGCAGGGGCCGCGCGGAGGTCGGGTGATCCCCTGTACAGGGCCGTTCCCACCAGCATGCGCCTGCATGCGGCAAGCGCCACCAAACCGGCAGCGAGGGGCCGCGCGGAGGTCGGGGGAGTGGCGCAACGCGGCGCAAAGTGAGGCGAACTTGGAGCGAAGTCTTAAGGTAAGTTCGCCAGGACAGAGAGGGGCACACAGAGAGGGGCACAGAGGCACACACACACAGAGGGCCAAGGAGCCACAAACATAGAGGGTCACGGAGGCACCTACAGAGAGGGTCACGGAGGTGGTGTGTAATGCGTCGAGGCGACTGCGAGCCGACAAGCCGTTGCCGCGCGGAATTTTTGAACATAGTCAGTTTTTCGGAGCCCCGCGCGATGTCGGGACGAACTCCACACAATTCCGCACGGCTCCGGCGATCGAAGTGGGACCGGCCCCGCGACGCCGGACGGCTCAAGCGACCACGTTAGGTCACCCTCATCGCATGGAGTTGCATGCTGGTGGGACAGGCCCTTAAAGCTTCCCTGCAGAAATCTGACTGTTGGGTTACTTGCATCAGTTTCACGTCTCATCTAGCAGACAGGTCAATAATGCTGCAGGATGTAATAAAAAAGAACTGCAGATGCTGGTTTATTGCTTCCAGTCCCCCCCGTCCCCCCCCTTCCCTCCCCCCCCCCCCCGCACGCTACAATCAGTCTCCAGAAGGGTCCAAGCCCAGAACATCAACTACCCATTTTCTCCACAGTTGCTGCCTGACCTGCCGAGTTACTCCAGCATCTTTTAATCTATCTGCAGTAAGGGTGTTGGCCAAGGCTTTTGTGCTGAGGAGTCTGGAGTTTGATTTAAACACACGGCCAGGAGTTCCGTTTGGAGACACAGCATGGAAATGGAAATCGCCGGCCAGCGATTCACACTAGTCCTGCCTGACCCCACGTTCTCATCCACTCCCTACATAACCAGGGGCCAACCCAGCCTGCAAACCTCTGCATCTTTGGGATGCGGGAGCACCCGGAGGAAACCCATGCAGCCTGAGGGAGAACGTGCAAACACCGTGCAGACAGCACCCAAGATCAGGATTGAACCCAGGTCTCTGGCATCGTGATGGAGTGGCTCTACCCACTGCGCCACCGTGCCACTCCGAGTCCCCTGTATATATTTTAACCATGCAAGTCGTGGGGGAGATACAACATGTTAATTCCCATTCACCTCATTGCTGCTCCATTAAAATCACTCCAGCACATTTTACATTTTGTTGCTCAAAAGCCTTTGCTTTTTATTGTTTGTCTAAGTATCTATAAATACTTCCACCCGCACCACGTCCAAAATGATTCTCATGAGATTGCAGGTGCATAATGTGAACACAAGAACACACTAGGCTTTAGTTTGATATCACTTATTGCAGACTGTGGTGACCTGAGAGACCTGATCCAGGCTTAATTATATCCGGGAATCTATCGGTCCGGATCGAGTTTCCTCCCTGAATCCCTGAACTGCATTGCAGTGTAATCTGATCCCCATCAAATGGACCCACTGCCTCCAGCCACGCCATTAAACAGACAGATGTTCTCCGTCTTGCGTTGTTTTTTCCTCCTGATCTCCACAGGCTGAAATTGGGAAGGACGGCACTGGCCAAACTGACTGCCCGCTTTGACATTCAGCTGAGGCAGCCGAGTATCGTGCAGTAATTTTACAAAGATATGCAGACAAATACATCTTCATCCAAACAACGCCAGGGTAAATCTAAGGGCGAGTCTGAAGAAGGGTTTCGGCCCGAAACGTCGCCTATTTCCTTCACTCCATAGATGCTGCCTCACCCGCTGAGTTTCTCCAGCATTTTTGTCCACCCCAGGGTAAATCTAACTTGTTAATCCCCACACATTTGGCTTTTCTCCTCGTCGCAGTTCTTCATTGATATTCACGAGCGACTGCACAACAGAGAAGCCATGGAATAAAGAAGAGCAGAGCTCAGAGGGCTCAGAGGGCAGAAGTCAATGGATATTTTTATGGTGTAGAATGATGGGATCTCGATTAGTTAGGGTGCCAAGGGTTATGGGGAGAAGGGAGCTGGGAAGGAAAGTCAGATCAGCCATGGCAGAGTAGACCTGATGGGCTGAATGGCCTAATTCTGCTTCTACAACATATGAACAGGCCCTTCAGCCCACATTGTCTGTACTGAGCATGATGCCTATCCTATTATCAAAACACTACTATCATATCTGCCTCTGTCATTACCCCTGTGTTTCAGGCACCCACATCTCCATTAAACTGATCCAGGCTCAGTCACTCTGTCTCTGTTGAAGGACATTGGTGAACCACATGGTAGATATTGCTGGAGGAACTCAGCGGGTGAGGCAGCATCAACGGAGTGAAGGAAAAGGTGACGTTTCGGGTCGAGACCCTTCTTCACACTCAGACCTTTAGTGCACCACATGCTTACCTTGACAACTCAGTGATTTCACAGTCACAACTCCTGCCGTCAGCTATCTTCACACCCTTTGGAGAACAGTAAAAGGCCATTCAGCCCCTCTGTTCAGGCCTGACTCTCAGTGCTCCCATCAGCCCGTTTCACTGCCTCATTTCCCCCTTTCACTGGAGTTTAGAAGGATGAGGGGGGGGATCTTATAGAAACATGTAGAATTATAAAAGGACTGGACAAGCTAGATGCAGGAAAAATGTTCTCAATGTTGGGCAAGTCCAGAACCAGGGGCCACAGTCTTAGAATAAAGGGGAGGCCATTTAAGACTGAGGTGAGAAAAAGCTTTTTCGCCCAGAGAGTTGTGAATTTGTGGAATTCCCTGCCACAGAGGGCAGTGGAGGCCAAATCACTGGATGGATTTAAGAGAGAGTTAGATAGAGCTCTAGGGGCTGGTGGAGTCAAGGGAGAAGGCAGGTTATTGATTGGGGACTACACAAAAAGCTGGAGAAACTCAGTGGGTGCAGCAGCATCTAAGGAGCGAAGGAGATAGGCGACGTTTCGGGTCGAGACCCTTCTTCAGACTGGGGACGATCAGCCATGATCGCAATGAATGGCGGTGCTGGCTCGAAGGGCCGAATGGCCTCCTCCTGCACCTATTTTCAATGTTTCTATGTTTTCACCCCAGTTATAAGGAGAGGCTGTCCAGGCTGGGACTGTTTTCCCTGAAGCAAACAAGGCTGAGAGGTGACCTTGTATGAGGTTTACACAATCTCTCCCCTCCACTTTCAGTCTCATGAAGGGTGGCGACCCAAAACGTCGCCCATCCTTCTCTCCAGAGATGCTGCCTGACCTGCTGAGTTACTCCTGCATTTTGTGTCCATCAGGGGCATAGACAGGATGGATGTGTTTAAGAAGGAACTGCAGATGCTGGAAAATCGAAGGTAGACAAAAGTGCTGGAGAAACCCAGCGGGTGCGGCAGCATCTATGGAGCTAAACGTTTTGGGACATTTCACTGTACCTCAGAACACTTGACACTAATCACAAAACGGTATCTGTGGCACAGCATTAGAGTTGCTTAAGCCCCTGTCCCACGATGGGAGTTTACCCAAGAGCTCTCCCGAGTTTAAATAAAAAAATCAACCTCGTGGTACTTCAGCTACAAGAGTATTTTTTTAACTCTTGGAAGTTTTTTCACACTGTTGAAAAAACTTCACGAATTTACGAGTTTCCCGCGTACCTGCCGTTAGCGTTACGAGCCGCTACGAGTCATCCACGAGCTCCGACGTACCCGCTACGTACTTACCATGAGTTTGAAACTTGGGAGAGCTCTTGGGTGAACTGACATCATGGGACAGGGCCTTCACAGCGAATGCAGTGCCGGAGATCCGGGTTTAATGCCAACTACGGGTGCTGTCTGTACGGAGTTTGTACGTTCTCCCCGTGACCTGCGTGGGTTTTCTCCGAGATCTTCGGTTTCCTCCCACACTCCAAAGACGTCCAGGTTTGTAGGTTAATTGGCTTTGGTGTAAATGTAAAAATTGTCCCTAGTGGGTGTAGGATAGTGTTAATGTGCGGGGACCAATATCATTTTGCTGAACTGAAAGTGCCAGCCAAGATATAGTAAAAAGACACAAAGTGCTGGAGTAACTCAGCGGGTCAGGCAGCATCTCTGGAGAACATGGATAGGTGACTATTCGGGTCGGGAACCTTCTACAATCTGAAGAGGATCCCAACCCAAAACATGAGCTACCCATGTAGTTCCAGAGATGTTGCCTTAAGTAGGGAGATGAGGAGGAATTTCTTTAGTCAGAGGGCGGTGAATCTGCGGAATTCATTGCCACAGACTTGGAGGCCAAGTCATTGGGTATTTTTAAAATGAAGGTTGACAGGTTCGTGATTTGGAAGGGCATTAGAGGTAGTGGGGAGGAAGCTGGAGAACAGGGTTGAGAGGGGAAGATAGATCAGCTCTGATTGAATAGCGGAGTAGATTTGAGGGGCTGATTGGCATAGTTCCCCTCCTATGATTTATGAAGTTATGCCTGACCAACTGAGTTACTCCAGCACTTTATGTCTTTTTTTGTAAACCATCACCTGCAATTCCTTGTTCCTACAGCCAAGGGCGGCACAGTGGCGTAGCGATAGAACCTCACAGCGCCAGAGGTTCGATCCTGACTACGGGGTGCTTGTCTGTGCGGAGTTTGCACGTTCTCCCCGTGACCTGCGTGGGTTTTCTCCGAGATCTTCAGTTTCCTCCCACGCTCCAAAGACGTGCAGGTTCTCCTTGCGTGTGGCGTGCACGGCCTAAAGTCGTAGGACAACCTGTTCTATTTGATCTTCCGTTTGTGCATGTCGAGTTAATTGCATTAGTCGAAACAGGGCGGGCCACGTGAAGGTTGCAATCTTCCACCCCGGTGAATTGGCTTGGTATAAATGTAAAATTGTTCCGAGAGTGTGTAAGGCAGTGCTAATGTGCAGTAGGGCTAGTAGGGCTCGTTGGGCCGAAGGGTCTGTTTCCTCGCTGTATCTCAAAATTAAACTAAACTAAATTAAAACAAAAAGGTACAGTGCCGTTTTCCGGGACAAACTAGTTTGCTGACAGAGGGCCAGGGACACAGTGTCGGGGACAAGGGATCTGGGGCCTTCTGCTGGAAACCACTCTCCGCAGATTAGATTATTTTTGCAGAGTGGGCATATCCTATTGTCTTAATAGCTCCTCTTTACCACACTGGAGCGAAGCTTCCCTCGCTAATGGCGCCCAGCTGCAAGATCAGTAACGGAAACTCAAACCCGATGCATAATTTAGCAGGACCTCGAGTGCCGTTTGCAACTGGTCCATTTTTAAAAATGTATTAATAGAAATCTAGGTGAAGGAACAAGGTTAAAAAATACCGCAGAACAGATAGTGGAGGAAAACAATAGATGGAGGTGGCGGTGCCAAGTGGTGAGGTAAGGTGTAATAAGTGTTAAAGAAGGAACTGCAGATGCTGGAGAATCGAGGGTTACACAAAAAGCTGGAGAAACTCAGCGGGTGCAGCAGCATCTAAGGAGCGAAGGAGATAGGCGACGTTTTGGGTCGAGACGTTTTGGGTCTGAAGAAGGGTCTCGACCTGAAACGTCGCCTATCTCCTTCGCTCCTTAGATGCTGCTGCACCCGCTGAGTTTCTCCAGCTTTTTGTGTAACCCTAAGGTTTAATAAGACAATTTAAGGGACGCACTATGTCCATTAACTGAGATTCGTTGAGCATCTCTCTCTTCCCTCTGGAGTCGGAGGGCTATGAGTTCAAGTCCCACTCCAGGGACCCTGTGTGTCTTGTACAGTCTAATGCCCCTGTCCCACTTAGGAAACCTGAACGGAAACCTCTGGAGACTTTGCGCCCCTCCCAAGGTTTCCGTGCGGTTCCCGGAGGTTTTTGTCAGTCCCCCTGATGGTCGAAAGTGGTTTCCGTTTTAAAAATCGGGAATTTTTTAGTCGAAGCCGGTTGCGATGCTAGTTGAAGGTGGTTGCCGGAGGACAAAAACCTCCGGGAACCGCACGGAAACCTTGGGTGGGGCGCAAAGTCTCCAGAGGTTTCCGTTCAGGTTTCCCAAGTGGGACAGGGGCATAACTGTCCTCATTGAAACTTACCAAATACTGAAAGGCTTGGATAGAGTGGATGCGGAGGGGATGTTTCAACCAGTGGGAGAGTCTAGGACTAGAGGTCACAGCCTCAGAATTAAAGGATGTTCCTTTAGGAAGGAGATGAGGAGGAATCTCTTTAGCAGAGGGTGGTGAATCTGTGGAATTCTTTGCCACTAAAAGCTGTGGAGTCCAAGTCATTGGATATATTTAAGGTAGAGAGATAGATTCTTGATTAGTATGGGTGCCAGGGGTTATTGGGAGAAGGCAGGAGAATGGGGTTAGAAGGGAGAGATAGATCAGCCATGATTGAATGGCGGAGAGGACTTGATGGGCCGAATGGCCTAACTCTCTCCTATCACCTTTGATGTTATGAACTTTGCGAATGGCGGAGTAGACCTGATGGGCCAAATGGCCTAATTCTGCTCCTATCATTTACAAAGTATAACATAACACTCAGGGAGTATGTCCCTGCTAAGTTTAGATCAGACATTCAGTTGAGCTACTTGTTGGATTGCAACCTTGTTGTAGTCGGGGGGCTTGTGTGTCTCAGTGACCCCTAGAGCTCTGCCAGCGGGAGATTCGTCTCCTGTTACGGTCTCCCATGCTGGACAGGTCGGAGGGTAGAGGCGAGACGAAGAGCGATCCACTGGTCCTCCAGGTTGGAGGTTGAGCACGGGGCTAACACCCCTCTCGTAAAACACATGCGTTACGTAAACAGCAAGTGAAGGAATCAACGCTGCTGGGTCTGATGGACTTCCAGGGCTATCGACAGATGTTAGGATGAATGTCAATGGTGAAAGCCGAAAGGAAGAGAACCACACAGCATCCCAAGAGTAGCCCTGCACTGGAGACTGGAAGGGCGAAGGAAAAGAGGGAGACCCAAAACCACCCGATGTCGAACCATAGAGGAGGAAATGAAAACGATGAACCTGACCTGGGGTAGTGTCCAGAAGCTAGCCCGGAACAGACAGGAGTGGAGGACCTTCATTGCTGCTCTACATGCCAGGAGGCATCATAGGCAGTAAGTCAGTAAGTAATTCAGTCAAGGGCTTGCCTGCCTAAAGTCCTGTGATGCATGGAGTCATACAGCATGGAAAAGGCCCTTCGGCCCGACTCGTCCATGCTGACCAAGTTGCTTCATCTTAGCTAGTGCTATTTGCCCGTGTTTGACCATGACCTCCAATTGTTCCTCCAATTTGCACCTGGGCCTCACTCTGACAGTGGTGGAGTGGAGGTGTTCTGCAACTCCAGCTATGTCTCACCGATGTACAGACGTTGACACCTGGAGCAGCGGATACAGTAGATGAGGTAGGAGGAGGTGCAAGTGAACCTCTGCCACACCTGGAAAGACTGTCGGGGTCCTTGGATGGAGTCGAGGGGGGAAGGTAAAGGGACAGGTGTTGCATCTCCTGCGGTTGCAGGGGAAAGTACCTGGGGAGGGGATGGTTTGGGTGGTCTCATCCACACCCTATACACTAGGGGGCAATTTACAGAAGCCAATTAACACACAAACCCACACACGTCCTTGAGAAATGGGAGGAATCCGGAGCATCCGAAGGAAACCCACGTCACAAGGAGAAGGTGCAAACTCGTGTGCGTACATGGAAACATGAAGGCTGATACCAGAGTTGGGTTGAGGCCGTTCCTCAGATGTCACGAGCATAACCCGTCCACTGTTGACCAGAATATTGAGGGCAGCTTATAGAGCGGCATGGTGGCGCAGCGGAAGAGTTGCAGCCTTAAACCGCTGGTTCGATCCTGACCACGGGTGCCGTCTGTACGGAGTTTGTACGTACGTCCATCCCGTGACCGCATGGCTCCGGTTTTGCCCACACTCTACACATGTACAAATTGGTCAGTTAATTGGCTTTGGTAAAAATTATAAATTGTCCCTAGTGTGTAGTGAGTGCTAGTGTAATGGGGATCGCTGGTCAGCGCGGACTCGGTGGGACAAAGGGCATGTCTTTGCGCTATAACGGGTCGTTTTCACAATGGCAGGCAGTGACTAGTGGGGTACCGCAAGGCTCAGTGCTGGGACCCCAGCTATTTACAATATACATTAATAATCTGGATGAGGGAATTGAAAGCAATATCTCCAAGTTTGCGGATGACACTAAGCTGGGGGGCAGTGTTAGCTGTGAGGAGGATGCTAGGAGACTGCAAGGTGACTTGGATAGGCTGGGTGAGTGGGCAAATGTTTGGCAGATGCAGTATAATGTGGGTAAATGTGAGGTTATCCACTTTGGTGGCAAAAATAGGAAAACAGACTATTATCTAAATGGAGGCCGATTAGGAAAAGGGGAGATGCAGCGCGACCTGGGTGTCATGGTACACCAGTCATTGAAAGTAGGCATGCAGGTACAGCAGGCAGTGAAGAAAGCGAATGGTATGTTAGCTTTCATAGAAAAAAGATTTCAGTATAGGAGCAGGGAGGTTCTACTTCAGTTGTATAGGGTCTTGGCGAGGCCACACCTGGAGTATTGCGTACAGTTCTGGTCTCCAAATCTGAGGAAGGACATTATTGCCATAGAGGGAGTGCAGCGAAGGTTCACCAGACTGATTCCTGGGATGTCAGGACTGTCTTATGAACAAAGACTGCATAGACTCGGTTTATACTCTCTAGAATTTAGGAGATTGAGAGGGGATCTTATAGAAACTTACAAGATTCTTAAGGGGTTGGACAGGCTAGATGCAGGAAGATTGTTCCCGATGTTGGGGAGGTCCAGGACAAGTGGTCACAGCTTAAGGATAAGGGGGAAATCCTTTAGGACCGAGAGGAGAAGGAATTTTTTCACACAGAGAGTGGTGGGTCTCTGGAACTCTCTGCCACAGAGGGTAGTTGAGGCCAGTTCATTGGCTATATTTAAGAGGGAGTTAGATGTGGCCCTTGTGGCTAAGGGGATCAGAGGGTATGGAGAGAAGGCAGGTACGGGATACTGAGTTGGATGATCAGCAATGATCATATTGAATGGCGGTGCAGGCTCGAAGGGCCGAATGGCCTCCTCCTGCACCTAATATCTATGTTTCTATGTATATCTCTGAACTAAGCTAAACTAAACTGCTGACCTCTCTGGGTCCTTGAATGCACATCATCTGTGCACTCTACCCGACCCCAAACTGAGCATTTGACCTACATCCACTCAACCATCAAGACCACCTGCTTCCATCCCCGTAATATCCCTCATCCCCATTGCTAGCTCACCCCAAAGGAAGTCACTGTCACTTCCTCCACACTTTCACTCACCCACTCTCCTTGCGCTCTGTAGCTAAAAAAAATAAATTATAAAATAAATTATAAAAGGGCTGGACAATCTAGATGCAGGAAAAATGTTCCCAATGTTGGGCCAGTCCAGAACCAGGGGCCACACGGTCTTAGAATAAATGGGAAGCCATTTAAGACTGAGGTGAGAAAATTTGGTGAGAGTTGTGAATTTGTGGAATTCCCTGCCACAGAGGGCAGTGGAGGCCAAGTCACTGGATGGATTTAAGAGAGAGTTAGATAGAGCTCTAGGGGCTAGTGGAATCAAGGGATATGGGGAGAAGGCAGGCACGGGTTATTGATTGGGGACGATCAGCCAAAATCACAATGAATGGAGGTGCTGGCTCGAAGGGCCGAATGGCCTCCTCCTGCACCTATTTTCTATATTTCGACGTTTCTATGCTTCTTACTCTCATCTCACCCTCAATTATAAAATGTTTGGATATGTTAGGAGATCGATCCACGACCTCTCTCCTCCCTCCCACTTTAATCTACTCCAGTCCTCCAACCCCATCAGTCTGTCGCACCACAAATATTCTGTGCTCCAGCACATTCACATTGTATTCATGCCTTAATCTTCCAGCAGAAGAGCTTTACCAGGGGGTAGTATCAATAAGGGCAGCTTGGACAAACTTAGATTGCTTTCTCTGGAGTGCCAGTGGCTGAGGGAAGACCTGATGGGAATATATGAAATGACAAGAGGGACAGATGGTGTAGACAGTCAGAACCTTTTCACCCCAAGGTGGAAATGTCAAAGACTAGAGGGCATAGCTTAAGATTAGAGAGGCAAAGTTTAAAGGCGAGGTGCATGGTTAGTTTCTTGTACACGTAAGGTGGTGCGTGCCTGGAATGCACTGCCCGGGGTGATGATAGAGGCAGATGCAATAGTGGTATTGAAGAGACTTTTAAATAGGCAAAGAGATCTGTAGGAAATGGAGGGATAGCGATCACATGCTTGTAGGGCGGATTATTTTAACGTAGCATCATGTTCGGCGTGGATATAGCGTGCCGAGCTGCGCTGTTCCATGTTCTAAATAACCGTTGGGATTACTTCGCCAAACTCTTCGATGTCCTGGCTCTTTCTTCCCTCAGAACTCGCCTTAAACAATCAGCATCACGTGGACGGCACGGTGGGGCAGCGGTACGGGCCTGTTCCACTCGCGACCGCGCGGTACTGCCTACGCCACCACGCCTCCCCACGTGCCTCACCACGCGCCGTGCGTCGTGACACGTAAATGATGTCGCGTATATGGCGCGCAAGTGATGCCCAAGTGGGACAGGCCCTGTAGAGTTGCTGCCTCACAGCGCCAGACACCTGGGTTCAATCCTGGCTATGGGTGCTGTCTGTACGGAGTTTGCACGTTCTTCCTGTGACGGCGTGGGTTTTCTCCGAGCGGTTACCTCCCGACGTGCAAGTTTGTAGGTTAATTGACTTTGGTAAATTGTCCCTAGTGGTAGAGTAGTGCTAGTGCACGGGGTGATCGCTGGCTAGCACGGACTCAGTGGGCTGAAGGTCCTGATTTCTCTCTGTATCTCTAAATTCTGACCCACTTCACATACTGGTATAACAATTGGCTGTACTTTTTGCTTTGCTCACCTCCCCCAAAATCTCCCTGTGCCATTGGGTGTCAATTCTAGCTTATTTAATTTGTGGATGCATTTCCTTACAATTTGGTGTTCTAAAGGTGCAACATACAAGCATGTTGCTGTAACTCCCTCTCACCTCATTACCTGGGACAGTCTTCTCAGTTGTGTTTATTTTAATTTTAGAGACACAGCGCAGAAAGAGGCCCTTCGGCCCACCGAGCCTGTCCCGACCAGCGATCCCTGCACACTAATGGGGCCTGTCCCACTGTACAAGCTAATTCAAGAGCTCTCCCGAGTTTGCCCTGATTCGAACGCGGAGATTTACGGAAATAGCCGCTCGTGGGTACTCGGGGCTCTCGTGGACATTTTTCAACATGTTGAAAAATCTTCACGAGTCTTCACGAGCTTACCGTGTTTCCCGAGTACCTGCCGTTAGCGTTACAAGCCGCTAAGAGACATCCCCGAGCTCCGACGTACCCGCTACGTACATTCTCCGTGCTTACCACGAGTTTAATTTTTTTTTTAACTCGGGAGAACTCTTGGGTAAACTTGTACAGTGGGACAGGGCCCATAACACTATCCTACACACATTAGGTAGGGACAATTTAGAATTTTACCAAGCCAAGTAACCTACAAACCTGCACATCTTTGGAGTGTGGGAGGAAACTGGAGGTCCTGAAGAAAACCCACGCAGGTCACGGGGAGAACGTACAAACTCCACACCAACAGCGTCATTAGTCAGGATCGAACCTGGGTCTCTGGTGCTGGCCGACAGCAACTCCACCTCTGCACCACCGTCGCGCAAGTGTTCTGGGCCCGTGACCACCAGGTTCAAGAACAGCTTCTTCCCAACAGCCATCAGGCACTTTAACACTGCACAACACTAACCCCAACCCCTGCATTTATGATCTTCCATGGACTGTCTTTGCATCTTCCACTGTAATAGTTAATGATTCAATTCAATAATACTTTATTGTCACAAGTCATACCTAGATACAGCAAAATGCTTTGTATTACATACAAGTGGTAAATGAATATGGCAGAGCTCACCCAGGCAGTATTGAAGTGTTGCCACGTTTCTGGTGCCGAGAAAGTCACAAATGTTCACAGAACAGTCCTATCACCTGTGCGCGGCTGCAGATAGCCTCCTGTTGGGTCCCCGTTGATTGTTGGCTGCCCCCCCACTGAGTCCCCCCATTGTTCTCAGTGGCTCCCAGCCGGGTCCCACCTCCCCTTCTTTCCTGGTGCCCACCCCAACCCCCCCCCACCCCCCCCCCCCAGCGCCAAGTTCACCCCCTTCGTTCAGTCCAAGTCCACCCCCTTCATTCAGTCCAAGTCCACCCCCTTCGTTCAGTCCAAGTCCACCTCCTTGGCGCCAGTTATCTATCATTCACAATTTATTGATTATAGATTATTAGGCATTTATCTGTGTGTTGTTGCATTAATGGGCCTGTTAAGCTGCAGCAAATAAGAATGTAATGGTCCCATTTCCAGTACTCACGGCAATTAAACGCGTTCACGACTCTCTTGGCTCCAAGTGTGCGAACCATTGTTTTTGTACTGCGTTTGCTGCAGAGCCTTACTCTGCATTGAAAGGCTAAAGGCTATTTCCTTTCCCACAGGATTAATAGCAAGCACATCCAACGACACTCATGGGTCTATAGAGTGGATGGGAGGAGGATGTCTTGTCTCCTCATGCTCGTTTTGCTATAATTGATGGTCTACTCCAAACCCAAAGATTTCCCTCACCCCTGCTTATCTATGTGCAGTCTAATCCTCCATAGTGTTGCATTATGTCTGCCCACAATTTGATAAGAAATAAATCCTGTTATGTCTGCTTCTTATTATCGTTGCACCAGCTCTTCCGACGGTATGGGGTCTGCTTTAACAAGGTCACAGAGAGAGACCACTGTTTACTACCTGTGGTCCAGACAGCTGCAGTGTGAAAGGAGTGGAGCTCAAACCTTCCCACTTCAGAGGTTGTGCCAGACAGCGACACACGCCATCAACAGCAATCAAACACTCACACATTCCCTGCAAGCACTGACTCATTCCAGGAAATGTCTCGAAATTGGGGTACTTCTCGGAGTCCCCTGCTGATTGAGACTTAGTTTATGGGCAATCTACAAACACTCAGATCAAAATCATTGCCGGTACATAATCTGGAGGTAGAGAGATTGGGGAAATACACAGAAAAGGTGTTGAAGTCAGCACAATTCAGCTATGATCATATTGAATGCTGGTGCAGGCTTAAGATGCAACTTGTCCACATTTTCTTATATTCTAGGGTCTTCTGCAAATACTAACACAGTGCTCTGGTCCTTTATTGATACTAATACCCTCTCTTCCAATATATTACAATGCATATATTTGGCTAATATTCCAATTTGCAAACCACAGCAGAGTGGCAAGAAATATTTATATTGATTATATAGCAACAGCAGTCAAGTCCATGGTATTAATGAGGGAGTCTTTAGCCAAGCAATGAGAAATGCTGCCATTTTGGGCTCCAGAATTCTGAGCAGGAAATTGGCATCTTAAAGTCCTTCATTAAGAGAGGACAAATCTTTTCAGTTTAAAGCTATTTTATGGTTTCAAACACTTCAATATGCCTCCCAAACAATTTAGTTGCTGAACAGTTAAACCAGAATGGGGAGAGGGAAAAAAAGCAGCATTTGCAATATAACAAAGTATTATTCAACTATACAAAAAACAGCAGGCGTTGGAAGTTCTGACCAAGTTGTCAGACCTGAAACATTGCCTGTTTCTCTTTCCACAGATGCTGCCTGATTGATTGCATTTTCACTGTATTCGTTCAGTATTATGTTTGCAACTGTCTTTGATGTCGGAAGTAACTGACTGGAGTACTTCACCACAGGTAATCCTTGTTCCGGCTTTTGACAAATACCATACCATTTCCTAAGGAAAGATCTTAACGATAAGGACAGGCACCAAAATGTGTTTGTTTGAGGAGATACTTAAATTGTAACATTGCACCACCTTGATTAATTCAGAAGCTGCGACAGTTTTAATATGATACAAATATGAAAGGTGGGTCTTTGTGGTAAGACTATAAATTGGGAGATTGTCTGCCCTCTTGGGTAGATAGCAATAAGCTGACGGGCAGGATTTCAAGGAAAAATAGTTTTTTCACGGAGCCCTGGCCAAAATGTATCCCTGAATCAACATGGCCAAAAGGCAACATCCAGTCACTGAACTTGCTGTTTGCAGGAACTTGCAATGCACACGTTGTCTGACGTGTTAGCCACATTCAAACAATAGCAAAAGTACGTCATTGTTTGCAGAAAGTCCAGAGACATTCTGAAATGTTAAATCTTCCTTTGCAACCCGCATAAAATGAGCAAACAAGCACAATAGACATGTACAAATATGCACAAATGAGCAAACATGCTACTGAAGTAGGGTCCCAACTCTTTTCCCCAGAGATGCTGCCTGACCCTGTTGAGTTACTCCAACTTTTTGTGTCTATCTTCGGTTTAAACCAGCATCTGCAGTTCTTTCAAACATATGCACACTCATACATTTAATCTGAACATACTTCAGATGATAGTATGTGATAGGAGAAGAATCGGGCCATTCGGCCCATCAAGTCTACTCCACCATTCAATCATGACTGATCTATCTCTCCCTCCTAACCCCATTCTCCTGCCTTCTCCCCATAACCCCTGAACCCTCTAGAGTCTGAACTCACAACTCTCTGTGAGAAACCTATCTCCTTCGCTCCATAGATGCTGCTGCACCCGCTGAGTTTCTCCAGCATATCCTCAATTTTCCAGCATCTGCAGTTCCTTCTTTAACACGTTGCCTATCTCCTTCGCTCCATAGATGCTGGAGTTTCTCCAGCATTTTGTGTACCCCTGACACCCTGTTCTAGGAACATTTCAGGGTCGTGGAAGATTATAGTTTTTTTTTAAATTAAAGCTTATTTTCAACACTGTTTTGTCCTCACCTTGCTCAACGTGGTGGATTGCTGCCCGCAGCTGGGCGTCGGTGCTGATCTCGCCGATGACTATCAGGATGTAGTGTGTGTGGTTGGAGCGGGCTGTCGCTGTCCGCGGTGCTGAGCCTGGAGAGGTTACAGCGGGCGGTCGCTGTCCTTGGTGCTGAAGTTGTATGGGCAGCGGTGCTGAGCCCAGCTCGGCTGCAGCGGGCGGTCGCTGTCCTTGGTGCTGAAGTTGGAGCGATCTCGGTGCTGAATCCTCGCACCCGACGGGCAGCGGGGCTGACCCGGCCGCTGTCGCCATCGCAACCGTGTCAATCAGCGGCTCTCCTCCCTCCAGCTCGACCCTCTTATGCGAGCCGGCTTGCAGATGCATTGGCTACAGCCCTTGACAGGCGGCCGGCTGATGTCAACAACAGCCTATAGAAGCAGGAGGCGGGTGGGACTTGGTGAGGCTGTGCGCACACTCACACACACACTCGAGAAAGAGAGAGAGAGAAAGTGCAAAGTGTTTTCTTACATAAAGTCTGCGTCAGTGCAAGTGGAGAGTGATTGTGGTGCAATGTGAACGTATATGGGCGTGTGTAATGCGCTTTGCTAGACTCATGGTCTGCATTTCAACTACCTATGTGTAGGAAGGAACTGCAGAAGCTAGGTATAACCCAAAGGTAGACACAAAATGCTGGAGTAACTCAGCATTTCTGGAGGGTAGGAATAGGGGACGTGTTGGATCAAGACCCTTCTTCAGACAGAAAAATGGCCCCATCCTGAAAGGTCACCTGTTCCTTTTCTCCTTAACTCAGCTGTGTGACTCGCTGAGTTACTCCAGTATTTTTGTGAACCTATCTACCTTTTTACTTAATTCGGATTCTAATAACATCCTTCAATCCTCACACTTGGATAGACTGCAAGTTTAATGTTACGTAAGTGGTTTGAAAGAAAACAATGGTGCCCTGCTGTTTCTTACAACATAGCAATACTTGAATCTCTGCATTGCTTCATGCAGTAAGCAGGAACATGATTCACGGTGTCTCTAACCTTTGACAAGGATTGACAAATTAAGCAAAACAGAAGATTATGTCAATGTAGAGTGTGGCTGGTTACAGAGAGGAGGATTACATCCAGAATGTGAATCCCTGTCTCCTCAGACGCTGTCTGACCTACAATACATTTCCAGCATGTTCTAAATTAGATTCCCAACGGCATAAAGTCCCTGGGATTTATCTGTTTTTGCCGCATGGAATATTGGCCTGTCAGTAAAGTGCATTAATCATCTTTAAATATCAGCGGAAGTGGCGACATTGATACTCAAAGGTCAGTCCAATGACAACAATGCAATGGCTTGTTGGGTTTTTAATTTAGGAAATATTTACTGCAGATGCAAATAAAAATGGTACATATATTTATTCAACCTCTCTCCACGAATCTCACTCATCTTCATCACCTTAACATCTCCTTATTTCAGACTGTCTCATTGGCAATACATTTTGCTCAAAGCTGGATTGAAAGTGAGAGTGTTCACTAATCACAGGGTTATTGATCTGGTGACATGCCCTGCATTTGCTGTTCCACCTACTGGCAGAGCATACTTTCTGAGAAATCAGTATGGCCTTTAATAATACATTGAAGCTTTGTCTGAAACTATAGCTATCCATGATTAATAACATTTTCCATGACTCTTCAGTTTCTTTTAGGATACCAGTTAAGGATTTGGGAATGGTTCAATAATCTTGTCGGGCCAACAGAATGCAGTGGAATGGGGTGATTGGATTGCACTGTGCAATCCAGCATTGTTTGTTTTGTGATAGCAAATTACCCAGAAGCAGGAGGCCAGAATCTATGGTTATGCTTGATGATTCAGCATTTGCTGTTATGTTAGATCATCAATTGTTGCCTTTTTAGCACAAACAGTTCCTGCTGAGTGTTTTTTTTCCTTTTTGATCTCCATTTTCTCTTCTGATTCACCCTTCCCCCATTGACTTTGATCCCCACCATCCAGACCACAGGGGCTATCTCCATGAGCTCGGACGCCAAGTCCCACTCAACTTCCCCACTCAGTGGAGGGGGTTAAAAGTGAATCACTGATCCGCCTCGCCTGGCACGGGAGTAACCGGTGCAGAGCTAACCATTTATTCCCAAGCTACCGGAAATGTTGCCAATGTAGGGCTCCAGAAATCCAGGATTCTGAGCGGGAAATTGACGTCTGAAAGGGAGGACGAACCTCTTCTCACCATCCTTCCAACGCTTCCCCTCCGAGGATGCACAGAGAGGCACCCAGCCCTTACCGGCAATGCTGCAGAATTAGGGATGCCAACACTTGGATGAGATGGGGATTTGGATGGAACCCAGTTTCAATCAGCACAGAGCAAAATGTACTGCCAAAGAGGCAGTCTGGAATTAGGAGACAGTGTGATGAAGGTGAGTGGGATTTGTGGGGGGGGGGGGGGGGAGGATGAGTGAATACATACAGTACACCATTTTCCTAAAGGCTAGGCTGAAGCATTTGCAACCATGTTCATTCGTAAAGACAAAATGGGTAATCCACAATCACAGCCTCCACTTAGATTCCCACCCTCACAACAGCCGCCATTCATTGTTGAAGGTGATTCATCCCTGGCCAAGTCTCCACCTGCCTCATACTACCTGGAGAGCCCTAAAGCGCCTCCACACTGGAGTGGGACGTTGCGGACTCAACCTGAAGAAGTGGGGCCGCTCGAACTCTGACAAGTGCTACAGCGGGGAGGTGCGGACAACGGCCCACCTACTGACTTGGAGAGGCACGCACTGCGGACGATCTCCGCAGAGGCACAGATGTAAGTACGTAAGTAGGTTTATTGGCCAAATATTCACATACAAGGAATTTGCCTTGGTGCTCCGCCCACAAGTAACAACATGACATACAGTGACGGTTCCGAATGACTCAGAAAACACTAAACATTAATAATAATAAAACATTATGTTTTAATAATAATCAAGCATGTGAACCAACAAAATACCGGATCAATGTAGCAAAATACCAGATGTGGTATTAAGCGATGGCAGAACGCCGTCTGACACATGAGCAAACGAAGGAATCTCTGGCCCAGGGCATCCCTGCATGTGTTCCTCAGCGCAGTGTCCTGGGTAGGTCCAACCACGTTCAGCCGCCTCAACAGTGGTCTCTATTCTACTGGATGGTCAGAAGAGGGCAAGTTCGCAGATGGTTGCACAGTGTTCAATTCCATTGGCAACTCTTCAGCAAGTAAAGCAGCCCTCGCCAGCATGCAGCAAAACACGAGCCAACATTCAGGCTCGGCTGGTAGCTGGGAATTAACAGGCACGCCACAGCATTGCCAGGCACAACAATGACCATCTCCAAACAAGAGGGTCCCACTACCTCCTCTTGATGTTCAATGACATTACTGTTGTCAAGTTCCCCACCACCCTGAGGGTCACCATTGACCAGAACCTCAGATGAACCAGACACCAAATGGAACAGTGGCACAGTGGTAGAGTTGTTGCCTACAGCGCCAGAGACCCGGGTTCAATCCCGGCTACAGGTGCTGTGTGTACAGAGATTGTACGCACTCTCTGTGACCACGTGGGCTTTCACTGGGTGCTCCGGTTTCCTCCCACACTCCAAAGATGTACAGGTAAGTGGTTTAATTGGCTTCGGTAACTTATAAAAAGCATTGTCCCTTATGCGTGTATGTTGGTAGACGGGGTGATCGCTGGTCGGCATGTACTCAATGGGCCGAAGGGCCTGTTTTTGCAGCGCTGTATCTCTAAAGTCTAACATCTAAAGACAGATCAGAGACTGGGAATCCTGCAGTGAATGACTCGCATCCGAACACCCCAAAGCCTTTCCGCCATCTACACATCAGGAACATTAGAGGATATTCTCAGCTTGTCTAAATGAGTACAAGCTCCCAGCACTGTCCATTTCCCTCCCCAGATGTTGCCTGCCTCACTGTGTTTCGACAGCAGATTGTTTTTTTTTTTGCTCAAGATAGCAGCAACTGCATTTCCTCATGCCAAGACAAGAGAGTTCATTGTCATGTGTCCCAGATAGGACAATGACATCCGTGCTTGCTGCAGCACAACAGAATATTGTAAGCAAAAATACAGAACAGTTCCCTTAAGAATTTTGTAAGTTTCTATAAGATCCCCTCTCAATCTCCTAAATTCTAGAGAGGTTCAGGAGATCCTTCACCCCTGCAGCCATTAGATTAATACGGACCGCTAGGCTATAGGGGGATGTGTTTTTGCATTTTTTAAATTGTTAATTATTGGTCTTTTTAAGTATTTATTGCTCTCAAGTGTTGTCTACATTGTATTTTCTGTATTTGCTGTCTGCTTTCGGTTTGAATGCGTGGGTTTGTTGGTTGGGGGCTTCTGGACATCTGAATTTCCCTGAGGGGATCAATTATTCTTCTTCTTATTATTATTCTTAAAAGCCCACTCCTCCCCAACAGCAGTGCCAGTGGCTGCAGTGTGTGCCACCTGCATCATGCAACATCGCTCTGCAGTCATTCTGCCCTGCTCTTCGGGCAACAGCTCCCAAACTAGCAACTTCTATCACCAAGTGGAGGATGGATCAGCTGGCGCATGCAAACACTGCCACCTGCAGCTTTTCCTCCGAGTCGCACACCTTCCCCTAGTATGCAGTGGCATGACATAGAACCAGTGTGAACGGGCTATCAATGGTCAGTGTGCAGACAGAAATGCTGGAGAAACTCAGCGGGTGAGGTAGCGTCTATGGAGACCCTTCTGCAGACTCTCGACCCAAAACGTCGCCTATTCCTTCTCTCCAGAGACGCTGCCTGTCCCGCTGAGTTACCCCAGCTTTTTGTGTCTATCATGGGTACAGGGCTATCCTATGTTTATGGCAGGTATAAAGAGAATTACAAGTTCAAGTGTTGATGGGAATCATTCGAACCAAACTAGCAAAGTGGGACAATGATGAGAGGGGTAAAGTTTGAAGGAGATGTGTGGGGCAATTTTATTTTACGCAGTGGGTGGTTCAATGTGGTTCCTGGGGTGGTGGTAGGGGCACATGCATATTTAGTTTAGTTTGGTTTAAAGATACAGGCCCTTCAGCCCATGGGGCCCATGTCCGTACAGTAACATTATACCACACACTAGGGACAATTTACAATTCTTACAGAAGCCACTTAATCTACCAACTTGTGTGTCTAAAGGGCCTGTCCTACCAGCATCCGACTCCATGCGATGAGCGCAGTCAAACTAGAAGCGGGGGCCGCGCGGAGGTCGGGTGATCCCCTGTACAGGGCCGTTCCCACCCAGCATGCGCCTGCATGCGGCAAGCGCGACCAAACCGGCAGCGAGGGCCGCGCGGAGGTCGGGTGAGTGGCGCAACGCGGCGCAAAGTGAGGCGAACTTGGAGCGAAGTCTTAAAGGTAAGTTCGCCAGGACAGAGAGGGGTACACAGAGAGGGGCACAGAGGCACACACACAGAGGGCCACGGAGCCACACACATAGAGGGTCATGGAGGCACCTACAGAGAGGGTCACGGAGGCACGACATCGAAACGGTGTGTAATGCGTCGAGGCGACTGCGAGCCGACAAGCCGTTGCCGCGCGGAATTTTTGAACACGGTCAGTTTTTCGGAGCCCCGCGCGATGTCGGGACGAACTCCGCACAATTCCGCACGGCTCCGGCGATCGAAGTGGGACCGGCCCTGCAACGCCGGACGGCTCAAGCGACCACGTTAGGTCGCGCTCATCGCATAGAGTTGCATGCTGGTGGGACAGGCCCTTTATGGAGTGTGGGAGGAAACCAGAGCACCCGGTAAAAAAATGGTGCATGTGCAGTATATATGCAGGCACAGGGATCACGAGCAGGCAGATTAAATTAATTTAACGGCATCATGTTCGGCACAGACATTGTCGGCCAAAGGGCCTGTTCCTGTTCTATATTCGATGCTTGCACAAAGCAGGAGTTCTAGGTGTGGTGGCCTGTGGAACAACATCATCGACCATTACCAATTAGTTTCCTGTCACTGGGCCAATTTAGATCCAATTTGCCTTGGATAATCCCATGGGCATTATCCCAGGATGGCACGGTGGCGCAGCGGTAGAGTTGCTGCCCCACAGTGCCAGAGACACGGGTTCGATCCCAACTCTGGGTGCTGTCTGTACGGAGTTTGTACGTTCTTCCTGTGACTGCGTTTGGTTTTCTCCCTGGGAGTAGAATTAGGCCATTTGGCCCTTCAGGTCTACTTGAAGTCCACCATTCAATCGTGGCTGATCTATCTCTCCCTCTCAACCCCATTCTCCTGCCTTCTCCCCATAACACCTGATGCCCGTATCTCTGCCTTAAAATGATCCATTGACTTGTCCTCCACGTCCTTCTGTGGCAATGAATTCCACAGATTCACCACCCTCTGACTAAAGAAATGTTGAATATTGAATGTTGAACTTTGTGGAAGGATTTGCAGATCGATTACTCCTTTTAAAATCTGCAAATAAACATATTGCTCGCTCGTTCCTAAATTGAAGGACAACTGGGAAATGTTGTGAGCAGTGTTTTTTTTATAGGCAGAAAGGGGACTGTTGGCATATATGATCCCTCGCCGTTGGTGTCTATGGTCGATCATCGTCCTATAAGCTGCTCAAGCTGTTTATGGGCCTGACTGCCTAATTTAATTAATACATTCTACTTATTAAACTTAATTTGGCATATCTGCCACTCTGCATAACATTGGGCTCTCTAAACTGCCCCAGATTTGTCGGGAGTAATCTTTTTGTACTAATAACATTTCCAAAGTAAAATTAGAAAATCGAGAGCCATTCGGGGGCTGACTGTTCAACACAGTTTCTTCCCGGCTGTTATCAGGCATCTGAACCGTCCTCTCACCAACTAGAGAGCGGTCCTGACCTCCCATCTACCTCATTAGAGACCTTCAAACTACTTTTAATTGGAACCCTCTATCAGTATACTGTGGATGGCTAGACTGTAACCAAAATGCTGGGGCAACTCAGCGGGTCAGGCAGCATCTCTGGAGAGAAGGACTAGATGATTTTTCGGGTTGGAACCCTTCTTCAGACCGAAAGGTTTTTTTTCTTTTCTCCAGGGATGCTGCTTGACGCGCAGAGTTACGCCAGCATTTTGCGTCTATCTTCAGTATAAACCAGCATCTGCAGTTCCTTCCTACACTCTTGTAATCGTGTACTGTATAGGCTGGGCCGCATGCATTAAAAAGTTTTCCCCGTGACCATGTGGGTTTCCTCCGGGTGCTCTGGTTTCCTCCCACGCTCCAAAGACGTGCAGGTTTGAAGGTTAATTGGCTTTGGTGACAATTATAAATTGTCCCTAGTGTGTAGGATAATACCAGTGTCTCAATACTAGGATCACAGGACTCAATGGGCCGAAGGGCCTGCTTTCATGCTGTATCACTAAACTGAACCAAACTACATTTCACTCAGCAACTCATTAATGCAGGGGCAGTTAGTGCAGGCTTCAAGTGGGTCGGGATAATATACATGAGCACTGTCTTGTTTGCTTCAGTGCAGTCTGTGTCAGCATTGAAGTCGCAAAGAGGCTGTGTCCTCTGGATAGCGTGACCCAGATACCAGTCCTGCGTCTCACAACCTGGTCAATTCTTCACAGTTCCAATAGACAATAGACAATAGGTGCAGGAGTAGGCCATTCGTCCCTTCGAGCCAGCACCGCCATTCAAAGTGATCATGGCTGATCATCCCCAATCAGTACCCCGTTCCTGCTTTTTCCCTTCACACAATACTGCAGGTGTGGTCTCACTAGGGCCCTGTACAACTGCAGAAGGACCTCTTTGCTCCAATACTCAACTCCTCTAGTAATAGAGGCAGGAAACATGTTCCCGGTGGTTTTAAACACACAGGAATATGCGTTGTATCCCTGTGTAAGGTGTAAAATGAAAGTGTCTTGGGGTATTATTAAGAGTAGCATTCCATAGTGTGGAAAATATGCTGATCCAGCACTTCCAGAGGTCCGGAGGGTGCTGGATAATTGGAGAAGGGTCGGGTGGCACAAGGGAAGGACATGCTTAGGTTTATTATTGTCATGTTTACCAAGGGACTGTGAAAAACTTTGATTTGCATGCGATCCAAACTGATCAGATATACCATTAATGCAATCAAGTATAATAGATGGTGCAAAGGGGAGAATATAGTTCTCAGCGTCCCACCCACCCACCCCATACATAGTGTGGTGGTGCCTAACGGCAGCAGCTCGCCTGCAGTCTGTCTGTTTTTTTTTACATTTTTGTCCCGTTAGATGTATGTTTTGATTCTGTTTTTTATTATTTTTTAGGTGTGTATGTGGGGGGTGGAGGGGGGGATGTGGGGGAAACTGTTTAATCTCTTCCCTGTACGGGGACCCGACTTTTTCCCCGTTGGGTCTCCGGTGTCGTTGGGCTTAACATCGTGGAGCCGGAATTACAGGCTCCAACCGGGACCAACCTGAGGGCTCCAGTCCCGGAGTCCCTACAAACCCGTGTGTCTTTGGGATGTGGGAGGAAACCAGAGCACCCAGAGAAAACCCACGCGGTCACAGGGTCAACGTACAAACTCCGCACAGACGACACCTGTGGTCAGGATCGAACCAGCGTCTCTGGGGCTGTAAGGCAGCAACTCTACCGCTGCGCCACCGTGCCGTCCTCAAAGCACAGCTGTTGGCTGCTTTTCTGAGGCAGAGAAACATGTAGATGTAGTCCATGGTGGAAGATGTGGTGGACTGGGCTACAACTACCAACTCTGGGTCTTCTTGAGGCGGCTTGTTTGCCTGAGCTGTCCCACCAGGAGGGCCAACCCTGCCCATCTTGGGGATAAAGCGTCCCATTTCTTCCAGCCTTTTTCCCAATGCCCCAAAGTGCTTTGTACCAGACGCAGTTTGAAATAAGGTCACTGCAGCCCCGTAGGAAACCAGATGTGGCAAGTTCCCACAATCAGTCATCGTTAACAGACAGGTGCTCCATGCTAACACTGGTCATTGAAGGCGAAATATTGGCCTGGACCCAGAGGAGATCTCCCCGACTGCTCTGCAAAGTAGAACAAAGGGATATTTTCTGCCCATTGAGAGGGCAGATAGGTCGCGGATTCAATGCCCTTTGCAACTTTGCAAGAATAAGGAGTAACCCATTTAGAACGGAGACGAGGAAACACTTTTTCTCCAAGAGAGTGGTGAGTCTGTGGAATTCTCTGCCTCAGAGGGCGGTGGAGGCCGGTTCTCTGGATGCTTTCAAGAGAGAGCTAGATAGGGCTCTTAAAAATAGCGGAGTCAGGGGATATGGGGAGAAGGCAGGAACGGGGTACTGATTGTGGATGATCAGCCATGATCACATTGAATGGCGGTGCTGGCTCGAAGGACTGAATGGCCTACTCCTGCACCTAATGTTGATTGTCTATTAACTACATAGAGTAATTCAGCATAGCAACAGACCCTTCGGCCCAAGTTGTCTGCCACAGAAGGTAGTTGAGGCCAGTTCATTGGCTATATTTAAGAGGGAGTTAGATGTGGCACTTGTGGCTAAAGGGGATCAGGGGGTATGGAGAGAAGGCGGGTACGAGATACTGAGTTGGATGATCAGCCATGGTCACATTGAATGGGGGTGCAGGCTCGAAGGGCCGAATGGCCTACTCCTGCACCTATTTTTCTATGTTTCTATGTTTCTATGTTTGTCCGTGCCTACCAAAATATCCTATTATAGGGGAAACATAAAAATGCGCTGGACCCTGGTTGCATCTGCAAACCCACTCACCTTCCCAATCTGTCTTGATCTGATCCCACAACCCAGTCCTGCCACTCCAGACCCCCAGCCGACCCAGAGACCCTGCTCATGACTCCCGTGTCACGTTGCAGAATAATGCGGCGAGCGGTGCAGCGGGTAGAGCTGCTGCCTCCCAGCTCCAAGTGCCCAGGTTCGATCCTCACCTCGGGGTCCTGCCCGTGTTTGTACGATCTCCCACCAGGTGCTCCGGTTTCCTCCCACATCCCAAAGACATGCGGGTTTGTAGGTTAACTATCTTCTGTAAAATGTACTTAGTGTGCAGGGAGTGGATGGGAAAGTGGGATAATATAGAACTAGTGTGAACGGTGGATCGATGGGCCGAGCGGCCTCCGTCCATGCTGCATCTCTAAACTATCAGGATATCCAAACAATTGTATGCCCGATGATTGGAGTTTTACTGTACTCTCTGTGAAGAAAGTCCATTATTTTGCATCTGGGCCGATCGATACCAAACGCTGCCTCCATCTCCCGTGGGAGTCTGCTCCAGAGATTGGCTCTTGTTTAGTGAGGGGAATATTTCTTCAATAATAATGCAGAGAGATTTCATGACAGGAGAAAAATCCTGAGCCAGATTTCTTCACCGTCGCGCTCTCCTCTCCAAACCCAACCCCTTGCTGGGACAGGGGTCAGAGAACCAAAGAAATATACAGTATTATAACAGGCCCTTCGGCCCACCAGATCCAGACTGACCACTCAGCCATCCATCCTATTTTATTGTTACCACCAGAGAGCGGTCCTGAACTACTATCTACCTCATTGAGGTGGGAGATTGCAACCTTCACGTGGTCCGCCCTGTTTCGACGAATGCAATCAACCCGGCATGCACAAATCAAATAAGATCAAATAGAACAAGTTGTCCTACAACTTTGGGCTGTGCACGCCATATGCAAGAAGAAGAAGACCTACCTCATTGGTGACCCTCGGACTAACCTTGATCAGACTTTGCTGGCTTTACCTTGCACTAAACGTTATTCCCTTATCGTGTATCTATACACTGCAAATGGCTCGGTTGTAATCATGTATTGTCTTTCCGCTGACTGGTTAGCACACAACAAAGGCTTTTCACTGTACCTCGGTACACATGACAATAAACTAAACTGTAACACTAACTGTATTGTCTCCGCATTCCCACGAACGTCTTCCAAACCCCCGCCTCCACCCCCACCAACTTCTAGATTCTAACACAATGGACAATCCACGGTGGACAATTAACTTCCCAACCTGCGTGCATTTGCGATGTGGGAGGTAACTCGAGCACCTGGAGGCCATACGCAGAACGTGCAAACTCCACACAGACAGCACCGGAGGTCAGGATTGAACCAGGGTTGGCAGAACTGTCGTGCAGTGGATCTCTCGACTCTGGATCAGTTCCTGTGGACTGGAGGTTAGCCAATGTAACCCCACTTTTTAAGAAAGGAGGGAGAGAGAAATCAGGGAATTATAGACCACTTAGCCTGACATCGGCAGTGGGGAAGATGCTTGAGTCAATTGTTAAAGATGTTATGGCAGTGCATTTGGAAAGCAGTGACAGGATCCGTCAAAATCAGCATGGATTTATGAAGGGGAAATCATGCTTGACTAATCTTCTGGAATTTTTTGAGGATGTAACAAGTAGAATGGATTCAGGAGAGCCAGTGGATGTGGTGTATCTGGACTTTCAAAAAGCCTTTGACAAGGTCCCACACAAGAGATTAGTGTGCAACATTAGAGCACATGGTATTGGGGGTAGGGTATTGACATGGATAGAGAGCTGGTTGGCAGACAGGAAGCAAAGAGTAGGAATTAATGGGTCCTTTTCAGAATGGGAGGCAGTGACTGGGGGAGTGCCGCAAGGCTCGGTGCTGGGACCCCAGTTATTTACAATATATATTAACGATTTAGTCGAGGGAATTAAATGTGACATCTCCAAGTTTGTGGATGACACAAAGCTGGGTGGCATTGAGAGCTCCGATGATGAGATTGCAGGGTGACTTGGACAGGTTGGGTGAGTGGACAGATGCCTGGGAGATGCAGTATAATGTGGATAAATGTGAGGTTATCCACTTTGGTGGCAAGAACAGGAAGGCAGATTATTATCTGACTGGTGTCAGATTAGGAAAAGGGGAGGTGCAACGAGACCTGGGTGTGCTTGTGCATCAGTCACTGAAAGTAAGCATGCAGGTACAGCAGGCAGTGAAGAAAGCTAATGGCATGTTGGCCTTCATTGCGTGAGGATTTGAGTTTAGGAGCAAGGAGGTCCTACTGCAGTTGTACAGGGCCCTGATGAGACCACACCTGGAGTATTGTGTGCAGTTTTTGTTTCCTAATTTGAGGAAGGACATTATTGCTATTGAGGGAGTGCAGCGTAGGTTCACCAGGTTAATTCACGGGATTGCGGGACTGACATATGATGAAAGAATGGGTCGACTGGGCTTGTATTCACTGGAATTTAGAAGGATGAGAGGTGATCTTACAGAAACTTATAAAATTCTTAAAGGATTGGGCAGGCTAGATGCAGGAAAAATGTTCCCGATGTTGGGGGAGTCCATAACCAGGGGTCACAGTTTAAGAATAAGGGGTAGGCCATTTAGGACTGAGATGAGGAAAAACTTCTTCACCCAGAGAGTTGTGAATCTGTGGAATTTTCTGCCACTGTGAGAATTGGCAGTGGAGGCCAATTCACTGGATGTTTTCAAGAGAGAGCTGCACGACTGTCTGTGGCAATTAATTTCATAGATTCACCACCCTCTGACGTAAGAAATTCCTTTTCATCTCCTTTCTTAAGGTATCCCTTTTATTCTAAGTCTTTGCCCACTGGTCCTAGACTCTCCTACTGGTGGAAACATCCTCTCCACATTCACTGTATCCAGGGTTTCTGATGCCATGAGGCAGCAGCTCCACCTGCTGCGCCACCCTGCTACCTTATGCCCCTGTCCCACTTGGGAAACCTGAACGGAAACCTCTGGAGACTTTGCGCCCCACCCAAGGTTACCGTGCGGTTCCCGGAGGTTCTTTCAATTTTTTGGAATAGTCGCCGGGAACATAAAAGAAGCGGAAACCAGTTTTGACCATTAGGGAGACTGACAAAAACCTCCGGGAACCTCTGGGAACCGCACGGAAATGGGGCGCAAACTCTCCAGAGGTTTCCGTTCAGGTTTCCTAAGTGGGACAGGGGCATAATAGTCAAGAGGGAGGTGACAGACCCGGGAAATGCCCAAGACAGGGGTGGTGGACAGAAACCTTGGGGTAAGAGTGAAGTGAGCAAAATAACGCTGCAAATGGTGGAAACACTCAGCAGGTCGGGCGGCATCTGTGCAGAGATTAAAGGTTCAGGTCAAAGATCCGTTGTCAGACTGGTAGAGAGAGAAGAAAGGGATTTTAGTTTCAGAGAGATTGAGGTAAGAATGGGTAGGACCAAAGCGATATTCAGTCTGTTTCTCTTTCCGCAAGCCACCATTTTACGTTGGGCGTTTGCACAATTTTCTGTTGTTTCAGGTTTTTTCCATCTGCAGTGTTTTGTATTCAGTGAGTTGGACAATCTAACCCATGATGTAACCATATAACATATAACAATTACAGCACGGAAACAGGCCGTCTCGGCCCTTCCAGTCCGTGCCGACCATTTATTTTCCCCTAGTCCCATCTACCTGCACTCAGACCATACCCCTCCATTCCCTTCCCGTCCATATACCTATCCACTTTACTTTTAAATGTTAAAATCGATCCTGCCTCCGCCACTTCTGCTGGAAGATCATTCCACACAGCCACCACTCTCTGAGTAAAGAAGTTCCCCCTCATGTTACCCCTAAACTTCTGTCCCTTAATTCTCATGTCATGCCCTCTTGTTTGAATCTTCCCTACCCTCAATGGGAAAAGCTTATCCACGTCAACTCTGTCTATCCCTTTCATCATTTTAAAGACCTCAATCAAGTCCCCCCTTAACCTTCTGCGCTCCTAAGAATAAAGATCTAACTTGTTCAACCTTTCTCTGTAACTTAGTTGCTGAAACCCAGGCAACATTCTAGTAAATCTCCTCTGTACTCTCTCTATTTTGTTGACATCCTATAATTAGGCGACCAAAATTGTACACCAGACTCCAGAATTGGTCTCACCAATGCCTTGTACAATTTTAACATTACTTCCCTACTATATTCTATGCTCTGATTTATAAAGGCCAGCACACCAAAAGCTTTCTTTACCACCCTATCTACATGCGATTCCACCTTCAGGGAACTATGTAGAAATGTACAGTAGAAGCAAGGAATTGCAGATGCTGGTTTACTAAGGAATGACACAAAGTGCTGGAGTTACTCAGCGGGTCAGGCAGCATCCCTGGGGAACCTGGTATAGGTGATGTTTTGGGTCCAACCCGAATCCATGTTCTCCAGAGAAGATCCGCTGAGTTACTCCAGCACTTTGTGCCTTGTTGAAGTGCAGTATGTCGGACATTGAAGGTGAGGTAAGAAATATTTCCTGTCTTCAGACTCGACCTGAAACGTCACCTATCCGTGTTCTCCAGAGATGCTGCCAGACCTGCCTAGTTACTCCAGCACCTTGTGGCTTCCCATTAGGTAGACACCAGGCTCTGTGGCACCAATAGTGATGCAGAGGTTTATACGTCACCCAGAGCAGATTCTGTGGCCTGTTGTTCTGCTGACAATGGGAACAGGTTGCATTTGCAAAGTCAAATCCCATGACATACAAGTATATCCTGCACAACAGCTCTGGCTGGGCTCCAATGCTGAATTGGCTGCCAATGATGTCCAGTGGCTGGGAGTGATCGAGCTTATTTTAACAGATGTGATATATTTCCCTGATCTACCGGGAGTGCTGTATCTTTAGTACCCGGACGTGGCGTCGAAGGTCGAGAGGCCGGAGCAAAGAAGTCGAAGCCAAATAGCCGAACGGAAACTAAGCGTAAACGCCAACGAACCGAAAGGGCGGGGCGCCTAAAAGCCAACTAACCGAATGCCGCTCTGCCGGAAGGTCAAATAACGGACATGATGCCGCCGGGGGGGGGGGGGGGATGGGGGGGGTGGGACTAGTCAGCGATTGTTCCAGACCCCCGCGTCCATCACATCACTGGCTGGTGGAGACGGGAAGGTGGGGGTAATTTTCCCCACACAAGCCATTATTTGACTTTGCGGCAGAGCGGCATTCTGTTAGTTGGCTTTTAGGCGACGCAGCCTTTCGGTTTTGTTTCCATTCGGCTATTTGGCTTCCACTTCTTTGCTTTGGCCTCTCGTCCTTCGACGCCACGTCCTTCGACGCGGTATCTTTACGTGAAGACACAGGTCCAGTTTGCACATGTTCTGATGACTCACTGTCACAGCTCGCACCACCCCCTCAACATTCCCCCAGTCACACAGAGGATAGCAGGTTTTTGGAACGAGATTCCAGAGGAGACAGTTGAGGCAGAAACAATAGCAACATTTAAAAGACATTTGGACAGGTACAAGGACTGGAAAGGTTCAGAGGGATGTGTGCCAAACACTGTCTGAAGAAGGGTCTCGACCCGAAACGTTGCCTATTTCCTTCGCTCCATAGATGCTGCCTCACCCGCTGAGTTTCTCCAGCATTTTTGTCTACGGGCAAATGGGACCAGCTTGTATGGGATACCTAGGGTCGAATGGCCTGTTTCCCATGTTGTATGACACCACGACTATCACCTTTAGAATTCTCCCCTTGTTCTCCGATCCCTTGCTCTTTCCACACCTCTGGAATCACCTACAATAGAAACAGAAAATGCGAGGAACATCCATAAGTCAGGCTGCATCTGCGGAAAGGTTTCAAGTTGTGCAGCTTTCCATCAGTTCAGTTTCTCTCTCCACACGTGCTGCCTGACCTGCTGAGTGTTCCCACATTTTGCGCTTTTATTGGAGATTTCCAGTGTCTGCAATTTTTTTTTGGTGATAATTTGTCCGACTTACGTTACCTCAAAATTAACCCACCAACGACAATACACTCAGCTCCCCTGCAAATATGCTCACGTAAACCTTCCTCTTGTACCAAATTTTTGATCCCTTGTTCTGGTATCTTCTGGAGAGATTAGTGAGGGCGGCAAAGATTATGGGGGGGAAGACAGAATGGATCGACTGGGCTTATATTAAAGAATGAGTTGACTGGGCTTATATTCACTGGAATTTAGGAATATTGTTCCCGGTTGGGGAAGTCCAGAATATGGGGTCACAGTTTAAGGATAAGGGGAAAGTCTTTTAGGACCGAGATGAGAAAATATTTTTTCACACAGAGAGTGGTGAATCTGTGGAATTCTCTGCCACAGAAAGTAGTTGAGGCCAGTTCATTGGCTATATTTAAGAGGGAGTGAGATGTGGCCCTCGTGGCTAAAGGGATCATGGAGAGAAGGCAGGTACAGGATACTGAGTTGGATGATCAGCCATGATCATATTGAATGACGGTGCAGGCTCGAAAGGCCGAATGGCCTACTCCTGCACCTATTTTCTATGTTTCTATGAGAGGGAACGGAAACATATAACATTCTTAAGGGATTGGACAGGCTAGATGCAGGAATTTTTTTCCTGATGTTAGGGGAGTCCAGAACCAGGGGTCACAGTTTAAGAATAAGGGGTAGGCCATTTAGGACGGAGATGAGGAAAAACATTTTCACACAGAGAGTTGTGAATCTGTGGAATTCTCTGCCACAGAAGGTAGTGGAGGCCAATTCACTGGATGTTTTCAAGAGAGAGTTAGATATTGCTCGAAGATAAACACAAAAAGCTGGAGTGACTCACCAGGACGGGCAACATCTGTGGAGAGAAGGAATGGGTGATGTTTCGGGTCGAGACCCTTCTATAGATCTTAGGGCTAATGGAATCAAGGGATATGGGGAGAAAGCAGGAACGGGGTACTGATTTTAGATGATCAGCCATGAAAATATTGAATGGTGGTGCTGGCTCGAAGGGCTGAATGGCCTACTCCTGCACCTATTTTCTATATTTCTATGAATGGGGTTGGGAGGGAAAATAGATCTGCCATGATAGAATGGCAGAGCATACTCGATGGGCCGAATGGCCTCATTCTGCAACCATCAGTCTCCAATGAGGAAACAAAGAACTGCAGATACTGGTTAATACACGAAAGGCCACAAAATTCCGGCATAACTCATTAGGTCAAGCAGCATCACTGGAGAACACAGATAGGTGATGCTTCCTGGAAGGGTCTCACCCCAAAACGTCACATCTCCATGTTCTCCAGATATACTGCCTGACCTGCTGAGTCTCCTGTGATATCAGTTTAACGTGACATTGTGTTCGGCACACAGATTGTGGGCCGAAGGGCCTGCTCCTGTACTGTTCTATAGATTGACACAAAGTGCTGGAGTAATTCAGTGGGTCTGGCAGCATCTCTGGAGAATAAGACTGGTCTGATAGAGGGTCCCGACCCGAAACATCACCAAGTCCAAAGAAGTGTCCCAATCCGATAGAAACATCGAAACATAGAAAATAGGTGCAGGAGTAGGCCATTCGGCCATTCGGCCCTTCGAGCCTACACCTTCTGTGGCAGAGGATTTCACAGATTCACCACTCTCTGTGTGAAAAATGTTTTTCTCATCTCGGTCCTAATAGACTTCCCCCTTATCCTTAAACTGTGACCCCTTGTTTTGGACTTCCCCAACATCGGGAACAATCTTCCTGCATCTAGCCTGCCCAACCCCTCAAGTTACTATGATCCCCCCTCAATCTTCTAAATTCCAGCGAGTACAAGCCGAGTCTATCCAGTCTTTCTTCATATGAAAGTCCTGCCATCCCAGGAATCAGTCTGATGAACCTTCTCTGTACTCCCTCCATGGCAAGAATGTCTTTCCTCAGATTAGGAGACCAAAACTGTACACAATACTCCAGGTGTGGCCTCACCAAGACCCTGTACAACTGCAGTAGAACCTCCCTGCTCTTATACACAAATCCTTTTGCTATGAATGCTAACATACCATTCGCTTTCTTCACTGCCTGCTGCACCTGCATGCCTACTTTCAATGACTGGTGTACCATGACACCCAGGTCTCGTTGCATCTCCCCTTTTCCTAATCCTAATCACCTATCCTTTTTTTCCAGAGATGCTGCCTGACCTGATGAGTTACTCCAGCACTTTGTGCCTATCTTTGGTATGTACAACTGCACAACCCTGCAGTTGTACAGCGTTTTGGTGAGACCACACCTGGAGTATTGCGTACAGTTTTGGTCTCCAAATCTGAGGAAAGACATTCTTGCCATAGAGGGGGTACAGAGAAGGTTCACCAGACTGATTCCTGGGATGTCAGGACTTTCATATGAGGAAAGACTGGATAGACTCATCTTGTACTCGCTAGAATTCAGAAGACTGAGGGGGGATCTTATAGAAACTTACAAAATTCTTAAGGGGTTGGACAGGCTAGATGCAGGAAGATTGTTCCCGATGTTGGGGAGGTCCAGAACAAGGGGTCACAGTCTAAGGATAAGGGGGAATTTCTTTAGGACCGAGATGAGGAAAACATTTTTCACACAGAGTGGTGAGTCTCTGGAATTCTCTGCCACAGAAGGTAGTTGAGGCCAGTTCATTGGCTATATTTAAGAGGGAGTTAGATGTGGCCCTTGTGGCTAAAGGGATCAGGGGGTATTTATTCTTTGGAGCGCAGAAGGTTAAGGGGGGACTTGATTGAGGTCTTTAAAATGATGAAAGGGATAGACAGAGTTGACGTGGATAAGCTTTTCCCATTGAGGGTAGGGAAGATTCAAACAAGAGGGCATGACATGAGAATTAAGGGACAGAAGTTTAGGGGTAACATGAGGGGGAACTTCTTTACTCAGAGAGTGGTGGCTGCGTGGAATGATCTTCCAGCAGAAGTGGTGGAGGCAGGATCGATTTTAACATTTAAAAGTAAAGTGGATAGGTATATGGACGGGAAGGGAATGGAGGGGTATGGTCTGAGTGCAGGTAGATGGGACTAGGGGAAAATAAATGGTCGGCACGGACTGGAAGGGCCGTAATTGTTGTAATTGTTATATGGTTATATGGTTATATTGTATGGAGAGAAGGCAGGTACAGGATACTGAGTTGGATGGTCAGCCATGATCATATTGAATGGCGGCGCAGGCTCGAAGGGCTGAATGGCCTACTCCTGCACCTATTTTCTATGTTTCTATGTATAAACCAGCATCTGCAGTTCCATCCTATTCCATGCTGCAAGTGTGTTGGTGTCAGCTTTAGCAGGTGAAGCTTTAAGGGTGCAAGGTATACAAATAATCTGAAGGCGTGGGCACAAAGCTGGAAGCGTTGACGGCACGTTTCAATGCAATTTCTACAGAGAGTTCTACATTTCCAATGTATTACAGAAATATATGCCTAGGCTTCCCTGGAGTCGGTCCTGCAGCGCCCGCGGTGGCGAGGCGCTGACAGGACAAGCAATGAATCGGGAACACTGCGGCGAATTTCATCTGATTTCCTATCTCCCTCTTTCACATCAAACAGGTAAACAAAAAACTGCATTTGCATCCCTTTCGCTTTATGCATGCATCTTAGCTGAAAAAAAATAACCCTTTTCCTTTTGCATTGCATGTTTTAAAAGGGGGGCTTTACCGGCAACACTTAAAGTCAACAATTAAAATAAGATCTGAATGATTAAAACATGGTTAAGAATAATATGTTAAAAAGACGTCGTTTTGGACTGCGCAATAGCATCCTTGCAATAATGTGTTTTTTTTCTGTTTGCGTTCATCGTTGGCCGTTTTCATTTTGCAATTTTCGAGCTTATGTGACTAGATTTTACACATTTTTTAATCTAAGAATTGGATATTATAACATTCAGCAGCGTTTGATATGATTTTGCATAAATCGTCCTACGATTAAAAATGTGTAATTTATGAAAATACGCACATCTGGAAATGTAATAATGCCAGAACAGATGTGCAGTGCAAATACAAAACGCAGCATAGAATAACTAATGTATTTTTATAATTGTGTCTGTTTGTGTTATATGGAATTACCATGCCAATGAATTCGAATGGAGAAGGCTCTGGGTTTTGAGGTGGGGGTGGGGGGGGGGGGGTATATATGTGGCAAATGAATCCAGGGGAAATGCACATTGTGTGTAACATATTATCTTATGCGTATAATTATTGTGTTTAAATAAGCCACATCATTGATCAAAATCAAATTGTCTTCTCTCTTCCACCCTGATGTGTTGAGTACCTGGATATGGAGGGGGGGGGGGGGGTGCAAATGGATTTTTGGCAAGGGTGTCAGACCCACCTAGGTGAACAGTCATGCTTTGAAGACCATCACAGTGCCCTTCAGTGTTAGCTCAGTGGGACATGCAGGGGACACGGGTTGGTTGAATTACCCCTAATGGTGAATGTGGATTGAGATTTCGAGGGGGTGTAATAAGGTGGACTTGGATTAAGAGGGGGGGAGGGGGGGGGCACTCTCCTTTGATTTCAAACGCTCCTCTTCACATCTGGACACCGAAGATGTCTACAGCAGCAGATGTTGGTACCTGATGAAGCAATTCAGATCAATGCCTCCATCTTGTCAAATGCTGACTCATACCAGGATTTAGTTGTAAAAGAGCCGTTACTGGGGACACCGGCTGGTGAGCTGTTCGACTCAGGAAGTCGAGCTTCAAACACCCTGAACTCTGGGTAAAACCCACTGGCAGAAGGTTCGATTCCCGCTCCAGAGGTTTGAACACGAATGACTCGGCCTTCAATTTTGGATGTGTTATTGAGGGAGTGCTGCACAATCTCAGGTGTCACCTTCCAGGTGAGACTTGAAACAAAGGCAGAGACACAGGAGGCGACAGACAGACGCGGTCATTCAGCACGGAGACAGGCCCTTCGGCCCAACTCATCCATGCCGGCCAAGATGCCCCATCAAAGCTCGTCCCAATTACCTGCATTTGACCCACATTCCTCTAAACCTTTCCTATCCATGTACCTGTCCAAGTTTAGTTCAGTTTAGTTTACAGATACAGCGCGGAAACAGGCCCTTCGGCCCATCGGGTCCGCGCCGACCAGCGATCCCCGCACACTAACACTATCCTACACACACACTAGGGACAATTTTTACATTTACCAAGCCAATTAACCAACACACCTGTACATCTTTGGAGTGTGGGAGGAAACCGAAGATCTCGGGGGAAACCCACGCGGTCACGGGGAGAACGTGCAAACTCCATACAGACAGCACCCGTAGTCGGGATCGGACCCGGGTCTCCGGCGCTGCATTCGCTGTAAGGCAGCAACTCTACCGCTGCGCCACCGTGACTGTCCCGATGTTGAAGTGCCTGCCTCAACTACCTCCTCTGGTAGCTCGTCCCATACACCCACCACCCCTCTGTGTGAAAAAGTTGCCCTACAGGTACCGATTGTATCTTTTCCCTCTCACCTTAAACCTGTGCCTTCTGGTTCACGATTCCCCTACCCCGAGTGAAAGACAGAGCATTCATCCGTTCAGTTTTTGTTTATAGTCACGTGTAACGAGGTACAGTGAAAAGCTTACGTTGCGTGCCAACCAGACATCTGAGATGCAATCGGTCCGCAATAACCAACCTGATCTCCCAGTGGCTCAACACTTCAACCCCCCCTCCCATTCCGAATCTGACCTCTCTGTCCTGGGCCTCCTCCATGCCCAGAGCGAGGACCACCGTAAATTGGAGGAACAGCACCTCATATTTTGCTTGGGCAGTTTATACCCCAGTGGTATGAACATTGACTTCTCCAATTTCAGGTAGCCCTCACTGTCTCCTCCCCTTCTCAGCTCTCCCTCTGCCCAGTGGCTCCACCTCTTCCTTTCTTCTTCCCGCCCCCCGCCACCCTACATCAGTCTGAAGAAGGGTTTCAGCTCGAAACGTTGCCTATTTCCTTCTCTCCATAGATGCTGCCGCACCCGCTGAGTTTCTCCAGCACTTTTGTCCACCGTCTGAGATACAGGATTGGTTAGGATCTATTCCCTATCCTACGCCCTATCTATTCCCCTCATGATTTCATACACCTCCATAAGATCACCCCTCAGCTGGATAATATAATGTGTGCTGGAATCTCGAGCAAAATACAAATTAATTCTGAAGAAGGGTCCCCACCCAAAACGTTATCTGTCCATTCCCTCCACAGATGCTGCCTGACCCACTGAGTTCCTCCAGCACTTTTGTGTTTCGCTGGAAGCTAAGATCAAGGTCAGTTTTCTTAGATGGAACAGATATCAATAGACAATAGACAAAAGGTGCAGGAGTAGGCCATTTGGCCCTTCGAGCCAGCACCGCCATTCAATGCAACTTTACTTTCAAATGTTAAAATCGATCCTGCCTCCACCACTTCTGCAGGAACATCATTCCACACAGCCACCACTCTCTGCGTAAAGAAGTTCCCCCTCATGTTACCCCTAAACCTCTGTCCCTTAATTCTCATGTCATGCCCTCTTGTTTGAATCTTCCCTACCCTACATGGGAAAAGCTTATCCACGTTAACTCTGTCTATCCCTTTCATCATTTTAAAGACCTCAATCAAGTCCCCCCTTAACCTTCTGCGCTCCAAAGAATAAAGACCTAAAGTTATGATCTATCCTTAAGCAAGCACCCTTGTGGTCCCCTGGGGTGGTATCTCTACCCTTGTTGGAGGGGTGTCCTCACTGGACTCTACCCCTCAATGTCCAGCAGTGGAAGGACCCAGACTGTCCTCCCACACACAGCTTTGGCGTTGGCTGCACCGAGCTTCAGCGAGTACTCCTGCAGTCTGGAGCGGGCCAGTCATGATTCCTATATTACAACGGTAAGTATGCTTCGAAAAGTAAGTAAGTTTATTGGCCAAGGATTCACATACAAGGAATTTGCCTTGGTGCTCCGCCCACAAGTAACAACATGACATACAGTGACGGTTACGAATGACTCAGAAAACACTAAATATTAATAATAATAACACATTAATGATAAAACACCATTGATCAAGCATGTGAACCAACAAAATACAAGATCAAAGGGAGGCTACAGATTTTTGGCTGTTGAGTAGAGCAACTACTCGTGGATAAAAACAGTTTTTATGTCTGGCTGTGGCAGCTTTGACAGTCCGGAGTCGCCTTCCAGAGGGAAGTGATTCAAAGAGTTTGTGGCCAGGGTGAGAGGGGTCAGAGATGATCTTGCCCGCTCGCTTCCTGGCCCTTGCAGTGTACAGTTCGTCGATGGAGGGAAGGTTGCAGCCAATAACCTTCTCTGCTGATCGGACGATTCGCTGCAGCCTCCAGGTGTCGTGCTTGGTGGCTGAGCCAAACCAGACCACGATGGAGAAGATGAGAATGTGAGAAAAGGCCTTGTAGAAATAAGGAACTGCAGATGCTGGTTTACACAAAAGGGCACCTGGCTGCACCTTTGGAGAACCTAGATACATGATGGATGAGAGGGGATCTGATTGAAACATATAAGATTGTTATGGGTTTGGACACGCTAGAGGAGATCCAGGGTGACTCCAGCGTTTTGTGTCTGTGTTTTAGTACTTGACTGAATAAGTACAGGAGACTGAAGCCAACATGTCTAGCTCTTGTGGGTCACTGCACAGCCAGATACCGACAACACAGGGCTAAATACCCCAGGGTATTTCACCAGTGCAAAACTCAACACTGAATCAAAAGGTCGACAAAAATGCTGGAGAAACTCAGCGGGTGAGGCAGCACCTATGGAGCGAAGGAAATAGGCAACGTTTCGTCCCGAAACGTTGCCTATTTCCTTCACTCCATAGATGCTGCCTCACCCTGTGAGTTTCTCCAGCACTTTTGTCTCCCTTCGATTTTCCAGCATCTGCAGTTCCTTCTTAAACACTGAATCAAAAGGAGAGACTTGGGCGACTAAAGTTTCCAAAGCAATATTATTTTTATTTGGAGAGGAAATTTACCTTTGCCTTGGAGAGGATCAATATATATCAATATCAATATCGCTTTTATTCGTCACTTGCACTCCACACCTGGAGTATTGCGTACAGTTCTGGTCTCCAAATCTGAGGAAGGACATTATTGCCATAGAGGGAGTGCAGAGAAGGTTCACCAGACTGATTCCTGGGATGTCAGGACTTTCTTATGAACAAAGTCTGCATAGACTCGGTTGATACTCTCTAGAATTTAGGAGATTGAGAGGGGATCTTATAGAAACTTACAAAATTCTTAAGGGGTTGGACAGGCTAGATGCAGGAAGATTGTTCCCGATGTTGGGGAGGTCCAGGACAAGGGGTCACAGCTTAAGGATAAGGGGGAAATCCTTTAGGACCGAGATGAGAAGGACTTTTTTCACACAGAGAGCGGTGGGTCTCTGGAACTCTCTGCCACAGATGGTAGTTGAGGCCAGTTCATTGGCTATATTTAAGAGGGAGTTAGATGTGGCCCTTGTGGCTAAGGGGATCAGTGGGTATGGAGAGAAGGCAGGTATGGGATACTGAGTTGGATGATCAGCCATGATCATATTGAATGGCGGTGCAGGCTTGAAGGGCCAAATGGCCTACGCCTGCACCTATTGTCTATGTTTCTATGATTCTATGATACCTGGCCCCACTGGGTTCCTTTATATCTAGCTTTGGCGATTATTAAGGACCCACATCACCCATCACATAACATCTTCTCCATTCTGCCATCTGGGAAGAGGTACAGGAGCATCAACTGCAGAACCAGCAGGATGCCACAGAGGGTAGTTGAGGCCAGTTCATTGGCTATATTTAAGAGGGAGTTAGATGTGGCCCTTGTGGCTAAAGGGATCAGGGGGTATGGAGAGAAGGCAGGTACAGGATACTGAGTTGGATGATCAGCCATGATCACATTGAATGGCGGTGCAGGCTCGAAGGGCCGAATGGCCTACTCCTGCACCTGATTTCTATGTTTCTATGTTTCTATGTAAGTGAAATGAATTTGCCAGCAGCGGTACAATGAAAAAAGAAGACACCAAAACACAATTAAAAAATTAACACAAACATACACCACAGCATTCATCACTGTGGTGGAAGGCACAAAATGTGGCCAGTCCTCCTCCATTTCCCCAGTGGTCGGGACCTCAACCCTCCGCAGTCTCCGCTGCGGGCAGCCAGACGTCTAGACAAGGAGCGGCTCAGTTTACAACCATAAAAAGGCCAGTACGCACGTCAATGAAATGTCATGCTGCATTTAATCAACATTTATTTTCCGTTAATAGACCTGTGACCGATCAACTAATGTAATAAACGAAATTAAATTAAAATTCTAAAAATGTGAAAATATATATATTTCTTTTTAAGAGGTGCCAGTTTACCATGCACACGTACAGTCATAAATAAAACAGTGTTTCATGCTGTTTAGGTATCAACCCTCTTTTGTCGTGCTGATTTTACTGTTTTTAAGGGACAATAGACAATTGGTGCAGGAGGAGGCCATTTGGCCCTTCGAGCCAGCACCGCCATTCAATGTGATCATGGCTGATCATCCCCAATCAGTACCCCGTTCCTGCCTTCTCCCCATATCCCCTGACTCCGCTATTTTTAAGAGCCTTATCTAGCTCTCTCTTGAAAGCATCCAGAGAACCTGCCTCCACCGCCCTCTGAAGCAGAGAATTCCACAGACTCACAACTCTCTGTGAGAAAAAAGTGTTTCTTCGTCTCCGTTCTAAATGGCTTACTCCTTATACTTAAAGTGTGGCCCCTGGTTCTGGACTCCCCCAACATCGGGAACATGTTTCCTGCCTCTAGTGTGTCAAGCCCTTAACAATATGTTTCAATGAGATATCCTCTCATCCTTCTAAACTCCAGAGTGGACAAGCCCAGCTTCTCGATTCTCTCAGCATTATGACAGTCCCGCCATCCCGGGAATTAACCTTGTAAACCTACGCTGCACTCCCTCAATAGCAAGAATGTCCTTCCTCAAATTAGGGGACCAGAGCTGCGCACAATACTCCAGGTGTGGTCTCACTAGGGCTCTGTACAACTGCAGAAGGACCTCGTTTTTCCTATATTCGATTCCACTTGTTATAAAGGCAATATTATTTGATTGATCAAAGTTTCAAGTAAAGATCCTATAGCGGAGCAAGATGGACCACTCCTGCTAAATGCAATGGGCTGACGTGTAGTACGCAACGGAGCGGAACGTGGGCCTTTTGTTCATCCATTTCAGTAACCCGACCCGACCCGACCCGCAGTGTAATCAACGTTGCGGGGGAACAGTACGTGTTCATAAATTATATTTCTGAAAATGCGGAGAATATTTTTACCAAAGAACTTTTATTTTTACGGGTATGTTTCCGTAACCGGCTTCCGTCTCCGCGCTAGTATCTTCGCTCCGCTATGACGGGATCTTTGGTGCGGAGACGGAAGCCGGTTACAGAAATGGGGCCGGAAATTACCCACGAATCTGCCCATGACCGTACTACGACTTTTTCGTCGAGTGGTCTATCTTGCTCGCTGTAGGACCTTTGGTTTCAAGAGGGTCCTAGTACACTTATCTTTCCTCAGCGGTGAACCGGGCCTACCACCACCAGTGGCCGCAGGCAGCCCGCAGCCCGCTGCCGGGTCCCTCCTTGTTCTCGACGGCCCTCCGGTCGGTCGGCTCCGCGACGCATCCCGGGAGCCTTCTGCCACCTTGTGGCGCAATACTATGGAGCAGTACAGCGTGGAAACAGGCCCTTCAGCCCACGGAGTCCATGCCGACCAACCATCACCCGTTCACACTAGTTGGAAACATAGGTGCGGGAGGAGGCCATTCTGCCCTTCGAGCCAGCACCGCCAATCAATATGATCATGGCTGATCATCCAAAATCAGTACCCCGTTCCTGCTTTCTCTCCATATTCCATGATTCCGTTAGCCCCAAGAGCTAAATCTAACTCTGATTCCGTTAGCCCTGATAGAGCTAAATCTAACCCTAGTTCTATGTTATCCCACTTTCTCACCCACTCACTACCCTTTCAAGGATAAGGGGGAAGTCTTTTCGGACCGAGATGAGAAGATCATTTTTCGCACAGAGAGTGGTGAATCTGTGGAATTCTCTGCCACGGAAGGTAGTTGAGGCCAGTTCATTGGCTATATTTAGGAGGGAGGTAGATGTGGCCCTTGTGGCTAAAGGGATCAGGGGGTATGGAGAGAAGGCAGGTACAGGATACTGAGTTGGATGATCAGCCATGATCATATTGAATGGCGGTGCAGGCTCGAAGGACCGAATGGCCTCCTCCTGCACCTATTGTCTATGATTCTATGATTCTACCCAATTGGGGTCGATTTTACAGAAGCCAATTAACCTACATACCCGCACATCTTTGGAATCGGGGAGGTAACCCCCATGATCACAGGAAGAACGTGTAAACCACACTCTGACAGCACCCGAGGCGCTGAGAGGCAGCAGCTATAACAGCTGCATCACAGTGCCACCCTTAGAAAGTACTGGCCAGTATGTGAGAAAAAGACAAAGAGAAGAGGACAAATGAACAATTCTACTTCTTCTTTTGTGTGGCGTGCACAGCCTAAAGTTGTTGGACAACTTGTTCTATTTGATCTTCTGTTTGTGCACGTCGAGTTGATTGCATTAGTCGACACAGGGCGGACCACGAAACAGGGTTGCAATCTTCCACCCCACAATTCTACTAAAGAACCAGAACATTGAATTGAATTGAATTGAATTGAATAGCCTTTATTGTCATTCAGACCTTTCGGTCTGAGCGCAATTTCATGCCTGCATTCATACACATATATAAAAAATAACAAAACCACACAATAAACACAAATTTAACATCCACGACAGTGAGGTCACCAAACAGCTCCTCACTGTGGTGGGAGGCAAAAGTCTTAGAGTCTCTGTCTTCTTCCCTCCTTATTCTCCCTCTGCGCTGAGGAGATCCAGGCCTCCGATGTTGCCGTCCACCAGGCCCGCGGCTGAGCCTCCGAAACCGGGCTGCCGTTGCCGGAACGCTGGAACGCTGGAGCACCGATGGATCGAATGATGGAGTACCGATGGATCGAACATCCACGATGGATCGAATGGTGTCTGTTTGAGATATGTAATTCACTGATTCCATGTGGAGGAAGGAACTGCAGATACTGGTTTACACTGAAGGCAGACACAAAATGCTGGAGTAACTCAGCGGGTCAGGCAGCAGCTCTAGAGAGAAGGGATGGGTGACGTTTCGGGCCGAGACCAGACAATAGTGCTGGAGAAACTCAGCGGATGCAGCAGCATCTATGGAGCGACGGAAATAGGAAATAGGCAGCGTTTCGGGTCGAGACCTTTCCTCAGACAGTCAGGAGAGAGGAAAACTCTGTATCTCCAGTTTCCCTCTCCCTGACTCAGTCTGAAGAAGGGTCTCGACCTGTTCCTTCTCTCTCGAGATGCTGCCAGTCCTGCTAAGCTACTCCAGCTTTTTGTGTCTATCACTGATTCTATGTGTGAGTACTTTGTTCTTGTAGAGTTTAAACCTCATCTTCAGTCTCACTGGGTCGATCACGGCGTTGCTGGCTGGGTTTTTGATTAGGGCTTCATGCACCAGGGCACACCAGCGCACCCACACCGGTGAGAGCCCCTACACCTGCGCCCAGTGCGGCAAGGGCTTCACCCACTCCTGCAGGCTGCTGTCCCACCAGCGATTGCACGCCGGGGATCGTCCCGTCCCCAGCCCGGTGTGTGGAGAGCGCTTTGCCATGGCCTCCCACGCCCTGTCTCACCAGCGCATGCACACCAGCGGCCAGCCCTATGACTGCCCGTGCTGCGGTGAGGTATTTGAAAACTCGCGGGGGTTGCGGCAGCACCGGCGGACCCACGGCGGCGCGCAGCTGCTCCTGCTGTTTCAAGAGCGCACGGGGGCTGCGGGATATACAGACCATGATGGGGAAAGGTTTAGGAGCCGTTGCTGTGGACAGAGAGACGGGGATGTGAGCTGCCATTGTGGGTGGCCAGCGTGGCTTTGAGCCCCCCCCCCCCCCCATCTGCTCTGTGTGCGGGCTGAGCTTCGAGGGGCTGAGGTTCGGTGGAGGACCACATTACAGGGCACAACAAGGAGAAGCGTTATTATTGCGACGTGTGTGGCAAGGCCTGGCAGTGCCCAAGCCAGCTAGAGACCCACCAGCGGGTGCACATGGGAGAACGCCCCTTCGACTGCTTGGAGCAAAGATCATCGAGTGGAGCAAGATACTCCATTCCTGTGTAATCCAATGCACTGTGGTGTAGTACATAACAGAGCGTAACGGCCGCCATCTTGGTATGCTCAATCCGACATTTTGTTTCATTAACAGACCACTCGTCAATGGAAAAGTAATAACCCGGTGAAATTGACTTAAAGCCCTGTCCCACGGTACAAGTTCATTCCAAGAGTTTTCCCGAGTTTGCCCTGATTCAAAATCGGAGATTTACGGTAATGGTCGCTCGTCGGTACTCGGGGCTCTCGTGGGACATTTTTCAACATGTTGAAAAAATCTTCACAAGTCTATCCGTGCTTACCTGCCATTAGCGAGTCTTCCCAAGTACCTGCCGTTAGCTTTATGAGCCACTAAGAGACGTCCCCGAGCTCCGACGTACCCGCTACGTTCATTCTCCGTGCTTACCATGAGTTTGATTTTTTTAAAACTTGGGAGAGCTCTTGGAATGAACTCGCATCGTGGGACAGGGCTTTTAAGATATTGCTGCTTAAAAAATGCAAGGATATAAAATGTCATACTGTACCTTTAAAAATTATAGCAGATTAAATCTATTAGTATTTTAAATTTAAAAAAAAGGTGTAGTCCTTGCTTGAGGAACATACACAGAACTGTCAGCAGAGGTCACTGCTGATCAATCAGCATTGGGGACTTTTCAACCCACCAATATCAGTGGATAATTTTAAGGCAGATATAGATAGATAAATTCTTTATTAGAACGCCTGTCAGAGGTTATAGGGAGAAGGCAGGAGAGTGGATATGGCGGAGTAAACGTGATGGGCCGAATGGCCTAATTTTACTCCTATCACTTATGACCTTATGAGCACCCATGGTCAGGATCGAACCTGGGTCTCAATCTAATCAATACACAATAGGTGCAGGAGTAGGCCATTTGGCCCTTCGAGCCAGCACCGCCATTCAATGTGATCGCGGCTGATCATCCCCAATCAGTGTCCCGTTCCTGCCTTCTCCCCATATCCCCTGACACCATTATCTTTAAGAGCCCTATCTAGCTCTCTCTTGAAAGCATCCAGAGAACCTGCCTCCACCGCCCTCTGAGGCAGAGAATTCCACAGACTCACCACTCTCTGTGAGAAAAAGTGTTTCCTCGTCTCCGTTCTAAATGGCTTACTCCGTATTCTTAAACTGTGGCCCCTAGTTCTGGACTCCCCCAACATCGGGAACATGTTTCTTACCTCTAGCGTGTCCAAGCCCTTAACAATGTTATATGTTTCAATGAGATGTCCTCTCATCCTTCTTAACTCCAGAGTGTACAAGCCCAGCTGCTCGATTCTTTCAGCATGTGACAGTCCCACCATCCGGGGAATTAACCTTGTAAACCTACGCTGCACTCCCTCAATAGCAAGAGTGTCCTTCCTCAAATTAGGGGACCAAAACTGCACACAATACTCCAGGTGTGGTCTCACTAGGGCTCTGTACAACTGCAGAAGGACCTCTTTGCTCCTAGACTAGATTTCTGTTGTTTCATTAACATACCACTCGTCAATGGAAAAGTAATAACCCGTTGAAATTGACTTAAGGTCTTGCTGCTTAAAAAATGCAAGGATATAAAAAGTCATACTGTACCTGTAAAAATTATAGCAGATTAAATCTATTAGAATTATAATATATTTTTTTAAAAAGGTGTAGTCCTTGCTTGAGGAACATACACAGAACTGTCAGCAGAGGTCACTGCTCATCAATCAGCATTGGGGACTTTTCAACTCACCAATATCAGTGGATAATTTAAAGGCAGATATAGATAGATAGATTCTTTATTAGAACGCCTGTCTGAGGTTATGGGGAGAAGGCAGGAGAGTGGATATGGCGGAGTAGACTTGATGGGCCGAATGGCCTAATTCTACTCCTATCACTTATGACCCTATGAGCACCCATGGTCAGGATCGAACCCGGGTCTCAAACACTGTGAGGCAGCAACACTACCGCTGCGCCACCGTGCCGCTTTTTGTGTTGTTATTCAACCCATGGGCAAGTCGGACTGGAAGGGACAGGCAGCTTCTCTGGAGAGAAGGAATGGGTGACGTTTCGGGTCGAGACCCTTCTTCAGACCCAAGGTGGGCCTGTTTCTGTGTTGTGTTTCTGAACTAAACTATACGAAACCTGGGAGCTGAAGGCGTTGGTGTTGGGCTGATTAAAATTAGTAATTAGCGAGTGGCCTGAGCACAGGTATCTTGAAGCATTTATTCAGTTGTGACTCTGAGGTTCCGTTAAAAAAAAGCATCTCAGAGACGTGCGGGTTTGTAGGTGAATTATCCTCTGTAAATTGTCCCTAGTGTGTAGGGAGTGGATGAGAAAGTAAGTAAGTAAGATTGTTGGCCAAGTATTCACATACAAGGAATTTGCCTTGGTGCTCCGCCCACAAGTAACAACATGTCATACAGTGACAGTTACGAATGACTCAGAAAACACTAAACATTAATGATAAAACACCATTGATCAAGCATGTGAACCAACAAAATACCAGATCAAAGGGAGGCTACAGATTTTTGGCTGTTGAGTAGAGCAACTACTCGTGGATAAAAACTGTTTTTATGTCCGGCTGTGGCAGCTTTGACAGTCCGGAGTCGCCTTCCAGAGGGAAAGTGGGATAGCATGGGATCACGTAGTGTGAGCGGGTGTTTGATGGTCAGTGTTATAAGGTCATAAGGAAAAGGAGTAGAATGAGGCCATTCGGCCCATCAAGTCTACCCCAGTTGACTCGGTGTTTCCGTGCTGTATCTCTATATTAAACTAAAAGTCGATGTAAGGTAGACAAAAATGCTGGTGACAAACTCAGCGGTTGAGGCAGCATCTATGGAGCGAAGGAAATAGGCAACGTTTCGGGCCAAAACCCTTCTTCAGATTGATGTGAGGGTGGGGCGGGGGGGGGCGCTGGAAGAAGAAAGGAAGAGGAGACAGTGGGCTGAGGGAGAGCTGAGAAGGGGAGGAGACAGTGAGTTAAACTTCTGTTAAACATAATTGATGACAATTGAAAACTTTATATTAAAGAGATGATTTTGGAGCACTAGGGTCAAAGTTTGGTCAAAAGTGCTGGAGAAACGTCAAAGATTTTGGTGTGGTATATTTGATATATTCACTAGTTTATTTAAGATGAAAATGGGACCTAGGGTGGAAATGATTATCTTTGAAGTATTAGGAGATGGAAACAAATTAAATATATCCCAAATCTAATTTTTTAATTATGGTTTAATAATAGCGAAAAAACTCATACTCAAATTCTGGAAAAAGGCTACAATACCAACACTAATGTGGATTGGTAATATGTTGGAAACGGCCCATTCGGAAGAAATGAGACTTCTCCTAACAGAAAAAAACCCCCAATTCTTAACGAGTTGGTCTCCTTTTATTGATCTTGTGGATTCATGGGGTGTAATATAATCGTAAAATTAAATATTCTGGGTTTGAGTGAAAAATGATTAAGAACATAAAAAAAATATCGACTTGTGGTGTGGGAGTATCTCTGTTCTGGTGCTCCGCAAAAGTCGCCGCAGGCAGGCGCCATCTTTGACACACACCATCTTTATTAAGAAAGCTCATCAGCGCTTCTACTTCCTGAGAAGATTACGGAGAGTCGGTCTTTCAAGGAGGACTCTCTCTAACTTCTACAGGTGCGCAGTAGAGATCTTGCTGACTGGTTGCATCGTGGCTTGGTTCGGCAACTTGAGCGCCCTGGAGAGGAAAAGACTCCAAAAAGTAGTAAACACTGCCCAGTCCATCATCGGCTCTGACCTTCCTTCCATCGAGGGGATTTATCGCAGTCGCTGCCTCAAAAAGGCTGGCAGCATCATCAAGGACCCACACCACCCTGGCTACACACTCATCTCCCTGCTACCTTCGGGTAGAAGGTACAGGAGCCTGAAGACTGCAACAACCCGGTTTAGGAATAGCTACTTCCCCACAGCCATCGGGCTATTAAACCTGGCTCGGAACTCTGAACATTAATATCCCTCCATCTGTTATTTGCACTTTATTAATTTATTAAGTCATGGGTGTATTTATGTATAGAATTGTAGTCAATGCCTTCTATGTTCTGTTGTGCTATGCAAAGAAAGATTTTCATTGTCCTGTCAGGGACACACGACAATAAACTCTTTTGACTTTGACTTTGACTTTGGGAGTATCTCCTTTCTGCTTCCCTTCCTCACTTATTTCTTTCTTTACACTACACTCACTAGAGTAATCTTTACTCTTCGATACTTCTTTCTTTCTCATTCCTTTCTAAACAAAAAAGGAAGTTGTACAAAGAATGTTTTAATAATTCTGGGAACCTGTAAAAAGGCGCCATTAAAATGTAATGTACATACTTCTAAAAAATACATTTAAATTTTTTTTTTTAAAGTGCTGGAGAAACTCAGCGGGTGAGGCAGCATCTATGGAGCGAAGGAAATAGGCAACGTTTCGGGCCGAAACCCTTGGGTTTCGGCCCGAAACGTTGCCTATTTCCTATTGCCTATTTCCTTCGCTCCATAGATGCTGCTGAAGGAAATAGGCAACGTTTCGTCCCAAAACCCTGAAGGAAATATAGGAAACATTGCCCTATTTCCTTCGCTCCATAGATGCTGCCTCACCCGCTGAGTTTCTCCAGCATTTTTTGTCTACCTTCGATTTTCCAGCATCTGCAGTCCCTTCTTAAAAGTTGATGCAATTGATTTTTTTAATTAGCATTTCTTTATGAATTTTATTTTTTATCTCATTTTGAGATGCAGAACTGCAGGGCACCCATGAATGATAGAAAGCCATCTTACTTCAGCCAGGCCACAGGTGTGGATGGTGGAACTGAGCTGAGACTGATGGCCAGGAACGCAATCTCAATGCTTCTGCCCAATCCCAATAAAAAGAGTCAAAGAGTCAAAAGAGTTTATTGTCATGTGTCCCTGACAGGACAATGAAAATCTTTCTTTGCATAGCACAACAGAACGTAGTAGGCATTGACTACAATTCTATACGTAAATACACACATGAATTGATAAATTAATAAAGTGCAGATAACAGATGGAGGGATATTAATGTTCAGAGTTCCGAGCCAAGTTTAATAGCCTGATGGCTGTGGGGAAGTAGCTATTCCTAAACCTGGTCGTTGCAGTCTTCAGGCTCCTGTACCTTCTACCCGAAGGTAGCGGGGAGATGAGTGTGTGGCCAGGGTGGTGAGGGTCCTTGATGATGCTGCCAGCCTTTTTGAGGCAGCGAGTGCGATAGATCCCCTCGATGGAAGGAAGGTCAGAGCCGGCCCCACGGTGGCGCAGCGGTAGAGTTGCTGCCTCACAGCGCCGGAGACCCGGGTTCCATCCTGGCCGCGGGCGCTGTCAGTAAGGTAGTTCGTACATTCTCCCCGTGACCACGTGGGCTTCCTCCGGGTGCTCCGGTTATCAGGTCAAGTCACTTTTATTTCTATAGCACATTTAAAAAACAACTCTCGTTGGCCAAAGTGCTTCATAGAAACATAGAAATTAGGTGCAGGTGTAGGGCATTCGGCCCTTCGAGCCTGCACCGCCATTCAATATGATCATGGCTGATCATCCAACTCAGTATCCCGTACCTGCCTTCTCTCCATACCCCCTGATCCCTTTAGCCACAAGGGCCACATCTAACTCCCTTTTAAATATAGCCAATGAACTGGCCTCAACGACCCTCTGTGGCAGAGAATTCCACAGATTCACCACTCTCTGTGCTTCACATTGGTATAAAAATAGTATAACAAACAACAGTGGTTATAGATTAAATACCAACATCACTACACACATAATTCCCTCGCTCAGAGGAGGGGAGGATGGAGGTGGAGGTGGTGGAGGAGGGGAGGTGGAGGAGGGGAGGTGGACCAGGGGAGGGGTTGGGGGTTGGTGGAGGGAGTGGGGGTGGAGGTGGGGGTTGAGGTGGAGGAGGAGGAGGGGGTTGAGGTGGAGGAGTTGGTTGAGGTGGAGGAGGAGGAGGGGGGAGGAGGAGGTTGAGGTGGAGGAGGGGGTGGGGGGTGGAGGAGGAGGAGGAGGAGGGGAGGAGGAGGAGGGGGGTGGTGGAGGAGGGGAGTGGTGGAGGAGGGGGAGTAAGGTGGGGAGGGGGTGGGGGGTGGAGGAGGTGGAGGAGGGGGGGAGGAGGGGGGTGGGCGAGGAGGTGAGGAGGTGGAGGAGGGGAGGTGGAGGTGGAGGAGGAGGTTGAGGTGGAGGTGGGGAGGGGGTGGGGGGTGGAGGAGGTGGAGGAGGGGAGGTGGAGGAGGGGGGTGGTGGAGGAGGGGGAGTAAGGTGGGGAGGGGGTGGGGGGTGGAGGAGGTGGAGGAGGGGAGGCCTCTGTGTGCAGCCTTCTCCCTGGAATCCTGGCCCCGCCGCTGCCATTGGCGCAGAGCGCTGTCGATCAGCCGTGCCCGTGCCGGGCGGGCCAATGGGCGCGTGGCGGGGGCGGGGCGAGCGGCTGGATACATTGAGCCATGTAACAATCTCCGGGCCGGGGGATCCCACACGGCGCCGCCGCCGCTTCCGACGCCTCGCCACCCGGCACCACAGGTAGGGACAGGCCGGGGATGGGCGCCGGCCCTCCTGCTGATGGCGACCCGCACTGGCTCCCAGGGCAGGAGAAACACCACCGGCTGCGGGCGGGGAGGGCCAGACACCCGGGTAGGCAACCGTGAACATGGAAAAAAAACATATATCATTTTACTGACTGCCACAAACTCTGCCTGAGAGGGGCTCCTGTCCTCCCATCGCCATGAATATCAATTGCATCTCGTACCTTCTGCTCATTACCTCTGATAAATGTGATTCTGCACAAAATCGGAGCCTCATATCTGTAAAATGACTGAAAATAGGGTTTGGGGGTGTATCTGCAAAATCTGGACGCCCTGCAGCCAGTCCCACAGAGCAGGAGATCTATATTCAGATTTTTATTCTTTCATTTACTGCCATTTACAATCTCTCTCTGAGAGGGACTCCTGTTCTTCCATCTCCCCCATGAATTGTCAATTCTATGTGTTAGAAGGAACTGCAGATGGTGGTTTGCACCAGAGATAGGTGGGACTTCTGACTTCTGAAGAAGGGTCTTGACCTGAAATTCTTTCTCTCCAGAGATGCTGGCTGTCCCGTTGAGTGACTCCAGCATGTTGTGCCTTTAGTAACGGCAGTTGTATCTTCTACCTTCTGCTCATTTGCTTTTGATCAGGACAGGCCTGGTTAAAGTTTCCCTTTCCCACCCCGACACTCAGTCTGAAGAAGGGTCTCGAGCCGAAACGTCACCCATTCCTTCTCTCCAGAGATGATGCCTGTCCCTCTGAGTTACTCCTGCACTTTGTGTCTACCTAAATCAGCATCTGCAGTTCCTTCCTACACACTGATGAAAGATCATCTCTTTTCACAGATGCTACTCGAACTGCTATGAATTTTAAGTATTTTTTAAAAAAATCAGAAACTGCAAAAAACAACATCTGCAGTTCTCTTTATGTAGGGTCTCTGGTCCTTGTTCGCTGTTATTATAGAGCATAGATACAGTCCCTTCGGCCCAACTTGCCCATGACAACCAAGATGCCCCATCTACACCTGGCCATGTTTGGCCTATATTCTTTCCTATCTATGTACCTATCCAAATATATTTTAAATGTTGTCGCATCTGCCTGAACGGCCTCATTTGGCAGCCCGTTCCATATACCCACGACCTCTGTGTGAAAAAGTTACCCCTCAGCTTCCTATTAAATCTTTACCCTCTCACCTTAAATCTGTCTTCTGGTTCTTGACTCCACTACTCTGGATAAAATGCTCTGTGCATTCACGCTGTCTATTCCTCTCATGATCTTACACGCCTGTACAAGATCATCCCTCACCCTCCTGCACTCTAAGGGCAGTCGCGGTGGCGCAGCGGTAGAGTTGCTGCCTTACAGCAAAATGCAGCGCCGGAGACCCGGGTTCGATCCCGACTACGGGTGCTGTCCGTATGGAGTTTGTACGTTCTCCCCGTGATCTGCGTGGGTTTTCTCCGAGATCTTCGGTTTCCTCCCACACTCCAAAGACGTGCGGCTTTGTAGGTTAATTGGCTTGGTTAAAATGTAAAATTGTCCAAGTTGGCGATGTGCAGCGTACTGCCCTGCCGACTACAAAATTCAGAAGGTAAGGAACAAAGTCCTAGGCTGGCCAACCTCTCCCGATCACAGGCCCTCAAGACCTGGCAACATCCTCGTGAATCTTCCCTGCGCTCTTTCCAGGTTAAACAACATCTTTCCGACAGTACGGTGACCAAAACTGAACGTGATACTCCTCATGTAGCCTCGCCATTGTCTTGTACAACTGTAACATAACCTTCCAACTTCTATACTCAATACTCTGACTGATGAAAGGCAATTATGCTGAAAGCCTTATTGTCCACCCTATCCAGCTGTGATGCTACTCTCAAGGAACTATGAACCTGCACTCCCCTGATCCCAATGCTCTTCAATGCTCTCCAGGGCCCTGCCATTCACTGTGAAAGTCTTGCCCTGGTTGCAGCACCCGGCACGTTGCTGCAATAAATTCCATCAGCCATTCCTAAGCCGAACTGAGCAAGATCCTGCTGTAATTTTTGCCGACCATCGTGGCTATCTATCTATCTATCTATCTATCTATGATGCCGCCCAGTTTTGTGTCACCTGCAAGCTTACTCAGCTTGCCTTGAACAATGTTGTGTGTCGTCTGTTTGCAGTCTGTGTTTACAATTACGCTATCATCTGGTGTTTGTTCCACAGTGTGCTTGTGTCATTTATGTTGCCTGGTGTTTATGCAATATCTGCTCTTTACAGAACATGCCGTGCTGGAGTAACTCGAGCACTGGGTCAGGCAGTAACTGTGGAGGACAAGGGTAGGGTACGTTTTGAGTTGGGACCCTTCTTTTGACGTTGCCTATCCTTGCCCTCCAGAGGCACCCACGGTCGGGATCGAACCCAGGTACCTGGCGCTGTGTGGCAGCAACTCTACCGCTGCGCTGCCACTTATGCCTCTGGCTTGAATACTTGCCTGACCAAAACAAAATTATAACAACACTTGCTCGTGGTCTGGGTGTGGGATCTTGTGTGTAAATTGCTGGCATAGAAACATAGAAAATAGGTGCAGGAGGAGGCCATTCGGCCCTTTGAGCCTGCACCGCCATTCAATAGGATCATGGCTGATCATCCAACTCAGTATCCTGTACCTGCCTTCTCTTCATACCCCCTGATCCCTTTAGCCACAAGGGCCACATCTAACTCCCTCTTAAATATAGCCAATGAACTGGCCTCAACTACTTTCTGTGGCAGAGAATTCCACAGATTCACCACTCTCTGTGTGTGAAATTTTTATTTTCTCATCTCGGTCCTAAAAGACTTCCCCCTTATCCTTAAACTGTGACCCCTTGTTCTGGACTTCCCCAACATCGGGAACATATTTCCGATATTTCAGCAGGGCCCACACTACAAGTGTACACTGTTGGCTCGACCTGCAACGTCGCCTATCCATGTTCTCCAGAGATTGACGCTGAAGTATTTAGATACTTAATAATTGTATGAGGGACCAAGATGGGGGTATGGAAAGAATCTAAATCCCTTTGGAGACGGTGGCAATAAAAGAAAGAATAGATTTAAAGTAATGCTACGCAAATTAGAGAGTGGGAAAGAAAAGAGGGGTGATGGGAATCAGTTTCTCCTGAAGTGACTGAGTGATCATTACAGAGGGCATCACCATCTATCGAGCACTACATAGATGGGGACTTGACAAGCTGGGATCTATAGACCTTTTGCTCCAAGTAGGGATTGAGATAGGTAGTTTTTATTACTTGCATGGACACAGTGGGCCGAATGGCCTCTTGTGTGGTACATTTTTAATGATTCTAATGATGGCCGAGTGGGCACCCAAGCCTAAATGGTCTTCTCCTGCGTCACCTGGAGTATTGTGTGCAGTTTTGGTCTCCTAATTTGAGGAAGGACATTATTGCTATTGAGGAAGTGGTAGGTTCAACAGGTTAATTCCTGGGATGGCGGAACTGACATATGATGAAACAATGGATCGACTGGGCTTGTATTCACTGGAATTTAGAAGGATGAGAGGGGATCGTACAGAAACATATAAAATTCTTAAGGGATTGGACAGGCTAGATGCAGGGAAAATGTTCCCCATGTAGGGGGAGTCCAGAACTAGGGGTCGCAGTTTAAGAATAAGGGGTAGGCCATTTAGGATTGAGATGAGGAAAGACTTTTTCACCCAGAGAGTTGTGAATCTGTGGAATTCTCTGCCACAGAGGGCAGTGGAGGCCAATTCACTGGATGTTTTCAAGAGAGAGTTAAAAAGGCCCTGTCCCACTGTACGAAATTCAAGAGTTCTCCCGAGTTTTCCCCTGATTCGAACTCGGAGAATGTCCGTAGGAGTTCGTGGATGTCTCGTAGCGGCTCGTGATGCTAACGGCAGGTACTCGGGGAAACGCGGTAACTCGTGAGGTTTTTTCAACACTGTGAAAAATGTCCAAGATTAAAAAAATACTTGTGATGAACTTAGCACAAGTTTGATTTTTCTTAAACTCGGGAGAGCTCTGGGGTAAACTCGCATCATGGGACAGGGGCTTTAGCTATAGCTCTTGGGGCTAATGGAATCAAGGGATATGGGGGAAAAAGCAGGAACGGGGTACTGATTTTAGATGATCAGCCATATTGAATGGTAGTGCTGGCTCGAAGGGCCGAATGGCCTACTCCTGCACCTATTTTCTGAGTACTGAGTACGTGGAGGATGCAAAGCAAAATGTTTTTTTTGTCAACTTCCCCAGAGGCCAAAGAATCATACTTTGCATAATTTGCTGTTTGAGTCACATCACTGCCGGCTAATTGTACTCCTAGTGTTGTATCTGTGACCTCCCGAGGAATATTTGAATAGGCCTGCGTACAGGAGATTCAGTGGTTAGGAAAGAACTGCAGATGCTGGTTTAAATCAAAGATGGACACAAAATACTGGAGTAACTCAGCGGGACAGGCAGCATCTATGGCGAGAAGGAATGGGCGACGTTTCGGGAGAGGACCCTTCTTCAGACTGAGGTTCTCGACCCGAAACTGAGGTTCTCGACCCTTCTCTCCAAGAGACTGCAGATGCTGGCTTCTACCAAAGATAGACAGAAAATGCTGGAGTAACTCGGCGGGTCAGGCAGTGTCTCTGGAAAAAAATAATAGGCGACTGAAAGTAGAGGGGTGGGGAGGCGAGAAAAGGCCTGGACAATTCCTTCGCTCCATAGATGCTGCCTCACCCGCTGAGTTTCTCCAGCATTTTTGTTGTCCACCTTCGATTTTTCCAGCATCTGCAGTTCTTTCTTGAACAAATCAGTCATCAGGTGGCGGCCCTGATTTGTTCTGGCTGTACTATTTTAGTCTGATCAAGAGATTCAAGAGAGTTTATTGTCATGTGTCCCAGATAGGACAATGAAATTCTTGCTTTGCTTCAGCTCAACAGAACATAGCAGGCATGACTACAGAACAGGTCAGTGTGTCCATATACCATTATATAAATATATACACACATGAATAAATAAACTGATAAAGTGCAAATAAACAGATAATGGGCTAATAATGTTCAGAGTTTTGTTTCAGTTGAGTTTAATAGCCTGATGGCTGTGGGGAAGTAGCTATTCCTGAACCTGGTCGTTGCAGTCTTCAGGCTCCTGTACCTTCCACCTGAAGGTAGCGGGGAGATGAGTGTGTGGCCAGGATGGTGTGGGTCCTTGATGATGCTGCCAGCCTTTTTGAGGCAGCGACTGTGATAAATCCCCTCGATGGTGGGGAGGTCAGAGCCGATGATGGACTGGGCAGTGTTTACTACTTTTTGTAGTCTTTTCCGCTCCAGGGCGCTCAAGTTGCCGAACCAAGCCACGATGCAACCGGCCAGTATACTCTCAACTGTGCACCTGTAGAGGTTTGAGAGAGTACTCTAACTTCTAACTAGGCCTCCAGTTTATTAACACCCCCACCCCCACGCCTGTCCATTCAGTCGAAAGGATTCCAACCCATAACGTCACATATTAATTTTCTCCAGAGGTACAGCCTGACCCGCTGAGTTACTCTGGCACTCTGTGTCTGTCTCCAGCAGCTTTAACCTGTTCAGGGTCATGGCTAATAGTGGAAAACAATTACTTGTCAGTCAACAGGTTAAACCTGTCCGTGCATTGGCTGGTAAAATTGTGTTAAAAGTGTTTGGTGGCGCAACAGTAGAGTTGCTGCCTTGGAAGCGCTGGAGACCCGGGTTCGATCCCGACCACGGGTGCCGTCTGTACGGAGTCTGTACGTTCTCCCCGAGGACTTTCTCAGAGATCTTCGGTTTCCTCCCACACTCCAAAGACGTACAGGTGTGTAGGTTAATTGGCTTGGTAAATGTAAAAAATGTCCCTAGTGCGTGTAGGATAGTGTTAATGTGCGGGGATTGCTGGTCGGTGCGGACCCGGTGGGCCGAAGGGCCTGTTTCCACGCTGTACCCTCTAAACTAAACTGAACTAAACTTGGACAGGTACTTGGATAGGAAAGGTTTAGAGGAATGTGGGTCAAATGCAGGTAATTGGGACGAGCTTTGATGGGGCATCTTGGCCGGCATGGATGAGTTGGGCCGAAGGGCCTGTCTCCGTGCTGAATGACCGCGTCTGTCTCTAAACTAAACTCAGCGGGTCCGGCAGCATGGGGTGGGTGGGGGGGGGGGGGAATGGAGAGGCGACCTATCGGGTTTGGA
>OY740820.1:16733705-16796205 GCA_963514005.1 Raja brachyura
GAGAGAGAGAGAGAGAGAGAGAGAGAGAGAGAGAGGTCGTGTTTTCTTCTCAGCTCTGCAGTTGAGAAGGATTGGAGCAGCCTTTCCAGGATTTTGTCGTTGGAGAGGGCACAGACCCAGGGGGGCTTCATAGTTCAACTTATTGTTGGGCTGTTGAAGCTTTTCTCTGGTCTGGGGAGCCTCCATCTGTGTGAAGATTCCTGAGTTTCTCCACATTGTCGAGGGTGCGGTTGGCGTTGGCGGATTGCCAAGAGTGCCTGTGATCTCAGTGGGCTGAAGTTGTGTGGTGTCTTTGTCGTTTTTGGCTCCGCTTCTCTGCCCTAAAGTCATTTTGTCAGTGCGGCTGCCTGGCTTAATGTGAAGAAGGTACTTTTGCGTGTCCAGCGCGACTGGGATCGAGTTTCCCGTAAGCTGCTCTTGGCTGTGGACGAACCTGGGGACTTTCCTGCTTCAGCTGGAGGTTTCTGTTTTCTGCTGCCTGTCTTTGACTGTGACTGTCTCTGGGACTTAACTTGGAGCTGTGCTGCTGAGGGGCTTGGAGCTGGTTTGTGCCTCTGTGAGGATGGCGATGGAAGGGGCGCGGCCGAAGGTCCGGACCTACGCAGCGACGGCATCAGTGGCGGGTGCGAGGCCATCTGAGCTTGAGCCTCATGTTGACTTGGATGGGGACAGTTTTGGTATTTCTGTTCAAACTGGGCCTATGATGTCTAGGGGGGTAATTACGAAGGCCATGAATGAACTTCTTGGGAGGGGGGCTATTGTCTCTTCTGAGCTCGAAAGGGGAAAGGTGGAGATGATACTTAAGACCCGGGAGTGTGTGGCCCGAGCGTTGGAGGAGGGGATCTCAGTGGGGGGGGTCCACGTACAGGTGGATCCGTGGGTATCCAGGGTGAGACCGGTTCTCCTGCGGAGCTGCCCCACTTATTTTTCGGATGCAGTGCTTATTCCACACCTGTCCAAGTTCGGGGAGGTGCGGTCTAAGTGCTTTAGGCTCTTGCATCCTGGGGGGGACCCGGAGGAAAAAGGGGTCTTCAGTTTCAAGAGGAGGGTGTTCATGAAGGTGGGTGAGGGGGATGGTGCCGAGGGGAGTTTTGAGGTGGTGCATAAGGGGGTACCCAGAACCGTGCGTTGGAGTTGGGGAAAGGCACGGTGTCATGCGTGCGGCGAATTTGGACATCTCCGTAGGGAGTGTCTTTTTCGCGGGGGCACTGCTAGAGGTTCTAGTGCAGTGGCCCAGGAAAGCGCTGCTGGCCCATCTGGGGTGGCTGGTAAAACCTCAGCGGCGCGGGGTGGTACTGCTGACCCGGCTGAGGTTGCCAGTTCTGCCTTGGTGACCCGGGGCGGCAGTGCTAAGCCTTCTGGGTCCAGAGGTTCTGCTTTGGGGACCCTGGGCAGTGAGAGCCCAAGCCCCCCACGTCCCTACGTCTTGCGCCTGTGGCGGTGGATGGAGGTGGGGCGCAGGAGGAGGGGAGTGTTGAGGGGGGGTTTTGGGAGAAGCAGGGGAAGCATAATAAGAAGAAGGAGAGGGATAGGGCTGCCCAAGCGAAGAAAGTGCAATCGGGTGAGTTTGGCTCCAGTGTGGTGCAGACTGCACCTGCTGGGGCCCAGGGGGGAGTTGTGGTGGCTCGGAAGGGGGGAAAGAAGTCTAAACGTGTGGGTGGCAAAGTGGTTGGGGGTAATGTGGAGGCGGATGACCCTTCCCTTATGGAGGTTACCGCACCTCCGCATGCGAGTGGGACTAAAAGGAGGCATTTGCCTGGTGAAGAGGAGGAAGGGCGTGGGTCCAGAGCGAAGGGGATGTCTTTCTCCGAGCTTTCCACCACTGAGGTGGCTGAAAGTGGTCTTGACCCGGTGTCTTCTGGGTCGGTGGTTGGGCCTTCTCTTCATGGATCTACAGCGGGTGTCACCGGACTGGGTGCTGAAGTTGATTCCGGTGGAGTTGTGTCCACTGGGCGGGAGTCTGTCCCTTCATCTCAGGGGCCCTCTGAGGGAGTTATCTCGGCGGATGCTGTGGTTAGCTCCCTTGGGTGTGTACCCTCTGGGTCGGATGAGGTCCCCTCGTTTCAGAGGCCTACTGAGGGTGCTAGCACGGTAGATGACGTGGTTGGCTCCTCTGGTAGTGTGCCCTCTGTGACGGGGGATGGGCAGAGTCAGGCTGAGGGGGGAGTTTCGGGGGTGTTGTCGTTCAAGTCTGTGCTCCATATCAGTGCCAGTGGAGGTGCTGGGGGGCGGGATGCCTCACCGGATGAGTTGTCTGGGGTGAGGTTAATGGCAGGTGGTGATTCTCTGGGTGATGCCTGTGGAGAGGGCACTCTGGATGATGTGGAGGTCAGGGCTGTTATGGGACGTGATCCTCTTTCAGACTCCGAGGGTGCCAGTGTTCCACAGGCCCTGGGGATGCCTCTTGTTGTTGCTTCCCCAGGCCCAGAGGAGGAGGGTGATGGTAGCGGGCAGGAGCCCAGCCATTCAGAGGGCTGCGAGTCTCAGGTAGGGGTGCTGGGACCCACCCCCAGCATTGATCCGGGTGGTCGTGTCATGGCTGTGGAGGAGGATAGCGATGCGGCCAGTGGGGGGGCTCAGAGTGTGATGTGTCAGACAGTTCTGGTCTTTCTGAGGTTGTTGATTCAGGTGCGAGCGGGTTGGCTGAGAGCCCAGACTCCAAGGCCGTGTCTGAGGCGAAGCTTATTGTTGAGGTGCGAGAGTTCTTAAAAATAAGTCGTGCTCCCAAAACATTATGGTGGGCCATTACAAGGAGATGGGAGGATTGGCCAGATGTGCGGGAGAGTCTCGAGGCTATCCTTAGTAACAAGGATAGTGGTCTTTCTGACTCGGATTTGGGGCAGTTTTGGGGTTTGTTGAAGGTCCTCAGAAAAGGACCTCCTGTGACTACAGGGAGTGTGAGGGTCACAATCTAATGTGTCTACACATTCACAGTAGCTACATTAAATTTAAATGGGAGTAGAGCGAGTTTTCGAAGATTTCAGCTCTTATCAGCCCTAAGGGAGGGGAGATTTGCAGTTTGTTATCTGCAAGAGACACATACCGTTGCTAGTGATGAACCTACCTGGCAACTGGAGTGGGAAGGGAGGGTTTATATGAGCCATCTCAGCTCAAATTCGAGTGGGGTGGCTTTTTTGTTGGCCCCAAATTTTCTGCCAAGCATTTTAAAAGTGCAGGAAGTGGTGCCAGGACGTTTGCTCCATCTGGCCGTGAGCCTGGATGGCATGCCGTTGCATTTCATTAACGTGTATGCCCCTAGCTCCGGCACGATGCAGGCCGGCCTGCTTCGGGAGGTGAATGCTCTGTTGGGCACTATTGATAGGGGAGAGTGTGTCTTCCTTGGTGGGGACTTTAATTGCACACTTGAGGTGCGGGACCGTTCTGGTACTCAGTGTGCGCCTGCTGTAGCGAAGAAGCTGAGAGGCTTGATTGACTCCTTTGAGTTGGTTGATGTTTGGAGGGACCTTCACCCTGATTCCACTGCTTTTTCGCGGAGGTCTGAGGGCGGTGGTTCCCGCATTGATCGGTTTTATATTTCCCGAGCGTTTGTTTCCCGTGTCTCAGCGGCCTCAATGCGGCTGGTGCCGTGCTCGGACCATTGTCTGGTGCGTGTGGATTTCAATCCAGCGTGCGCTCGGGCTGGGTCCGCGTACTGGCACTTTAACAACAGGCTGCTGGAGGATCGGTGTTTCCGGGAGTCATTCACTCGGTTTTGGGTGAAGTGGAGAGAGAGGCAGAGGTGCTTCTCTTCCCTTAGGCAGTGGTGGGATGTGGGTAAAGCTCACATCCGTCTCTTTTGTAAGGAATATACATGGGGGTCGACTGGGAGGCGGGACTCAGCGGTCGCGAAGCTGGAGAGGGAGATACAGGACGCTGAGTCTCGCCTGGGTCAGTTTGGTGAAGACTCCAGTGAATGGGGAGAGTTTCAGAGGAAGAAGGAGGTTTTGAGGAGTCTGCTGCTTGAGCGATCTCGAGGCGCTTATGTGAGGTCTCGGGTCCAGATGCTGCACGAGCTGGACCGAGCGTCGCCTTTCTTTTTCTCTTTGGAGAAGGGGCGGGGAGCTCGAAAACAGCTCGTGGAGTTGCTTGCAGATGACGGCTCCTCTGTCACTGATCCAGAGAGGATTAATGCCTTGGTTAGGTCCTTTTATGGGACCCTGTTCTCTGCGGAAGGATTCAGTGTGGAGGCTCAGCAAGATCTGTGGGAGGGTCTACCGACCGTAGATAGGGGGGAGGCTGATCTTCTTGATGGCCCCTTATCTTTGGAGGAGTTGACTCGCGCCTTGCATCAGCTCAGGAGGGGTAAGTCCCCCGGGCTGGATGGGTTGACGGTGGAGTTTGTTAGAGCATTCTGGGACGTCCTAGGGGGTGACTATATGTTGGTTTTGGGGGAGAGCCTGGCGACTGGAGTGATGCCTCTCTCGTGGCGTAGGACGGTTGTTGTCTTGCTGCCTAAGAAGGGCGAACTCCGTTTGTTGAAGAACTGGCGTCCAGTCTCTCTCCTTTGCACAGAATATAAAATTTTTGCACGGGCAATGGCAAATCGCCTGGGCTCCGTGCTGCATCAAGTGATTCATCCTGATCAATCCTATACAGTCCCTGGCCGGTCCATCCAGGATAACATCCACCTGGTTAGGGACCTGGTTCATTTGGTCCAGGGTACTGGTGAGTCAGCTGCTTTTCTGTCTCTTGATCAGGAGAAGGCTTTTGATAGGGTAGAGCATGAATACCTATTTGGGACGTTACAAGCGTTTGGGTTCGGACCACACTTCGTGGCCCGGGTCCGGCTTTTGTACGCTGCTGCGGAGTGTCTTGTAAAGGTTAATGGCGCGGTGCTATCTCCTTTTCATTTTGGGAGGGGGGTCCGCCAGGGGTGCCCTATGTCGGGCCAGTTGTATTCGGTCTGTGTGGAGCCGTTCCTGTGTCTTCTTCGGAGGAGGTTGACAGGCCTGGCCCTACCTGGCCCGCGGGTTGAGGTGATTCTATCGGCGTATGCCGATGACGTACTTCTTATGTTCACTGATCCTGGTGACCTGCGGAGGATGCGTGACTGCCAGGAGATATTCTCGGCTGCATCTTCTGCTAGGATTAACTGGAGTAAGTGCTCTGGACTTTTGGTGGGTCAGTGGCGGGTAGACTCCCTGCCGGAGGAGATGGCATTGTATGCGTGGAGTACCACGCACCTCCTCTATCTGGGGGTGTACCTGAGTCCCACTGAGGATGTTTGGCCGGCAAACTGGCAAGAGTTGGAGACGAAGGTGGTTGCTCGGCTGGGGCGCTGGTCAGGCCTGCTTGGAGTTCTCTCCTTTCGGGGGAGGGTGCTGGTCATAAACCAGCTGGTGGCCTCTATGTTATGGTACCGGCTGGCTACTCTTGTCCCGCCCTCTATATTTGTAACTGCTATACAGAAGAAGCTGGTGGATTTCTTTTGGGGAAATAGGAAGCATTGGATTTCCGCGGCGGTCCTGAGTCTTCCGTTAGAGGAGGGCGGCCAGTCCTTGGTGTGCGTGCGCACCCAGGTGGCGGCTCTCCGTCTCAGGACTCTGCGGAGATACATGTATGTAGAGAACCCTCCCAGATGGCACGCTCTGGCCACGTATTTTTTTCGTCAGGGTCGTTGCCTAAGGGGGGTCTCGCGGCTCCCGGTGGCGGGTGTCAGTCGACCCGCTCTAAGGGGCTTGCCTGGTTTCTATAGGGATATGTTAAGAGTGAGGAATTTGGTGGTGTTCAGCCAGAGTGTTGTTCCACGAGGAGAGGGGGATGTTGTGGCTGCGGGTGTGGCTGGTCCTCATCCTGTCATGGTGGTTGTCGAGGAGAGGCGCGAGCCTAGAGTGGTTCAGATAGAGCTTACCCCTGCTCCGTCAGATCTGCTCATCGGGCCTAGGCTTCGGGATATTTCTCGGCCTCCGGCTCCGCATAATCTGAGCTGCCTTTCTGAGATGACCAGCATGCCATTTTGTGATGCAAGGAGACGCGCACTGTACAGGATGCTCCTGCACATTCTGAACCACCGTGCCTTCGTCTCCCGTCCTGACTCACCATGGAGGACGGTGTTACCATCCGAAGGCGGCGGGGGGCCCCAGTGGGGGTCCTTCTATAAGGGAGTTGTACCCCTTTATATTGGGGACCTGGGGTGGAGAGTGCTGCATGGAGCGGTGGTTTGTAATAAACTTTTGAGTCGGTTCACGGGCTCGTCTGCCGCATGTATTTTCTGCGGAGAGGAGGAGACCGTATTCCATGTGTATATGGAGTGTGTGAGGTTACTGCCCCTGTACCAATATCTGAAGGGGCTGTTCCTCAAGTTCTGGCTGCATTTTAGCCCCACAATCCTGGTGTTTGGACACAAGGCGGGGAGTGGGGAGAGCCGAGTGTGGGGGGGGGACTTACCTGTCGGTTTGCTCCTTGGCCTGGCCAAGATGGCCATTCGTGGGTCCAGGCAGCGGGCGGTCGACGGTCTGGCGAGAGTCGGCTGCCTGCCCCTCTTTCGGGCCTACGTCCGTGCACGTGTGTCCCTGGAGAGGGAGCACGCGGTGTTCACGGGGACTTTGGAGGCCTTCCGTCAGCGCTGGTCGCCGCGTGGGGTTGAGGCGATTATAAATGAATGTACTGCTGTACTACAATGATCTGTTCATTATAGTGTGATTTTTGATTGTGTTTTGATGTGTTGTATTTTATGATTTGTGTTGAATAAAGTTTTTGAAATGAAAAAAAAAAAAAAAAAAAAAAAAAAAAAAAAAAAAAAAAAAGAGAGAGAGAGAGAGAGAGAGAGAGAGAGAGAGAGAGTGATCATTGTGCATTTTCAGATTTATTGACAACATGGATATAAGGATGAGTGTCAAAAGGCAGCTTGTTGGTTACCCAGAGTCTGCCCGCAATGTGTTGTTGGTGGGGGGAGAAATACCAGGCAGTGTACCGGGAGAACCGGCAGCTCTACCTGGAGAAACCGCCAAAGATGTTTTGCATCCTTCACTTCTTTAGGCACCAAATTAAAAAAAAATCAATTTCTACAGCATCTGTCAAGCCTCTTTCAGGGAAGGGCTTTTGAAACTGTAGCCCCCTGTATAATGTTGCAAATGCCGCAACTATTATTGTTCCCAGCAGGTCCCCAGATACAGCAGTGTGATAGTGATCACATAATCTAGTGTTGATTCAGGATAGATATTGGCTCAGTAAATGGGGAGAACATCTACTCAAATCACACACACACACACGCACACACACGCATGTACCCACACACACATGCATATATACACACACACTCACACACACACATGTACCCACACACACATGCATATATACACACACACTCACACACACGCATGTACCCACACACACATGCATATATACACACCCACACACATAATCCTTACACATACACACACAAATACACACACTCACGGATGTATCTTAGAATAAAGGGGAGGCCATTTAAGGCTGAGGTGAGAAAAAACTTTTTCACCCAGAGAGTTGTGAATTTATGGAATTCCCTGCCACAGAGGGCAGTGGAGGCCAAGTCACTGGATGGATTTAAGAGAGAGTTGGATAGAGCTCTAGGGGCTGGTGGAGTCAAGGGATATGGGGAGAAGGCAGGGCACGGGTTATTGATAGGGGACGATCAGCCATGATCACAATGAATGGCGATGCTGGCTCGAAGGGCCGAATGGCCTCCTCCTGCACCTATTTTCTATGTTTCTATGTTCTATGTTTCTATGTACACACACACACGCACACACGCACACACGCAAATACATACACACACTCACATACACACACACGCACACACACACACACGCACATACAAATACATACACACGCACACACGCACACGCACACACGCACACACGCAAATACATACACACACACACATACACACACACGCACACACACACACGCACATACAAATACATACACACGCACACACGCACACACGCACACACGCACACGCACACACGCACACACGCAAATACATACACACACTCACACGCACACACCACACGCACACACGCACACACGCAAATACATACACACACACACACATACACACACACGCACACACACGCACACGCACACACACACGCACACACGCAAACACACACACACACACACAAATACACACACACACACACACACACAAATACACACACACACACACGCACACACACACACACACGCAAACACACACACGCACACAAATACACACACACAGGATGATGATCAGATACAGAAACCCTCACTAACTTTTATTAAATTAGGGAATCACAACAATAATTGCACCAAAGCTGAGAAGGAGACACAGACCCAGATGTGAGGAGACCCAGAGGTGGGTTCTGTGCCTGGGCCCTTCCCCGTCAGCACAACCATTCATGAGGAACTGCAGCCATTTCCCACCAATTCCATGCGCTCATTCACAAAGTTGTCTCAAGTTCTCAATGAGCATCACATTCCCTCCTCCTCAGAATGAGCCATTGATTCAAAGATGTTGATAGACATGTCACATATATATTTTATTATTAAACCATGAGTCAGATGATTTAATTAGAATGCTTCCGATGTAATCTCGTAGATATTAATTTCAGAGGCTGATTTTCTTTATATGGTATTGTGGCTCTAATGTTAAACCCAGAATTTGCTCTGTCAATATCACTTGCTTATTTGAATGCATTTACATAAGAAAACACATATTATTTACTTAACATTTTGCACTCAAATTCCAAACTCTCTTTATTTCCATTTTCTAATAAAGTATTGACTTTTAATTCAAATAGCACCGTCAAATTCTCTACCAACCTGCTTCATTTCAAAGTGTTGCCAGATCACTGTTTTTCCCTGTGGAATTTTGGTTGCCATCTAGAAAATGTCACAGACAATAGACAGCCTGTGGGAAGAAACCAGAGCACCCGGAGAAAGCCCACGCAGGCCAAGTGTCTCGACCCGAAACATCACCCCTTCCTTCCCTCCAGAGATGCTGCTGCCTGTCCCACTGAGTTCATTGAAACATATAAGATTGTTAAGGGCTTGGACACAGTAGAGGCAGGAAACATGTTCCCGATGTTAGGGGAGTCCAGAACCAGGGGCCACAGTTTAAGAATAAGGAGTAAGCCATTTAGAACAGAGACTTTTTCTCACAGAGAGTGGTGAGTCTGTGGAATTCTCTGCCTCAGAGGGCGGTGGAGGCCGGTTCTCTGGATGCTTTCAAGAGAGAGCTAGATAGGGCTCTTAAAAATAGCGGAGTCAGGGGATATGGGGAGAAGGCAGGAACGGGGTACTGATTGGGGATGATCAGCCATGATCACATTGATAGATATATGGACGAGAAAGCAATGGAGGTTTATGGCCTGAGTGCAGGTAGATGGGTGTTAAAGAAGGAACTGCAGATGCTGGAGAATCGAGGGTTACACAAAAGGCTGGAGAAACTCAGCGGGTGCAGCAGCATCTAAGGAGCGAAGGAGATAGGCAACGTTTCGGGCCGAAGCCCTTCTTCAGACTAGATGGGACTAGGTGAGAGTAAAGGGCCTGTCCCACCAGCATGCAACTCTATGCGATTAGCGCGACCTAACGTGGCTGCTTGAGCCGTCCGGCGTCGCGGGGCCGGTCCCACTTCGATCGCCGGAGCCGTGTGGAATTGTGCGGAGTTCGTCCCGACATCGCGCGGGGCTCCGAAAAACTGACCGTGTCCAAAAATTCCGCGCGGCAACGGCTTGTTGGCTCGCAGTCGCCTCGACGTTTACACACCGCAGGTCTGTAGGTGCCTCCGTGACCCTCTATCTGTGTGGCTCCGTGGCCCTCTGTGTGTATGCCTCTGTGCCCCTCTCTGTGTGCCCCTCTCTGTCCTGGCGAACTTACCTTAGACTTCGCTCCAGGTTCGCCTCACTTTGCGCCGCGTTGCGCCACTCACCCGACCTCCGCGCGGCCCTCGCTGCCAGTTTGGTCGCGCTTGTCGCATGCAGGCGCATGCTGGTGGGAACGGCCCTGTACAGGGGATCACCCGACCTCCGCGCGGCCCCCGCTTCTAGTTTGATCGAGCTCATCGCATAGAGTTGCATGCTTGTAGGACAGGCCCTTAAGTGTTCGGCATGGACTAGAAGGGCCGAGGTTGCCTGTTTCCGTGCTGTAATTGTTATATGGTTATAAGGTTATATGAATGGCGGTGCTGGCTCGAAGGGCCAAATGGCCTACTTCTGTCTATTGTCTGTTGTCTCTTGAGTTACTCCAGCTGTTTGCATCTCTCTTCAAAAAAAAAAAAATTCAATTCGAGACTCGTAAAAATATCAGGCCTTGCATTCAGGAGAAAACATGTATTTACGCGATGATTTGTGCAACCTTACCTCACCCAAAGGCCACTCCCACAGCCCACGTTGAGGGATCGCTGTCAGGGGGACAATATCTACTCACCAGGCTCACAGCAGGCTCTGTCAGCAGTAATATTATTACACTACTATTTTTGAAGAAGGTTATTTTGTTATTTGCAAACGCACCTGATAAACAAAGTTGCCCTGGTATTCTGAGCCTGGCGGGTCTAATAACGGTCTGTAAAGGTTACCCTTCTCTTTGAGCTGCACCGGAATGCGGGATGTGTGTCTCATCTGCTGGGCTGCCACAGCCTAAGGTCCAGGAATTGTCCAAGGTGCAAGTTTGTCCAAGCGCCTGAGATATGATTCAGTAACTGGTCCACCTGAACAAAGAATGGCTTAGGGAGTTAGATGTGGCCCTTGTGGCGATAGGAATCAGGGGGTATGGAGAGAAGGCAGGTACAGGATACTGAGTTGAATGATCAGCCATGGTCACATTGAATGGCGGTGCAGGCTCAAAGGGCCGAATGGTCTACGCCTGCACCTATTGTCTATGTTTCTAGGATTCTATGATACCTGGGTCCTTTATGTCTAGCTTTGGTGATTATTAAGGACCCACATCACCCATCACATAACATCTTCTCCATTCTGCCATCTGGGAAGAGGTACAGGAGCATCAACTGCAGAACCAGCAGGATGCCACAGAGGGTAGTTGAGGCCAGTTCATTGGCTATATTTAAGAGGGCGTTAGATGTGGCCCTTGTGGCTAAAGGGATCAGGGGGTATGGAGAGAAGGCAGGTGCGGGATACTGAGTTGGATGATCAGCCATGATCACATTGAATGGCGGTGCAGGCTCAAAGGGCCGAATGGTCTACGCCTGCACCTATTGTCTATGTTTCTAGGATTCTATGATACCTGGGTCCTTTATGTCTAGCTTTGGTGATTATTAAGGACCCACATCACCCATCACATAACATCTTCTCCATTCTGCCATCTGGGAAGAGGTACAGGAGCATCAACTGCAGAACCAGCAGGATGCCACAGAGGGTAGTTGAGGCCAGTTCATTGGCTATATTTAAGAGGGCGTTAGATGTGGCCCTTGTGGCTAAAGGGATCAGGGGGTATGGAGAGAAGGCAGGTACGGGATACTGAGTTGGATGATCAGCCATGATCATATTGAATAGCGGTGCTGGCTCGAAGGGCCGAATGGCCTACTCCTGCACCTATTTTCTATGTTTCTATGTTTCTATGTTTGCCTGTAGATTCTGAAAGCAGTGTAGGAAGTGTAGACACAAAATGCTGTGGAGTGGCTCAGCGGGACAGGCAGCATCTTTGGATAGAAGGAGTGGGTGACGTCTGAAGAAGGGCCTCAACCCAAAACGTCACCCATACCTTCTCTCCAGAGATGCTGCCTGTCCCGCTGAGTTACTCCAGCATTTTGCGTCTATCTTCAGTTTGAACCAACACCTGAAGGTCCTTCCTGCCCTTGTTTCACTAACACTGCATTGAATACTGTACGATTCAATGGTTACATGCGCATTTTACCGATGTTGGGGGAGTCCAGAACCAGGGGCCACAGTTTAAGAATAAGGGGTAAGCCATTTAGAACGGAGACAAGGAAACACTTTTTCACAGGGAGTTGTGAGTCTGTGGAATTCTCTGCCTCAGAGGGTGGTGGAGGCCGGTTCTCTGGATACTTTCAAGAGAGAACTAGATAGGGCTCTTAAAGAAGGGTGCTGGCTCGAAGGGCCGAATGGCCTACTCCTGCACCTATTGTCTATTGTCTATAAGAGAGAGTTGGATAGAGCTCTGAAAGATAGTGGTGTCAGGGGATATGGGGAGAAGGCAGGAACGGGGTACTGAGTGTGGATGATCACAGTGAATGGCGGTGCTGGCTCGAAGGACCGAATGGACTACTCCTGCACCTATTGTCTACTGTCTATTGTTTAAAGCCATCGCAAAGTTTTAACTGCTAACTTTGGCCAGCAAGTTTGTGAGAGAAATCTCGAGTCGACCATCGTTCAAAAACAAAGTAAGGCTTGTTTCCTTGAATTTCCCCAACTACTTCGGCCTACATTAATTCCTCCCGCCTCCACGTGGACTCACACCTCCCCTTCCTCCGGCCTCACAATTTGCAACTATTCAATCCTTTTGTCTCACAATCAGTCTGAAGAAAGTCCTGACTGAAACGTCACTGATCCATGTTCTTAGAGATGTTGCCTGGCTCGCTGAGTTTCTCCAGCTCTCTGTGCCCATTTGTGTCACCAGTTTCTCGTTTCAACATCTTACAACACTTGCATTATTTGACTGAATTCTAACAGGGTCTGCTTTATTAAAACCGCAACTTCAGAATCCATTAAGATTTGAGACAAAAATTAACATCACAAACTTTACTCAGTCCATGAAGGTCAACTCAGTTGAATTCCATTTCCTAGGTCCATATCCTTGTAGAACATGTGTAGGAAGGAACTGCAGATAGAAACATAGAAACATAGAAAATAGATGCAGGAGTAGGCCATTCGGCTCTTCGAGCCTGCACCGCCATTCAATATGATCATGGCTGATTATCCAACTCAGTATCCCGTACCTGCCTTCTCTCCATACCCCCTGATCCCTTTAGCCACAAGGGCCACATCTAACTCCCTCTTAAATATAGCCAATGAACTGGCCTCAACTACCCTCTGTGGCAGAGAGTTCCACAGATTCGCCACAGATGCTGGTTTAATCTGAAGATAGACACAAATAGCTGGAGTAACTCGGTGGGACAGGCAGCAGGAGAGAACGAATGGGTGATGTTTCGGGTCGAGACCGTTCTTCAGTCGACCCAAAATGTCATCCATTCCTTCTCTCCAGAGATGCCGCCTGTCCTGCTGCGTTACTCCAGCTTTTTGTGTCCATCTTGTAGAACATGACCAATGTGGCAAGGGTTTGTGCCTCCTTTAGCTTCCAGGCTCTCAGGTTATCGACCTCCAATGTGGGAAGTGGGTCTGACCTCTTCATTTCTTGCAGAGCTTGTTATAATTTTATTCTACTTAATTAAATCTACCCAAGCCTCCTTTGTTCCAAAGAAACCAACCACCCACATAGTAAACACTGCCCAGTCCATCATCGGCTCTGACCTCCCTACCATCGAGGGGATCTATCGCAGTCGCTGCCTCAAAAAGGCTGGTAGCATCATCAAGGACCCACACCATCCTGGCCACACACTCATCTCTCTGCTACCTTCAGGTAGAAGGTACAGGAGCCTGAAGACTGCAACGTCCAGGTTCAGGAATAGCTACTTCCCCACAGCCATCAGGCTATTAAACTCAACTCAACCAAATCTCTAACCATTAATAGACCATTATCTGTTTATTTGCACTTTATCTGCTTATTTATTAATGTGTGTGTATATTATACAATGGTATATGGACACACTGATCTGTTTTGTAGTCAATGCCTACTATGTTCTGTTGTGCTGAAGCAATGCAAGAATTTCATTGTCCTATCTAGGACTCATGACAATGAACTCGCTGGCTCATAATTCTCCAACTCCAGTAACATCCTTGTAGATCTCCTCTGGTGATGTGGAGGAAGTGCAGATGCTGGTTTACACCGAAGATAGACCACAAAATGCTGGAGTAACTCAGCGGGTCAGGCGGCATCTCTGGAGAGAAGGAATGGGTGACGTTTCGGCTCGAGACCCTTCTTCAGACTGAGAGCCAGGGGAGGGGAGGTTACTCCAGCAATGTGTGACGTGGTGACCAGACCCGATCGGTACACAAAGACAATAGACAATAGACAATAGGTGCAGGAGTAGGCCATTCGGCCCTTTGAGCCAGCATCGCTATTCAAGGAGATCACGGCTGAGTCAAGGCCAATCTGTTTACATCTGAAGAAGAGTTCAGACTTGTCATCATTGATGGTATTTCCAGGGCAGTTGGATGCATTTTTGAAAGCTCAAGGTGTTGGGGGTTAAGGGGAAATAGCCCAGAGGCGGAGTTGTAGAATCATACAGCATAGAAACAGACCCTTTGGCCCAACTCATCCATGCTAACCCAGAATGTTGCATTGCCGGGTGGGTGTGTATACCCCACAGGAACAGCACCAATATTGCCTCTCCACTCACTCCGCAGATGCCGCCTGCTGACCCACTGAGTTCCTCCAGCACTTAGAGTTTTGCTCAAGTTTCGGGCGTCTGCAGTTTCTCGTCTCCTCAGCTTCCATCTGCGAGGACTTGCCTTCTTAAGCAATTTGCACATTTCCTTGAAGATAGACGCAAGATGCTGGAGTAACTCAGCGGGGCAGGCGTGCTGCCTCTGGAGGGATGGGATGGGTGATGTTTTGGGTTGAGACCCTTCTTCTTGACCCGAAAAGTCACCTATTCCTGTTCTCCAGAGATGCTGTCAGATCTACTGTTTTTTTTGTTGTGTTTATACCAGCATCTGCAGTTCCTTAGATAATAGACAATAGGTGCAGGAGTAGAGGCCATTCGCCCTTTGAGCCAGCACCAGTCAATGTGATCATGGCTGACCATCCCCAATCAGTACCCCGTTCCTGCCTTCTCCTCATATCCCCTGACTCTGCTATCTTTAAGAGCCCTATTTAGCTCTCTCTTGAAAGCATCCAGTGACTTGGCCTCCACAGCCTTCTGAGGCAGAGAATTCCACAGATTCACAACCCTCTGTGTGAAAACGTTTCTTCTCATCTCCGTTCTAAATGGCTTACCCCTTATGCTTAAACTGTGGCCCCTGGTTCTGGACTCCCCCAACATCGGGACTTTAGCACAAACATTTCCGCAGGTAAAAAGTGGCCAAAATATTAAAAACTATTATCTTTTATATAAACAAGTAAATATTGAAGCAGTCCCTGAAGGATGAAAATTGCAGAGATCACAACAAACCCACACTGTATCCGGAATGTAAAAATGATTTTTTTCCTCATTTCAGCGAGAAAGATGGTACATGCATCCACGATAATGTGATTTATGACAGAAAAATAATGAGGTTTTCAGTAAAAACCTGACTTTGTTTTGAAATCTTCTCAATGGAGATAAACGGCACGGCTCACTTCACCACACATACACCAATTAAAGGAGACAAAATGGATGAATTTTGGTACAAGATCTACATCAGTGAAATCTCAAGTCTCTTGAGGAGAGCCACAGAGTCATACTGCACAGAAACAGGCCCTTCAGCCCTACTAATCCAGCCTCTTAAGGGCCTGTCCCACTTGGTGTTTTTCCGGCAACTGCCGGCATAATTGATTGACGTGTCAGGCGTGACGACGTATTGACGCGCGGTGTTTTTTCAAGTGTCGCAACATCAGGAACGGGGTACAGATTGGGGATGATCAGCCATGATCACATTGAATGGCGGTGCTGGCTCGAATGGCCTGCTTCTGCACCTATTGTCTATTGTCTATTGTCTATTGTCCACAGATGCCGCCTGGGACCGCTGAGTGCCTCTGTCACGACCCGTAACGTCACCTATTTCCTTCGTTCCGCAGATGCTGCCTCACCCGCTGAGTTTCTCCAGCATTTTTGTGTCTCCCTCTAACACTCTGTTACTTTGCTCGAGATGCCAGCATTTTCAGCCTCCTGCAGCTCCACAATTTACTGACATTTACCGACTGAACCGAGGAGAGGAAGAGACACAAGCACGATGTTGAAAAAGAGTCAAGAATGTTTCATCGTCGTATGTGCTGACAACGGAACAAGTGCGCCGATATTTGCTGCAGTGTTACAGGCCCATTAACACAATAACGCACAAATATACATTCCCAATAATCAATAATAGAACAACATATTAATCAATAATACCAGGTAGCCAGACGACAGTAGTGCAAAAACCAAAGTACGCTGTGCAACTGAGACAAAGTCCATAGAAGATCATAGTTTGTGAGTTAACGCCCCTGTCCCACTTAGGAAATCTGAACGGAAACCTCTGGAGACTTTGCGCCCCACCCAAGGTTTCCGTGCGGTTCCCGGAGGTTCCCGGAGGTTTTTAGTCAGTTTCGACCATTCAGAGAGACTGACAAAAACCTCCGGGAACCGCACGGAAACCTTGGGTGGGGCGCAAAGTCTCCAGAGGTTTCCGTTCAGGTTTCCTAAGTGGGACAGGGGCAGCAGGCCGTGGTTACTGTTGTGCAGTGTGGGTCAAGATCTTGATGGTTGCTGGGAAGAAGCTGTTCTTGAACCTGGAGGTCACGGTTTCCAGGCTCCTGGTGTCTTCCCTCGATGGTAGCAGTGAGATGACAGTGTGGCTAGGATGGCGTGGGTCTTTGATGGGATTCATTTGCTTTTGGAGCCCAGAAGCACACTGCGTCTTCTGCCAGGGAAGAAACTACAAGTGCTGGTTTAATCCGAAGATAGACACAAAAAGGCTGGAGTAACTCAGCGGGACAGGCAGCATCTCTGGAGAGAAGGAATCGAGTGGCGTTTCGGGTCTGAAGAAGGAGTGCATGTCACCCATCCCTTCTCTCCAGAGATGCTGCCTGTCCCGCTGAGTTATTCCAGCTTTTGGTGTCTGTATCTTCTGTAATTAGTTGTATTTTCTGTAATGAGCTGCCGTAAGGAAGTCACAGATGTACATACAATTGCAACTTTTAAAAGCCATTTGGACATAGAAACATAGAAATTAAGTGCAGGAGTAGGCCATTCGGCCCTTCGAGCCTGCACCGCCATTCAATATGATCATGGCTGATCATCCAACTCAGTATCCCGTACCTGCCTTCTCTCCATACCCTCTGATCCCCTTAGCCACAAGGGCCATATCTAACTCCCTCTTAAATATAGCCAATGAACTGGCCTCAACTACCCTCTGTGGCAGAGAGTTCCAGAGACACACCATTCTGTGTGTGAAAAAAGTCCTTCTCATCTCGGTCCTAAAGGATTTCCCCCTTATCCTTAAGCTGTGACCCCTCGTTCTGGAGTTCCCCAACATCGGGAACAATCTTCCTGCATCTAGCCTGTCCAACCCCTTAAGAATTTTGTAAGTTTCTATAAGATCCCCTCTCAATCTCCTAAATTCTAGAGAGTATAAACCGAGTCTATGCAGTCTTTGTTCATAAGACAGTCCTGACATCCCAGGAATCAGTCTGGTGAACCTTCTCTGCACTCCCTCTATGGCAATAATGTCCTTCCTCAGATTTGGAGACCAGAACTGTACGCAATACTCCAGGTGTGGTCTCACCAAGACCCTATACAACTGAAGTAGAACCTCCCTGCTCCTATACTCAAATCCTTTTGCTATGAAAGCTAACATACCATTCGCTTTCTTCACTGGACATTTGGACATAGAAACATAGAAAATAGGTGCAGGAGTAGGCCATTCGGCCCTTCGAGCCTGCACCGCCATTCGATATGATCATGGCTGATCATCCAACTCAGTATCCCGTACCTGCCTTCTCTCCATACCCCCTGATCCCTTTAGCCACAAGGGCCACAACTAACTCCCTCTTAAATATAGCCAACAAACTGGCCTCAACTACCTTTTGTGGTTGAGATTCACCACTCCCTGTGTGAAAAATGTTTTTCTCATCTCGGTCCTAAAAGTCTTCCCCCTTATCCTTAAACTGTGACCCCCTTGTTCTGGGCTTCCCCAGCATCGGGAACAATCTTCCTGCATCTAGCCTGTCCAACCCCTTAAGAATTTTGTAAGTTTCTATAAGATCCCCCCTCAATCTTCTAAATTCTAGCGGACAGATATATTGATAGGAAGGATTTAGAGGGACTAACAAAAATCCTACAGGAGTGTCTCCTGTAGAGTCCTTTGATGGTGGGGAAAATGATTAAAGAGTATTTTAATTTAAATTGGAAAACTCAATGTTCATTCCAGTGGAATCTGTGAAGGGGCATGGTGCTGTGGTACATTTACCTGCATGGGCTCACCGTGGGCAAGGTAGAGGGTCCCAATCCGAAATGTCTCATAGAAACATAGAAAAATAGGTGCAGGAGTAGGCCATTCGGCCCTTCAAGCCTGCACCGCCATTCAATGTGATCATGGCTGATCATCCAACTCAGTATCCCGTACCTGCCTTCTCTCCATACCCCCTGATCCCTTTAGCCACAAGTGCCACATCTAACTCCCTCTTAAATATAGCCAATGAACTGGCCCCAACTACCTTCTGTGGCAGAGAATTCCAGAGACTCACCACTCTCTGTGTAAAGAATGTTTTCCTCATCTTGGTCCTAAAGGAATTACCCCTTATCCTTAGACTGTGACCCCTTGTTCTGGACTCCCCCAACATCGGGAACAATCTTCCTGCATCTCGCCTGTCCAACCCCTTAAGAATTTTGTAAGTTTCTATAAGATCCCCCCTCAATCTTCTAAATTCCAGCGAGTACAAGCCGAGTCTATCCAGTCTTTCCTCATATGAAAGTCCTGACATCCCAGCAATCAGTCTCCTATCCATTCTCTCCACAGATGCTGCCTGACCTGCTTAGTTTAGGGCCTGTCCCGTCATTTGCGCGTCACGCAGGTGGCCCGCGAAGATTTAGTGAATCCCAAAATCCTAGGGCGACCATGCGCTTCACTGCCCATGTCATCACGCACCATGCGTGCGTATTGCACGCCATGCACGCGGAATGCGCCCGTAATGCACGCCATGCACGCATCACGCGCGCGCCGTACGTCGCGACGCGTAAATTATGTCGCGTTAAATGACGCGCAAATTACACCCAAGTGGGACAGGCCCCTTTACTCCAGTACTTTGTTATTTGCATCAGTTGCCATTGACAGCTTTTAATCACTTGCCCTGGGGACAGGAGGCGGCGATGAGGAGTGGAAGGGAATGTAGGTGGCGAAGAGGTGGAGCGAAGAAAAGATAAAAGTACAAACAAAGACATTGTGCCAACTCCAATGTCACTCAGATCGTAAAAGCAATAGGCTCCCTCGTGTGGGAGTTCATTAAATCGAATAGCATTTACTCTTTGAATTTTATCAATTGTAATAATGCAGAGGAGATTTATTGGCTGTTATTAAAAAAAAAACGAGCATTGCTCCAAAACAAATAATGGTGAGCAGAAGGGTGAAAGTCAAGTTATTTATTATCCCACTAGTTGATTTGGTAACTGGGAAGGTGAGATGTCAGAGAACTAAAATGGTCGATTTTAGAAGCTCATCTAAGGTGAGCTATTGGCTATAACTGAGGATCCATGTTACTCTGTCCTGTATGATCTGCAGAAGGTGTTGCCTCAAAAATGCTGCCAGTATCACCAAGACCCTCACCACACTGGGCCACCTCCCATAGGCACAAAATAACTGGAGTAACTCAGCGGGACGGGCAGCATCGCTGGAGAGAAGGAATGGGTGACGTTCCGGGTCGAGACCCTTCTTCAGACTGATGTCAGTGGAGTGAGCGGAACAGAGATAAAATGCAGTCGGACACAGTCAGACTGGTCGGAGAACTGGGAAGGGGGAGGGGATGGAGAGAGAGGGAAAGCAAGGGCTACCTGAAGTTAGAGAGGTCAATGTTCACACCGCTGGGGTGTAAGCTGCCCAAGCAAAATATGAGGTGCTGCTCCTCCAGTTTGCGCTGGGCCTCACTCTGACAGTGGAGGAGGCCCAGGACAGAAAGGTCAGATTGGGAATGGGATGGGGAGTTAAAATAACAATGGAACAAGAATGGTCTTACTTGCAGCAACACAACTGGCCTACAAAGACATTAACACACAGATGAGATATAATAATAAATAAATAATAGACAAAAATCAATGAATTAATCACCTTAATACGAGTGCAGAGGTGAAAGTTCTCAGTGCAACCAAAGACAATCTATAGAGGTTCACAGAAAATGGACACAAAATGCTGGATTAACTCAGCGGGTCAGGCAGCATCTCTGGAGAATAGGAATAGGTGACGTTTCGGGTCGAGACCCTTCATCAGACTAAGGAAGATAGGTCCCCTAAGGAAGATAGAGCTTTCCCTCTCTCTCCATCCCCTCCCCCTTCCCAGTTCTCCGACCAGTCTGACTGTGTCCGACTGCATTTTATCTCTGTTCCGCTCACTCCACTGACATCAGTCTGAAGAAGGGTCTCGACCCGGAACGTCACCCATTCCTTCTCCCCAGGGTTGCTGCCTGTCCCGCTGAGTTACTCCAGCACTTTGTGCCTTTCTTCGATTTAAACCAGCATCTGCAGTTCCTTCCTAGGCAATTATACATTCTTGACTTGTCTCTTGACTGAGCATGGTGTAATAGCCATGCGAATATTGAGGTCATCTACTTCCATCTGCGAAGATCCCACATGTCCACTTCCGCTCACCTAAGATGCTGAAACACATAACCACACCTCTAGTTACATTAGACAATAGACAATAGGTGCAGGAGTAGGCCATTCGATCCTTCGAGCCAGCACCGCCATTCAAAGTGATCATGGGTGATCATCCCCAATCAGTGCCCCGTTCCTGCCTTCTCCCCATATCCCCTGACTCCGCTATCTTCAAGAGCCCTATCTAGCTCTCTCTTGAAAGCATCCAGAGAACCGGCCTCAATATAGGACAGCTCCTTCAATATACTCCAGACTCATTGTAAACGTAACTAAAGCCCTTTGCTTCCGGGCCCTAACACATCTTATTTTGCTCACTGGCCCACTTTTACTGAGCAAAGCAACATGGTTTAATGCCCTTTCTTCGTTTTCAAGCTACACCAACCACCATCCTAGGCCTCATTCCCCCAGGTCACTCTCTTTGGCTAACAACCTGCGATAAGCCTTTCACCAACAACCCCCCCCCCCCCCCCCCCCCCACAAAATATTGGAGTAACTCAGGTCTATCAGCATCTCTGGAGGAAATAGATAAGCAATGTTTCGGATCTTCCTTGAACGGGAATATCACCGATCCATGTCCTCCAGAGATGCTGCCTGACCTGCTGAGTTACTCCAGCACTTTGTGTGTTTTTTTATTAACTGGAATCCTACACCCATTGGACATCGCTTTGCTACCCAAATTCAATTTGATAACTCCACCATCAGCTATCAGATCCCTTGAAATTCCTTCCTTAAATCTCTCCCCTTCTTCACTTTTCTCGCTCCTTTAGACCCATATTTATTTTCCCAAACGTTTTTGCTGCACGCCACTCCTCTTGCGTCCTGTCGCCAATTAGTTATTTAATACTCCGGGTGCGGTTTTTAAGAAGGAGATCCGATTCTCGGCCCTGTCCCTTTGCTATTAATGGCGGCACAGTGGGGCAGTGGTAGAGTCGCTGCCTTACATCCGCTGCGTCCGCTGGACTGGAGGGCGGCAGCTTTGTCCGTCCCGGCCCGCGGAGTTCGGGAGCTCGGGAGCGGCCGCTGGACTTACCGTCACCCGGCCGGGTCCCAACATCGGAGGCCTGGATCGCTTCAACGCAGAGGGAAGAACAAGGAGGGAAGAGAAGACAAGGACTTTAAGACTTTTGCCTTCCATCACAGTGAGGAGGTGCCTGGTAGACTCACTGTGGTGAATGTTAAATTGTGTTAAGTGGGTGTGGTGTTATTTTATTCTATGTTATGGCCGCAAGGTTCACAATTTCGTTCAGACTGAAATGTCTGAATGGCAATAAAGGATGCTTTACATTACATCACTTACATCACCAGAGACCCAAGTTCGATCCCGACTACGGGTGCTGTCTGTACGGAGTTTGTCCGTTCTCCCCGTGACCTGCGTAGGGTTTTTTTCCCCAGCGCTCCGGTTTCCTCCCACACTCCAAATCCGTGCAGGTTTGTGGGTTCATTGACTTCGGTAAAAATTGTAAAATGTCCCTAGAGTGTGGTGTAACTGGGATCGCTAGTCGGCATGGACCCGGTGGGCCGAAGGGCCTGTTTCAGCGCTGGATCTCTAGACGGAATTGAGTCTGAAGAAGGGTTTCAGCCCGAGACCATATAACCATATAACCATATAACAATTACAGCACGGAAACAGGCCTTCTCGGCCCTTCCAGTCCGTGCCGACCATTTATTTTCCCCTAGTCCCATCTACCTGCACTCAGACCATACCCCTCCATTCCCTTCCCGTCCATATACCTATCCACTTTACTTTTAAATGTTAAAATCGATCCTGCCTCCACCACTTCTGCTGGAAGATCATTCCACACAGCCACCACTCTCTGAGTAAAGAAGTTCCCCCTCATGTTACCCCTAAACTTCTGTCCCTTAATTCTCATGTTATGCCCTCTTGTTTGACGTTGCCTATCTCCTTCGCTCCATAGATGCTGCTGCACCCGCTGAGTTTCTCCAGCATTTTGGGTACCCTCAATTTTCCAGCATCTGCAGTTCCTTCTTTAACATTTTAAACTAAAACCCCTCTCTTCACTGTCTCCCTGCACCTCTAACACTTGGTGGCTGTCAGATGAACAAAACGCTGTTGTTGTCTCCTTGTTCTCGAGCTCACTAAATCGGGAGCCGTTTTTAATAACTTCTCCATTGCGTGCATGGTGACACTTGGCATATTTTTAGCATGAAAATAATGAAACATCCCATTGGAATTACTTTTTATTCTCAGTGCCAACTCAGAATATTAAATCTGAATCAGTTTATCCGCCTTATGAGAATGTGAGCATCTGTAGGCGACGTTTAGCTATCTTTGAAACGCTGCAATTATAGAACCAGTGAAAGTAGAATTGGGTTTCAATCACATCTTTACCAGTTCAGGATATCCCAAAGTGCTGTGAAGGCAATAAAATAAATGTGAAGTGTAGTTACTGTCGTAAAGTAGGCAACACCGCAGTGTAATCGATCGGGCCGTTGTAGATACAAGGAACACACAAGGACACAAAGCGTTGGAGTTACAGCCCTGTCCCACGGTGCGAGTTCATTCCAAGAGCTCTCTCTCCCGAGTTTAAAAAAAAATCAAACTCGTGGTAAGCACGGAGAATGAATGTACTCCGGAGCTCGGGGACGTCTCTTAGCGGCTCGTAACGCTAACGGCAGGTACTCAGGAAGACTCGCTAATGGCAGGTAAGCTCGGGAAGACTCGTGAAGATTTTTCAACACGTTGAAAAATGTCCATAAGAGCCCATTAATGCTTAATGAGAAGACGCGGTTCTTGAATTCTCGAGACAAGGATTCTCAGAATCCTGTACCTTCTTCCCAGTGGTAGCAGCGAGATGGGAAGCTGGCCAGGGCGGTGCGGGTCTTTGATGATATCAGCTACCTTCTTGAGGCAGTATCTCCTGTAAATCGCGTTGCCAGTAGGGAGGTCAGAACCCCACACTGGACTAGACGACGTCTGCCACTTTCTGCAGCCTCCTTCGTCCTTGAGTGTCCCAATTACTGAACCGGGCGGTGATACAACTAATCAGTAATCAGTATGCGTTTCACAGCACACCTGTACAAGTTTGATGGTGTATTTGGCGACATGCCCGATCTCCTGAATACCGACGAGCGGCCATTACTGTAAATCTCCGAGTTCGAATCAGGGCAAACTCGGGAGATAATGGGAGACCCCTTCCACCCCTGCAACGGACTGTTCCAGCTGCTACGGTCAGGCAAACGCCTCCGTTGCCATGCTGTGAGAACGGAGAGGATGAGGAGGAGTTTCTTCCCAGAGGCCATTGGGACTGTAAACTCCTATCTCACCAGGGACTAACTCTACAACAGGTACTGTACCACAATACCGCCCACAATATTTAATATGGAAAAGAACATGTGATTCTGTTTGTAGTTTGTTGGTTGTTTGTTTGTTTTTTGCACAAAGTCCGCAGGCACGGCCACTTTTCATTTCACTGCACATCCCGTATGTGTATGTGACGAATAAACTTGACTTGACTTGACTTGGAAGGTGAAACAAGAATGTAAGCTTTTCTTCATCCTTATTCCAAGGCAGAATGATGTCTGAGATGGAGGAAAAACTGTGGGTGATGATTTAACCAGCCATCTTCCACCACCATCATACATGATGCTGGGAGTGTTTAATTGTCATTTTAATGTTGTTCAACATTTTAATGCTTAATGAGAAGACGCGGTTCTTGAATTCTCGAGACAAGGATTCTCAGAATCCTGTACCTTCTTCCCAGTGGTAGCAGCGAGATGGGAAGCTGGCCAGGGCGGTGCGGGTCTTTGATGATATCAGCTACCTTCTTGAGGCAGTATCTCCTGTAAATCGCGTTGCCAGTAGGGAGGTCAGAACCCCACACTGGACTAGACGACGTCTGCCACTTTCTGCAGCCTCCTTCATCCTTGAGCGTTCCCAATTACTGAACCGGGCGGTGATACAACTAATCAGTATGCGTTTCACAGCACACCTGTACAGGTTTGATGGCATATTTGGCGACATGCCCGATCTCCTGAATCTTCTGAGAATGCAGAGGCAGTAGTGAGCTATCTTTGTTACTTAATCACTGTGCTTTGCCCGGGACAGGTCATCAGAGATGTATGCGCCCAGGAACTTCATTACAAATCCTTTTACAAAGATGTTGGCAAGGAAACTTTGATAAGTTGTTTAGAAAATAGCATAGTTTAGTTCATTGTCACGTGTACCGAGGTACAGTGAAAAGCTTTTTGTTGCCTGCTAACCAGTCAGTGGAAAGACAATACACGATTACAATCGATCCGTCAACAGTGTACAGAAATAATGTTTCGCTCAAGATAAAATCCTGTGAAGACCAATTAAAGGTAGTCCAAACATCTCCAATAAGGTGGATAGCGGCTCTCTAGTTGTTAATAGGATGGTATCTAAATGGTGGCCGATTAGGAAAAGGGGAGATGCAGCGCGACCTGGGTGTCGTGGTACACCAGTCATTCAAAGTAAGCATGCAGGTGCAGCAGGCAGTGAAGAAAGCGAATGGTATGTTAGCTTTCATAGCAAAAGGATTTGAGTATAGGAGCAGGGAGGTTCTATTTCAGTTGTATAGGGTCTTGGTGAGGCCACACCTGGAGTATTGCGTACAGTTCTGGTCTCCAAATCTGAGGAAGGACATTATTGCCATAGAGGGAGTGCAGAGAAGGTTCACCAGACTGATTCCTGGGATGTCAGGACTGTCTTATGAACAAAGACTGCATAGACTCGGTTTATACTCTCTAGAATTTAGGAGATTGAGAGGGGATCTTATAGAAACTTACAAAATTCTTAAGGGGTTGGACAGGCTAGATGCAGGAAGATTGTTCCCGATGTTGGGGAGGTCCAGGACAAGGGGTCACAGCTTAAGGATAAGGGGGAAATCCTTTAGGACCGAGATGAGAAGGACTTTTTTCACACACAGAGTGGTGGGTCTCTGGAACTCTCTGCCACAGAGGGTAGTTGAGGCCAGTTCATTGGCTATATTTAAGAGGGAGTTAGATGTGGCCCTTGTGGCTAAGGGGATCAGAGGGTATGGAGAGAAGGCAGGTACGGGATACTGAGTTGGATGATCAGCCATGATCATATTGAATGGCGGTGCAGGCTCGAAGGGCCGAATGGCCTACTCCTGCACCTAATATCTATGTTTCTATGTTTCTATGGTTCAGTCTCCTGATAACATCTGGGAAGAAACTATCCCTGAATCTGGAGCTGTGCGTTTTCACAGTTCTATAACTCTCATGCCTGATGGGAGAGGGGAGAAGAGGGAGTGACTGTTTTTTGATGATGCTGGTGGCCTTGCCGAGGCTGCGTGAAGTGTAGATGGAGTCGATGGAAGGGAAGTTGGTTCATGTGATGTTCTGGGTTGCGTCCACAAACTCCTTATTACCAGGAAAAAAAATGATAAAAACAAAATCTGTCCAAAACTCTGAATACATTCTTGAAGTGTCGACACTTTCAATATTGCTCATGTTTAGCGCGGAAACAGGCCCTATCGATCCCCGCACATGAACACTATCCTATACCCACTAGGGACAATTTTTACATTTAAGGGCCTGTCCCACTGCACGAGGTAAATCAAGAGTTCTCCCCTGATTCGAACTCGGAGAATGTCCGTAGTGGGTCCGTAGGAGTTTGTGGATGTCCACGTAGCGGCTCGTACGAGTAACGGTAGGTACTTGGGAAATCTGGTAAACTTGTGACGTTTTTTCAACACGGTGAAAAATGTCCACGAGTTAAAAAAATCCTCGTGATGAAAAAAACCCGTTACTTTTTACTTGTACAAACCGCTACGAGACATCCACGAACTCCTATGGACCCGCTACGGACATTCTACGAGTTAGAATCGGCGAAAAACCCGGGAGAACTCTTGAATTGCCTTGGGTTACACAAAAAGCTGGAGAAACTCAGCGGGTGCAGCAGCATCTAAGGAGCGAAGGAGATAGGCGACGTTTCGGGTCGAGACCCTTCTTCAGACTGGTCAGGGATCAGGGAAACGAGAGATATAGACGGTGATGTGGAGAGATAAAGAACAATGAATGAAAGATATGCAAAAAAGTATCGGTGATAAAGGAAACAGGCCATTGTAAGCTGTTTGTAGTGTGAAAATGAGAAGCTAGTGCGACTTGGGTGGGGTGGGGGGGGAGATAGAGAGAGAAGGAATGCCAGGGCCCAAGGGCTGAGGGAGAGGTGGGGAAGGGGAGGAGGCAGCCAGGGTTAACAGAATTGAGAAAATTCAATGTTTAAGCCCAGAGGATGCAGACTCCCCAAGCGGAATATGAGGTGCTGTTCCTCCAACTTGCGGTGTTGCTCACTCTGGCCGTGGAGGAGGCCCAGGACTGAGAGGTCGGATACGGAATGGGAGGGGAGCTGAAGTGCTGAGCCACCGGGAGGTCGGGTTGGTTATTGCGGACCGAGCGGAGGTGTTCGGCGAAACGATCGCCCAGCCTCCGCTTGGTCTCACCGATGTAGATCAGCTGGCATCTGGAGCAACGGATGCAGTAGATGAGGTTGGAGGAGGTGCAGGTGAACCTCTGTCGCACTTGGAAGGACTGCTTGGGTCCCTGAAAGGAGTGGAGGGGGGAGGTGAAGGGACAAGGTGAATTACCTCGTCCAGTCGGACAGGCCCTTTACCGAGCCAATTAACCTACATACCTGTACGTCTTTGGAGAGTGGGAGGAAGACGAAGATCTCCAAGAAAGTCACGCAGGTCACGGGGAGAACGTACAAACTCCGTACAGACTGCGCCCGTAGTCGGGATCGAACCTGGGTCTCCGGCGCTGCAAACGCTGCAAGGCAGCAACTCTACCCCTAAGCCACCGTGTAGCGTTGGTAGCCAGGGCCTCATCTACCTCCCCAAATCTCTCAATCTCTCTCTCTTTGAAAAATCCCACGATGATATTCCATGATGTCAACATAAATGTCGTTCTTGTTGCTAAGTTAACAATGGGTGTTCTCAACTAATTATGTTGCTATAGTGATTTCTAATAATTGCGTGTTTTTAGATGTCAAATTGTATAAATTCACATCTTATTATTTGTTTTGAACTTTGGAGTTTGGGGTAAATTAACTAGTCTGCATTTATCTTTCTTTCCTTATTGTGTTAAATCAAGGATTAATCCCTCCCTTCTGACCTGACAACAGTGCGTTCAGTGAAACTGAGAGTTACCAAGGTGAATAACAGCAGGTTGAATTTATAACTTAAATATGGCAAAAACAATGCGGAGTGTTTGAGTTGAATGTTTAAACAGGTTGAGTAATATTTGGAATATTTTAAGATTTTAGATGCCTTTCCGAAGCAGGTTAAGGTAAGGATTACACTTTCATTCCTCATTTTCACACCTTGCACTTCCTTATCTCTGTATCTCTCTCTCTCTCTCTCTCCACTGAGTCTGAAGAAGGGTCTCGACCAGAAACGTCGCCCATCCCTTCTCTCCAGAGATGCTGCTCGTCCCGTTGAGTTACTCCAGCATTCCGTGTCTACCTAATGGATATGCCCGTCCGCATGTCAACTCCAGTACTCCTGAAATCTTACCGTTACCACTGGAAGTTGGGAAACAGAGCAGCATATATGCACAGGTAGACAAAAATGCTGGAGAAACTCAGCGGGTGCAGCAGCATCTATGGAGCGAAGGAAATAGGCAACGTTTCGGGCCGAAACCCTTCTTCAGACTGATGTGACGGTGGGGGGGACGGGAAGAAGAAAGGAAGAGGAGGAGCCAGAGGGCTGAGGGAGAGCTGGGAAGGGGAGGAGACAGTAAGGACTACCTGAAATTAGAGAAGTCAATGTTCATACCGCTGGGGTGTAAACTACCCAAGCGGAATATGAGGTGCTGCTCCTCCAATTTGCGGTGTTGCTCACTCTGGCCATGGAGGAGGCCCAGGACAGAAAGGTCGGATTCGGAATGGGAGGGGGGTTGAAGTGCTGAGCCACCGGGAGGTCGGGTTGGTTATTGCGGACCGAGCGGAGGTGTTGGGCGAAACGATCGCTGAGCCTACGCTTGGTCTCACCGATGTAGAGCAGCTGACATCTAGAGCAGCGGATGCAATAGATGAGGTTGGAGGAGGTGCAGGTGAACCTCTGCCGCACCTGGAACGACTGCTTGGGTCCTTGGATGGAGTCGAGGGGGGAGGCAAAGCGACAAGTGTTGCATTTCTTGCGGTTGCGAGGGAAAGTGCCCGGAGAAGGGGTGGTTCGGGTGGGAAGGGACGAATTGTCCAGGGATACATATGCACAGCAAGCTCACACTAATTGCAATGGAATAACAATCATCTTTGCTGCTTTCTTTCAGTTTGAGTCCCAGCCCACCAGGGAAGACCCACCTGCTATTCTTAAACATTGCGTCATGAGTTTAAAAAAAAAAAAAAACATCTATTTGGGAAATTGGCAACGAATTAACCAAAGGGAGAACCTCCGACAGCGGCATGAGTTCACATCTCCAAATCCCGGAGGTGGGATTGTTAACCTGCGTCAGGTCATCAAATGACAAGAGGACTCAGCTCGGTGACACAGCTCTCCCTGTACGGACTCTCCAAGGGCACTTTGGGGATGTGCGTCAGGTGAAACTCATCCTCCCCTTGTGCGTTGACTCAGACGTACATGCAGCAGAGACCGTTGGATCCCATTGGGGTGGTGTCGCCAGCATCCTTAAGGTAGGACTATCTCAAGGGGAACAGCAGGATTGAAGTCCGGCAGTGCAGCGTAGGTTCACGAGATTGATCCCTGGGATGGCGGGACTGTCATATGAGGAAAGATTGAAAAGACTAGGCTTGTAATCACTGGAGTTTAGAAGGATGAGGGGGGATCTTATAGAAACATATAACATTATAAAAGGACTGGACAAGCTAGGCTCCCCTCAGGGCTGTGTCCTGAGTCCACTGCTGTTCACCCTGATGACTCACGACTGTTGTGCCAGGTTTAGTACAAATCACATCATGAAGTACGCAGATGACACAACAGTGGTGGGCCTCATCAGGGACGACAATGAGCTGGCTTACAGGGAGGAGGTGAAACAACTGGTGGACTGGTGCAACACGAACAACCTGATCCTGAATGTCGAAAAAACAAAGGAGGTTATCGTCGACTTCAGGAAAACCCGGCACAGTCCCACACCACTTCACATCAATGACAGCGATGTGGAGGTGGTCAGTAGCACAAAGTTCCTGGGGGTGCAGATCACTAACAGTCTGACCTGGTCGAATAACATCTCATCAACAGTTAAGAGAGCGCAGCAGCGGTTGCACTTTCTGCGCCAGATGAGAAGAGCTCACCTCCCCCATCCCATCCTCACCACTTTCTACAGGGGCACCATAGAGAGTATTCTGACCAGCTGTATCTCTGTCTGGTTTGGGGACTGTAGAGCCTCTGACTGGAAGTCCGTGCAGAGAGTGGTGAGGACAGCGGAAAAAATCATCGGGACCTCTCTCCCCTCAATCGGGGATATTGCGACCAAACGCTGCGTGTCTAAGGCCAGCAGTATTATAAAAGACCCCACACATCTCCATCACGGACTGTTCACTCTGCTGCCCTCGGGCAAAAGATATCGCAGCATAAGGAGCAGAACATCAAGGTTCTGCAACAGCTTCTTCCCACGAGCCATCAGACTCCTGAATGCCATGTAATGGGCTGCCACCATTGTCTATTTTATCCTTTTATCCATGTTTATCCTTCTGTTAATTATCGTGTTGCACAGGGAGCCAAATGCAACGGAATTTCGTTTGGAACTGCATATATCGATGTATTTCTAAATGACAATAAAGTTTGTTTGACTTTTGGGATTTGAGATGCAGGAAAAATGGTCCCAATGTTGGGCGAGTCCAGAACCAGGGGCCACAGTCTTAGAATAAAGGGGAGGTCATTTAAGACTGAGGTGAGAAAAAACTTTTCCACCCAGAGAGTTGTGAATTTATGGAATTCCCTGCCACAGAGGGCAATGGAGGCCAAGTCACTGGATGGATTTAAGAGAGAGTTAGATAGAGCTCTGGGGGCTGGTGGAGTCAAGGGATATGGGGAGAAGGCAGGCACGGGTTATTGATAGGGGATGATCAGCCATGATCGCAATGAATGGCGGTGCTGGCTCGAAGGGCCGAATGGCCTACTCCTGCACGTATTTTCTATGTTTCTATAATGAAACTATCAGGAGTAACTGCTAGATGTAGACACAAGGAAACTGGAGCTGCTGGTTTACCAAAAGACACAACGTGACTTTACATTAGACTTTAAACTTGAGAGATACAGCACAGAAGCAGGCCCCTTCGGCCCACTGAGTCCATGCCAACCAGCAATCACACATAAACTGACACTATCCAACAAACTAGGGGCAATTTACAATTTGATCAAAGCCAATTGACCTACAAACCTGAACGTCTTTGGAGTGTGGGAGGGAACCGGAGCACCCGGGGAAAACCAACGCGGACACAGGGAGAACGTACAAACTGCATACGGACAGCACCCATAGCCAGGATCGAACCCAGGTCTCAAGCGCTGTACCACCAAGAGTAAGTCAACAGATCAGACAGGATCTCCAGAGAACATGGATAGGATGGCCTGGTGTTTGTCTGTGGGGTCAAGGTCAAGGGGGTAGGTGTGAAGATCTGATGCCTGGCCTCAGCAGAGTAGAGGTCGGCCTGCCAGAGTATAACGGCATGTAGCGGAAGGAACTGCAGATGCTGGTTTAAACGGAAGATAGACACAAAAAGCTGGACTAACTCAGCGGGACGGGCAGCATCTCTGGAGAGAAGGGTCTCCAGACCCTCTTTCAGACTCAAGAAGGGTCTCGACCCGAAACGTCACCCATTCCTACTCTCCAGAGATGCTGCCTGTCCCGCTGAGTTACACCAGCTTTTGTGTCTCTTCCCAGGCCATATCGGCACCTCCCTTGGTCGGCTGGTTTAGTAAGAGTGCTGGGATTGCTGGTGAGCGAGCGAAGGACTGTGTGTTCAGAGGGGGTGAGATTGGAGTCTGAAGAAGACCCCACACATCTCCATCACGGACTGTTCACTCTGCTGCCCTCGGGCAAAAGGTGTCATAGAAACATAGAAACATAGAAATTAGGTGCAGGAGTAGGCCATTCGGCCCTTCGAGCCTGAACCGCCATTCAATATGATCATGGCTGATCATCCAACTCAGTATCCCGTACCTGCCTTCTCTCCATACCCTCTGATCCCCTTAGCCACAAGGGCCACATCTAACTCCCTCTTAAATATAGCCAATGAACTGGCCTCAACTACCCTCTGTGGCAGAGAGTTCCAGAGACCCACCACTCTCTGTGTGAAAAAAGTCCTTCTCATCTCGGTCCTAAAGGATTTCCCCCTTATCCTTAAGCTGTGACCCCTTGTCCTGGACCTCCCCAACATCGGGAACAATCTTCCTGCATCTAGCCTGTCCAACTCCTTAAGAATTTTGTAAGTTTCTATAAGATCCCCTCTCAATCTCCTAAGCAATATCGCAGTATAAGGAGCAGAACGTCCAGGTTCTGCAACAGCTTCTTCCCCCGACCCATCAGACTCTTGAATTCCATATAATCTGTCGCCACTATTATCTATTTTATCTTTTTATCTATTTTATTTTTTAATCTATTTTATCCTTTTGTTATTTTATGTGGCACGGTGAGCCAGATGCAACGACATTTCATTCAGACCTGCATTTGTTGGTGTATTTTTGAATGACAATAAAGGCTTTGATTGATTGATTGATTCGAAGAAGGGTCCAGGCCCAAAACGTCACCTATCCACTTTTTCCAGAGACGCTGCCTGTCCCAGGAAAAGTGGCCATCCCATTAGATCTTGCCCAGATCGTGATGGCAATATCATAGAAACAAGGAAACATAGAAAATAGGTGCAGGAGTAGGCCATTCGGCCCTTTGAGCCTGCACCGCCATTCAATATGATCATGGCTGATCATCCACCTCAGTATCCTGTACCTGCCTTCTCTCCATACCCCCTGATCCCCTTAGCCACAAGGGCCACATCTAACTCCCTCTTAAATGTAGCCAATGAACTGGCCTCAACTACCTTCTGTGGCAGAGAATTCCACAGATTCACCACTCTCTGTGTGAAAAATGATTTTCTCATCTCGGTCCTAAAAGACTTCCCTCTTATCCTTAAACTGTGACCCCTTGTTCTGGAGTTCCCCAACATCGGGAACAATCTTCCTGCATCTAGCCTGTCCAACGCCTCAAGAATGTTGTAAGTTTCTATAAGATCCCCCCTCAATCTTCCAAATTCTAGCGAATTCTAGCGTTTATTTTAATGTCATTTTAACTGAGTACTTACACACACAGCAGAAACGAAAAATGGTTTCTCAATCAGTTCCCATCAGTGCAGTTAATAAAAACAACTAAAAAAAAAAAAAATTAACATAAAATAGACCTAAAATTTGAACTAAAAAACAGACATTCAGCCCGAACAGTGGCTTCCCCCTTATCCTTAAACTGTGACCCCTTGTTCTGGACTTCCCCAGCATTGGGAACAATCTTCCTGCATCTATCCTGTCCAACTCCATAAGAATTTTGTAAGTTTCTGTAAGAACTCCCTCAATCTTCTAAATTCTAGCGAGTACAAACCGAGTCTATCCAGTCTTTCCTCATATGAAGGTCCTGACATCCCAGGAATCAGTCTGGTGAACCTTCTCTGTACTCCCTCTACGGCAAGAATGTCTTGCTGGCAGCTTCGCTCCATAACAGCTTCCACACAAATTCCCGTTTGCTATTTCAAACATTGATGTACAGGGTTCATCAGGGCTAACAGAGAATGAACTGGCTAGGGACACAATCTCCCAGAGATTCGCAGCAGCATTCTGAGACACTTCTTAATAAGTTGAGCAGAGCCAGGAACACAAGACTTGCCTCCAACGTCGGTCTGTTGCCATAGCTACCCTCAGACTGGGCTTTGTATGTGGAATTATGAAATACTTCTCCAATTTTATTTGGGAAGGGTTATTATAATTTCAGCTTTACTGCGGTTGGACTGACTGACTGACTGCGGTCTAGTTTAGTGATACAGAGCGGAAACAGGCCCTTCGGCCCATCGAGCCCTGCACGGGCCGGCGATCCCCGTACATTAACACTATACTACGCACTCTAGGGGCAATTTTTACATTTATACCAAGCCAATTAACCTACAAACCTGCACGTTTTCTGGAGTGTGGGAGGAAACTGAAGTTCTCGGAGAAAACCCACGCAGGTCACGAGGAGAACGTACAAACTCCCGACCTGTCCAAGTCCTTCAGCAGAGTCCCTGTTTTCTCTACACAGCCTGCCCTTCCCCTAATTTCGGATTATCTGCAAACTTGGCCACAAAGCCCTCAATCCCCTCATAGAAAATAGGTGCAGGAGGAGGCCATTCGGCACATCGAGCCAGCACCGCCATTCATTGTGATCACGGCTGATCGTCCCCTAACAATAACCCGTGCCTGCCTTCTCCCCATATCCCTTGACTACACTAGCCCCTCTAACTCTCTCTTAAATCCATCCAGTGACTTGGCCTCCACTGCCCTTGAGGCAGGAAATTCCATAAATTCACAACTCTCTGGGTGAAAAATATTTTCTCATCTCAGTCTTAAATGACCTCCCCTTTATTCTAAGACTGTGACCCCTGGTTCTAGACTCGCCCAACATTGGGAACATCTTTCCTGCATCTAGCTTGTCCAGTCCTTTTATAATTTTATATGTTTCTATAAGATCCCCGCTCATCCTTCTAAACTCCAGTGAATACAAGCCTAGTCATTTCAATCTTTCCTCATGTGACAGTCCCGCCACCCCAGGGATCAATCTGGTGAACCTACGCTGCACTGCCTCAATCACAAGGATGTCCTTCCTCAAATTAGGAGACCAAAACTGTACACAATACTCCAGATGTGGTCTCACCTTGTGAGAACCCTTGTCCACATCGTTAATATACAAGGCACATGCTGTACCCTCTGCCTATTTGGTTATCTCTTCTGGTAATAGAAATCGGAAAGGAGTGCCTGTATCAAGAATCTGTTGCCAGGTAAGATAAAGACGTGGTCCCCACCTGTGGAACTGACTGAGTGACCAGGGAAGGCAGTTGCAGAGTGTTGTGTGTACCTGGGCCCAATGTTGTGTCCCTGGGGCTCAATGTGTCGGACCTACTGTAGAATTCAACGTACAGTATACCTAGTGATCAATGTTGTGTGTACCCAAGGCAACTAAGGCAAATCTGAGGAAGGACATTATTGCCATAGAGGGAGTGTAGAGAAGGTTCACCAGACTGATTCCTGGGATGTCAGGACTGCCTTATGAACAAAGACTGCATAGACTCAGTTTATACTCTCTAGAATTTAGGAGATCGAGAGGGGATCTTATAGAAACTTACAAAATTCTTAAGGGGTTGGACAGGCTAGATGCAGGAAGATTGTTCCCGATGTTGGGGAGGTCCAGGACAAGGGGTCACAGCTTAAGGATAAGGGGGAAATCCTTTAGGACCGAGATGAGAAGGACTTTTTTCACACAGAGAGTGGTGGGTCTCTGGAACTCTCTGCCACAGAGGGTAGTTGAGGCCAGTACATTGGCTATATTTAAGAGGGAGTTAGATGTGGCACTTGTGGCTAAAGGGATCAGGGGGTATGAAGAGAAGGCAGGTACGGGATACTGAGTTGGATGATCAGCCATGATCATATTGAGTGGCGGTGCAGGCTCGAAGGACCGAATGGTCTACTCCTGCACCTAATTTATATGTTTCTATGTTTCTGTGGCGGTAAGGTCGAGGGGGAGGTCCCTGACAAAGAGCAATCCAACCAAGACCACAACGGTGGAACAGGCGGAGGACGACGGCTGACCTTAGTGGAGCGTCACAACGGCTGGGAAGGCGGATGAAGGCTGCAGCAGGAGAGGATCTCCAGTTGTCTTGGATCCTGATCTGTCAAGGACGGTGGGGGTGGCTGGCAGTGCACCAGTCTCCCCACGTTAAACAACGTCACGCACGCAGGCGTCCTCCATATAGGGAACAGCATCCTGGAGACACCCATGGTCGGCCTCGACCGAAGGGGGCCTAAAGACCCATGGATCACTGTTGTGTTCTTAGGATTCAAGATTATGTCTTTAGGATCAATATTAAGTACCATTAGGACCAATGTTTGATACCAAGGCTACAAAGCTGTTACATCTGCATCGATAGCCCTTGACTAGTTGGACTATTGGTCGAGAAATGTGACAACAGCACCATGGCTCCTTAACGTGGCTGAGTGCCAGTTGTTTGATCGTGTTCCCCTCGAGCAGTTTTTTTTTCCGCATGATTTAAGATCAAGTCAAGAGTCAGGTTTATTAGTTTTATTATCCTATGTCCCGGATGGGAGAATAAAATTCTTGCTTGCTGCAGCACAACAGAATATGTAAATATGTGAATATTGTATATAAAGGGAAAAAAAGTTCAAATATATGACAAATACAGTGCAAATAATAATATAATCTTTTGCAGCTCAGATGATGCATAAGTGCAGGTTGCTATGAGAGCTGGTATAAATCTAATCTCTTAACGTAACAGAAATCATTTGTAATATAAGCACGCCACTTATGATGTAGGCTGCCTACTGTAAAGATGTGATGGAACATGTCTCGAGATGTTCGATAATGAAATGGATATGATGCACGAATGTTTTGTTAGATGTTCAGCGGGTGTGCAGCTATCTGCCAAGAGCCCTCTCGGCACTTCCCCCCCCGCTGTTTGTCTCATTTAGTGCGAGCTGTGAGCCATTCCCCTTGCCTCCGCTGATGATGTCAGTGCCGCCTGCCTCTGGCCCCCCTCGTGGGATTCCAGCTGAACAAAACGTTCCTCGTTTCCACAGAAAGTGAACCAACGGGGGGGGGGGCAAATCAGAGCAATAAAAAAAAAACATATTCCATGTAGGAATTTCACACCATTGCATCAATGGAGTCACAGAATTATTATTGCGCGACTCTGCTCAGCCCATCCAATCCACGCCAGCATCGAACAGAGCAGTCCTCCTATGCGTTCCCCCTCCCGTTCCCCTGCGCTCCCTCTCTCTCCATCCTTCCCCCACCCAAAGTCGCACCAGCTTCTCGTTCTCACCTAGCAAACAGCTAACAATGGCCCGGTTCCTTTATCTTCATTACTTTTTTACATATCTTACATTCATTTGTTCCACACCTTGTCCAGAACAAAGGGGTCACAGTTTAAGGATAAGGGGGAATTCCTTTAGGACCGAGATGAGGAAAACAGAGAGTGGTGAGTCTCTGGAATTCTCTGCCACAGAAGGCAGTTGAGGCCAGTTCATTGGCCAAGATTAAGAGGGAGTTAGATGTGGCCCTTGTGGCTAAAGGGATCAGGGGGTATGGAGAGAAGGCAGGTACGGGATACTGAGTTGGATGATCAGCCATGATCATAGAAACATAGAAACATAGAAAATAGGTGCAGGAGTAGGCCATTCGGCCCTTCGAGTCTGCACCGCCATTCAATATGATGACTCAGGGGGCCTGTTTCGTCCATGCCCACCCACGCCGCTTCTGGCTCTGGTTGTTAATTTGCAGGGAACGCTGGTCGGCACTGACCCGTTGGGCCGAAGGGCCTGTTTCTGCCCAGTATCTGTAAACAAAACTAAACTAAACCTAACCTCATCTATTGCATCCGCTGTTCTAGATATCAGCTGCTCTAGATCGGTGAGACCAAGCGTAGGCTTGGCGATCGTTTCGCCGAACACCTCCGCTCGGTTCGCGATAACCAACCTGATCTTCCGGTGGCTCAGCACTTCAACTCCCCCTCCCATTCCGAATCCGACCTTTCTGGTCTGGGCCTCCTCCATGGCCAGAGTGAGGACCACCGTAAATTGGATGAGCAGCACCTCATATTCCGCTTGGGCAGTTTACACCCCAGCGGTATGAACATTGACTTCTCGAATGTCAGGTAGTCCTTACATTCTTCTCTCCTTCTCAACTCTCCCTCAGCCCACTGGCTCCACCTCTTCCTTTCTTCTTCCCACCCCCCCCCCCCCCACCCCCCACCCTCACATCAGTCTGAAGAATGGTTTCCGCCCGAAACGTTGCATATTTCCTTCCCTCCATAGATGCTGCCTCGCCCGCTGAGTTTCTCCAGCATTTTTGTCCGCCCTCAAACTTATTTCCTCTGGCTCATGATTCCCACTACTCTGTCCACTCACCCTATTTTTTTTCCAACCTTTTCACACAAAGGGTGGCGGGTGTATGGAATGAACTGCCAGAGGACGTAGTGGAGGCAGGTACTATCGCAACATTTAAAAGGCATTTGAACAGGCATATGGATAGGATAGACAAAAATGCTGGGGAAACTCAGCGGGTGCGGAAGCATCTATGGAGCAAAGGAAATAGGTGACGTTTTGGGCCGAAACCCTTCTTCAGACTGGATAGGATAGCAGGATAAGGACCAAATGCAGGCAGGTGGGACAAGTGTAGATGGGGCGTCTTGGTCAAAGAGGGCAAGTTGGACCTCATGATCTTATAAGATCTCCCCTCATCCTCCTGCGCTCCAAGGAATAAAGTCCGGGCCTGCTCAACCTTTCCCTATAGCTCAGGCCCTCGAGTCCTGGCAACATCCTCGTAAATCTTCTCTGCACCCTTTCCAGCCATCTTGGATGGGTGATGAAGTTGGAATTAATGACCCAGGGAAGGGTTCCAAACGGCTAAACCGCTCGTCCACGCTAATTGGGCTCCCTTGTGTAATTAAATTAATTACTCACCGGGCTGAACCTCAGTGGTGACTTGCAGAACTAAATTGAGTTGTGATTAAGAATGGTGCATCTTACAATTCCTGGCATTTTGAAATAATGAACTGTGATAGATTCTATTCCAGTTGCCGTGAAATCAATGTTCAGTGTGCCTGCTTAATTAGGAAACAACAGTGCCTTATGACAATCACAACTAATAAATTGTAAACCTTTTTAGCAAGAGTATAAATAGAATTGAAAAACAATAGCAAAGTTACGGAAGAGGTTCACAAGAGTGCTGTCTGGTTAGTGAATATAGCAATAAGGAGAGGTTGGACAAGCTTGGATTGTTTTCTCTAGGGCCTCAGAAGCTGAGGGGGGACCCGATAGAAGTATACATAGTAAAGGGCCTGTCCCACCAGCATGCAACTCTATGTGATTAGCATGACCTAACGTGGTCGCTTGAGCCGTCCGGCGTCGCGGGGCCGGTCCCACTTCGATCGCCGGAGCCGTGCGGAATTGTGCGGAGTTCGTCCCGACATCGCGTGGGGCGCCGAAAAACTGACTATGTTCAAAAATTCCGCGCGGCAACGGCTTGTCGGCTCGCAGTAGCCTCGACGCATTACACACCGCCTCGACGTCGTGCCTCCGTGAACCTATCTGTAGGTGCCTCCGTGACCCTCTATGCGTGTGGCTCCGTGGCCCTCTGTGTGTGTGCCTCTGTGCCCTTCTCTGTGTGCCCCTCTCTGTCCTGGTGAACTTACCTTAGACTTCGCTCCAAGTTCGCCTCACTTTGCGCCGCGTTGCGCCACTCAACCGACCTCCACGCGGCCCCTGCTGCTGGTTTGGTCGCGCTTGCCGCATGCAGGCGCATGCTGGTGGGAACGGCCCTGTACAGGGGATCACCCGACCTCCGCACGGCCCCCGCTTCTAGTTTGATCGCGTTCATCGCATAGAGTTACATGCTGGTAGGACAGGCCCTTAAGATTATGGTTTAACAAGGAACTGCAAATGCTGGACAATCGAAGGTAGGCAAAAAATGCTGGAGAAACTCAGCGGGTGAGGCAGCATCTATGGAGCGAAGGAAATAGGCAACGTTTCGGGCCGAAACCCTTCTTCAGATTATGGTTTAGTTTAGTTTGGAGATACAACACAGAAATAGGCCCTTCGACCCACTGAGTCCACGCTGACTAATGATCCCCGTACATATAACCATATAACCATATAACGATTACAGCTCGGAAACAGGCCTTCTCGGCCCTTCCAGTCCGTGCCGACCATTTATTTTCCCCTAGTCCCATCTACCTGCACTCAGACCATACCCCTCCATTCCCTTCCCGTCCATATACCTATCCACTTTACTTTTAAATGTTAAAATCGATCCTGCCTCCACCACTTCTGCTGGAAGATCATTCCACACAGCCACCACTCTCTGAGTAAAGAAGTTCCCCCTCATGTTACCCCTAAACTTCTGTCCCTTAATCCTCATGTCATGCCCTCTTGTTTGAATCTTCCCTACCCTCAATGGGAAAAGCTTATCCACGTCTATCCCTTTCATCATTTTAAAGACACTCACATTATCCCACACACAAGGGAAAATTGACAGTTTTTACCGAAGCCAATTAGCCTACAAGTCCATACATCTTTGGATGTGTGGGAAGAAACCGGAGCACCTGGAGAAAACCCACACGGTCCATGGGAGAACGTTCTAACTCCATGCTGACAGCACACGTAATTATGATCGAACCAGGGTCTCTGGCGCTGTGGGACAGCAACTCTACCACTGCGCCACTGTGCCACCCATTATGAGAGGCTGAGATTTGGGTAGACAATAGGTGCAGGAGTAGGCCATTTGGCCCTTCAAGCCAGCACCGCCATTCGAATGTGATCATGGCTGCTCATCCAAGAGGAGTCGAGTAAGGGGTAAGCCATTTAGAACGGAGACGAGGAAGCACTTTTTCTCACAGAGAGTTGTGAGTGTGGAATTCTCTGCCTCAGAGGGCGGTGGAGGCAGGTTCTCTGGATACATTCAATAGGAGCAAAGAGGTCCTTGTGTTGTTGTACAGGGCAATAGTGAGACCACACCTGGAGACTTGTGTGCAGTTTTGGTCCCCCTCATTTGAGGAAGGACATTCTTGCTATTGAGGGAGTGCAGCGTAGGTTCACCAGGTTAATTCCCGGGATGGCGGGACTGTTCTATGTTGAGAGAATGGAGCGGCTGGGCTTGTACACTCTGGAGTTTAGAAGGATGAGAGAGAATCTTATTGAGACATATAAGATTGTTGAGGGTTTGGACATGCTAGGGGCAGGAAAGATGTTCCCGATGTTGGGGGAGTCCAGAACCAGGGGCCACAGTTTAAGAATAAGGGGTCAGCCATTTAGAACGGAGACGAGGAAACACTTTTTCTCACAGAGAGTTGTGAGTCTGTGGAATTCTCTGCCTCAGAGGGCGGTGGAGGCAGGTTCTCTGGATACATTCAAGAGAGAGCTAGATATGGCTCTTAAAGATAGCGGAGTCAGGGGATATGGGGAGAAGGCAGGAACGGGGCCCTGAATGGGGATGATCAGCCATGATCACATTGAATGGCGGTGATGGCTCGATGGGCCGAATGGCCTACTCCAGCGCCTGTTGTCTATTGTCTATTGCCAATCAGTACCACGTTCCTGCCTTCTCCCCATATCCCCTGACTACGCGATCTTCAAGAGCCCTATCTAGCTCCCTCTTGAAAGTAGGAAAAATGCTGGAAAATCTCAGCAAGTCACGCAGCATCTGTGGAAAGAGAACCAGTCAGCGTTTGGGTTTGCCGCCCTTCAGGCTGGTCTGTTCGATCCAACTGTGAGCGCCCACTGCAGGAAAGACGACTAGAGTTTGGAAAGGCTTCAGATTAGCAGTAATTGTTGCAGCGATGAAGAATTACATGCATGCTTAGGGCTTGCTGTCCTCACAGAAGGGTAAGAAGTTAGGAAGAATGATTCAAAGGCCACAATTTGAATGTGCCTCCACGGAGAATGAACTTAGCGGGTACGTCGGAGCTCGGGGACGTCTCGTAATGTTAACGGCAGGTACTCGGGAAACGCGATAAGCTCGGGAAGACTCGTGAAGATTTTTCAACATGTTGAAAAATGTTGAAAAATGTCCACGAGAGCCCCGAGTACCGACGAGCGGCCATTACCGTAAATCTCCGAGTTCGAATCAGGGGAAACTCGGGAGAGCTTAGCTCGCAGAACTTAACTCTTGAATTAGCTCGTGGAGTGGGACAGCCCTTTTAGTAGGCAATAAAATATTTTCGCTGTATCTCAGTACACGTGACGGAAAACTAAACAAAGCTAAAGGTAGACGAAAATGCTGGAGAAACTCGGCGGGTGAGGCAGCATCTATGGAGCGAAGGAAATGGGAAACGATTCGGCTTGAAACCCTTCTTCAAACTGATGTGGGGGGGGGGGGGGGCAGCAAGAAGAAAGGAAGAGGTGGAGCCAGTGGGCTGAGGGAGAGTGGTGAGTCTGTGGAATTCTCTGCTTCAGAGGGCGGTGGAGGCAGGTTCTCTGGATGCTTTTAGGAGAAAGCTGGATAGGACTCTTAAAGATAGCGGAGTCAGGGGATATGGGGAGAAGGCAGGAACGGGGTACTGATTGGGGATGATCAGCCATGATCACATTGAATGGCGGTGCTGGCTCGAAAGGCTGAATGGCCTCTACTCCTGCACCTATTGTCTATTGTCATTGCTAATTTTGCCTCTCAGTTTGTTCCGGTTTCTGACAATCAGCCTTGCAGTGGGATCCTGAATCACTGAAGCTAACGACCCTGGGGACCTCCAGATAATTTCTTGCTGAGGTAATCAAGCGACAGTTTGAAGAAGAAACGCATTTTAATCTTCGCTCGGTCGAGCGTGATTATTTGTTATTGGACAGGTTGAGATCTCCTTTGTATTGAAGTTGATGGAGAATCCATATCCTGAGTGCCTCGGGTTTAACAATGAGAAGGCCACATCAACAAGAACTTAAAAAGATGATGAAATAAAAATATCTCAGTAAATAAGTTATTATTTCATATTTTTCTATCTCATATTGTCTTTCATCTTCAGAAAGTGTGTAATCTGATATATGGCTTCACTGCTGGTTGTGTTAATAGACAATAGGTGCAGGAGTAGAGGCCATTCGGCCCTTCGAGCATGATCAATGTGATCATGGCTGATCATCCCCAATCAGTACCCCGTTCCTACCTTCTCCCCATATCCCCTGACTCCGCTATCTTTAAGAGCCCTATCTAGCTCTCTCTTGAAAGCATCCAGAGAACCGGCCTCCACCGCCCCCTGAGGCAGAGAATTCCACAAACTCACCACTCTGTGTGAGAAAAAGTGTTTCCTCATCAAATCATTTTGTTTTAACTTTTGAACATAGTTGTAGAGGTACAGTTTGGAAATAGACCATATTCTCACCTTTCTTTGGAAAAGTAGGATGTATGAACATTGACTTCTCCAATTTCAAGTACTCATCGCTTTCTCCCTCCTCCCTTTCCCCTTCCCAGCTCTCCCACAGCCTACGTCTCCGCCTCTTCCTTTCTTTTTCCCGCCCCCCCCACATCAGTCTGAAGAAGGGTCTCGACCCGAAACGTTGCCTATTTCCTTCGCTCCGTAGATGTTGCCTCACCCGCTGAGTGTCTCCAGCACTTTTGTCTACCTTTGATTTTCCAGCATCTGCAGTTCCTTCTTGAACATTCAGTCTGAAGAAGGGTCTCGACCCGAAACGTTGCCTATTTCCTTCGCTCCGTAGATGTTGCCGCTGAGTTTCTCCAGCTTTTTTTGTCTACCTTATTGGATTTATTAGTGACCTTGGATGTGAATGGTCCCTCTGTCCCTGTCCTGGGTACAAACAAAACATATTTTCTATCTCTCTCCAATTTTCAAGAGTTCTATCGTGTAGTCCTTTTTCTGCAAAAGAGACACAACCTGCTTAGAATTTAGAAAACAAAGAACTGCAGATGCTGGCTAATGTATGAAAGGACACAAAGTGCTGGAGTAACTCAGCGGGTCAGGCAGCGTCTCTGGAGAACATGGATAGGTGACATTTCATGTTGAGGCCCTTCTTCAGACCTGCTCAGTCTTTCCCACTCAGTTAAACAGAATCATTCAAGCATTTTCTCCTGTGTTACACTTATAGAGTCACAGGCTCTTCGGCCTGACTTGCCAACATGTCCCAGCTACACTAGTCCCACCTCCCTGCGCTTGGTCCATATCCGTCCAAACTTGTCGTATCCATGTACATGTTTAACTGTTTCTTTAACGTTGGGATAGTCCCAGCCTCAACTACCTCCTCTGGCAGCTTGTTCCATACAACCACCACCCTTTGTGTGAAAAAGTTACCCCTCAGTTTCTTATTAAATCTTTTCCCCTTCACCTTGAACCTATGTCCTCTGGTCCTCGATTCCCCTACTCTGGGCAAGTATGTTTGTTTTGTTATAAGTTGCATGTTTTTTTAGTTATGCTGAGATATTACAAGAATGCCCAGTGTTAATAGTTGCCCTGAAGAAATAGATGTGTTACCTTTGAACCATGTGGAAGCCACTCCAGAGGGCTGAGCACTAAGTTGGGCCACTTCAAAGGGCAGTGAAGAAAAGTGCAACCTCTGATTCAAGATTCAAGAGAGTTTATTGTCATGTGTCCCAGATAGGACAATGACATTCTTGCTTTGCTTCAGCTCAACAGAACATAGTAGGCATTGACTACAGAACAGATCAGTGTGTCCATATACTATTGAATATATATATACACACACATAAATAATCAGACAGAGTGCAATGGGCTATTAATGTTCAGAGTTTTGTCTGAGTTGAGTTTAATAGCCTGATGGCTGTGGGGAAGTAGCTATTCCTGAACCTGGATGTTGCAGATTTCAGACTCCTGTCCCTTCTACCTGAAGGCAGCGGGGAGATGAGTGAGTGGTCAGGATGGTGAGGGTCCTTGATGATGCTGCCAGCCTTTTTGAGGCAGCGACTGCGATAGACTCTTTGAATCATTTCCCCCTGGAAGGCGACTCCGGACTGTCAAAGCTGCAACAGCTAGACATAAAAACAGTTTTCATCCACGAGTAGTTGCTCTACTCAACAGCCAAAAATCTGTAGCCTCCCTTTGATCTGGTATTTTGTTGGTTCACATGCTTGATCAATGATGTTTTATCATTAATGTTTTGTTATTATTAATGTTTAGTGTTTTCTGAGTCATTTGTAACTGTCACTGTATGTCATGTTGTTACTAGTGGGCGGAGCACCAAGGCAAATTCCTTGTATGTGAATACTTGGCCAATAAACTTACTTACTTACTTACTTACTTAGATCCCCTCGACGGTAGGGAGGTCAGAGCCGATGATGGACTGGGCAGTGTTTACGACTTTTTGCAGTCTTTTCCGGGAGGCAGGAGACTGGTCTTTGGCAAAGGAAACTTGGGACAGTTAGTTACTGGTCTCAGCTGAACGTGTCGGTAATGGTTGGATGATCACTAACAGTCTGACCTGGTCGAATAACATCTGATCAACAGTTAAGAGAGCGCAGCAGCGGTTGCACTTTCTGCGCCGGATGAGACGAGCTCACCTCCCCCATCCCATCCTCACCACTTTCTACAGGGGCACCATAGAGAGTATTTTGACCAGCTGTATCTCTGTCTGGTTTGGGGACTGTAAAGCCTCCGACTGGAAGTCTGTGCAGAGTGGTGAGGACAGCGGAAAAAATCATCGGGACTTTTCTCCCCTCAATCGGGGATATTGCGACCAAACGCTGTGTGTCTAAGGCCAGCAGTATTATAAAAGACCCCACGCATCTCCATCACGGACTGTTCACTCTGCTGCTCTCGGGCAAAAGATATCGCAGCATAAGGAGCAGAACATCAAGGTTCTGCAACAGCTTCTTCCCACGAGCCATCAGACTCCTGAATGCCATGTAATGGGCTGCCACCATTGTCTATTTATCCATTTATCCATGTTTATCCTTCTGTTAATTATCGTGTTGCACAGGGAGCCAAATGCAACGGAATTTCGTTTGGAATTGCATATATCGATGTATTTCTAAATGACAATAAAGTTTGTTTGACTTGTTTGACTTTTTGACTATTCTTGTTAGCTGCAAGTTATTCCAGGTTTGAGCAAAAACACACTGAAGCCGGGAAATGACATTAGTGTCTTGCCTGCGAGGAGCTGGAAAGGTCATGTTTGTCTTCCCGTTGCACAGCTCAAGCGCAATTATTTGGTAGAAGACTTGAATGTTTTCAACTACGTGTCGGAACGTGGAAAGCTAAAAAAAAAAATCAATTCCACTGCAGATCAAATGCGACTTAGCTGGAGATTTGCGAGATGCAGGTTTAAAATTCCGCAGCGCGGCCCATCAGAATCTCATTGGGTAATAACACATATGTATCAGGAATTTCACACCAATTTATAACTGGAATGTTACGAACGTCACAATGAAAATTTCAATCCCAATTTTATAACAATACTGGATTCTTCCCACAACACGGGGGGAAAAATTAATCAGCTTGCAATTTCTTCAAAGAGATTCACGGGCAATGACGTACTCCTGAAATGTAGTGATGGCTGAAATTTAGCCTGGCAGACGCTACAGTATTTAGTTCACAGCAAGTTCCCACGAGCAGCGACAGAATTACGACTAGATAACTTGGCGATGCAAGAAACCGCAGGTGCTAAATCTTAAGCAAAGAACACAAAGTGCCGGAGCAAGCTTCAAGGCAGAGATAGACAAACTCTTGATTAGAACGGGTGTCAAAGGGATATGAGGAGAAGGCAGGAAAATGGGATTAGAATGCAGAGATCAGCCATGGTTGAATGGCGGAGTGGACTCGATGGGCCGAATGGCCTAATTCCCCTAACAGGGAAGAGATAAGACTGTTGCCTTCCATCATAGTGAGGAGGTGTTTGGAGATTCACTGTGATGGATGTTTGTGTGAAACTGTGTCAATTGTGTGTTGTGTTATGTCCTACCAGCATCCGACTCCACGCGATGAGTGCGATCAAACTAGAAGCGGGGGCCGCGCAGAGGTCGGGTGATCCCCTGTACAGGGCCGTTCCCACCAGCATGCCCCTGCATGCGGCAAGCGCGACCAAACCTGCAGCGAGGGCCGAGCAGAGGTCGGGTGAGTGGCGCAACGCGGCGCAAAGTGAGGCGAACTTGGAACGAAGTGTTAAAGGTAAGTTCGCCAGGACAGAGAGGGGCACACAGAGAGGGGCACAGAGGCACACACACAGAGGGCCACGGAGCCACACACATAGAGGGCCACGGAGGCACCTACAGAGAGGGTCACGGAGGCACGAAGTTGAGACGCTGTGAGACGGCTCAAGCGACCACGTTAGGTCGCGCTCATCGCATGGAGTTGCATGCTGGTGGGACAGGCCCTTAACTTGTGAACTTCTGAAGCTCAATGGGTCAGGCAGCTTCTGTGGACATTTTGAGTTGGGATCCTTCTTCAAAATGGGACCCTTCTCTTCACACCTGGAGTATTGTGTGCCGTTTTGGTCCCCTAATTTGAGGAAGGACATTCTTGCTATTGAAGGAGTGCAGTGTAGGTTTACAAGGTTAATTCCCGGGATGGCGGGACTGTCATATGCTGAGAGAATGGAGCAGCTGGGCTTGTACACTCTGGAGTTTAGAAGGATGAGAGGGGATCTCATTGAAACATGTAAGATTGTTAAGGGCTCGGACACGCTAGAGGCAGAAAACATGTTCCCGATGTTGGGCGAGTCCAGAACCAGGGGCTACACACAGTTTAAGAATAAGGAGTAAAGGGCCTGTCCCACCAGCATGCGACTCCAGGCGGCGAGCGCGACCTAACGTGGTCGCTTGAGCCGTCCGGCCTCGCGGGGCCGGTCCCACTTCGATCGCCGGAGCCGTATGGAGTTGTGCGGAGCTGGTCCCGACATCGCGCGGGGCTCTGAAAAACTGACCGTGTTCAAAAATTCCACGCGGCAACGGCCTGTCGGCCCACAGTCGCCTCGACGCATTACGCACCTCTCTATGTGCCTCCGTGACCCTCTCTATGTGCCTCCGTGACCCTCTCTATGTGCCTCCGTGACCCTCTCTCTCTCTGTGCCTCCGTGACCCTCTCTATGTGCCTCCGTGACCCTCTCTCTGTGCCTCCGTGACCCTCTCTATGTGCCTCCATGACCCTCTCTCTCTCTGTGCCTCCGTGACCCTCTCTATGTGCCTCCGTGACCCTCTCTCTGTGCCTCCGTGACCCTCTCTCCGAGTGCCTCCATGACCCTCTCTGTACCTGTGGCCCTCTATATATGTGCCTCTGTGCCCCTCTCTGTGTGTCCCTCTCTGTTCTTGCGAACTTACCGCGGACTTCACTCCAACTTCGTGCCACGTCGCGAACACTCACCCGACCTCCGCGTGGCCCTCGCTGCCGGTTTGGTCGCGCTCGCCGCATGCAGGCACATGCTGGTGGGACAGGCCCTTAAGCCATTTAGAACGGAGACGAGGAAACACTGTTTCGCACAGAGAGTGGTGAGTCTGTGGAATTCTCTGCCTCAGAGGGCGGTTCGGCCGGTTTTCTGGATGCTTTCAAGAGAGAGCTAGATAGGGCTCTTAAAGATAGCGGAGTCAGGGGATATGGGGAGAAGGCAGGAACGGGGTACTGATTTGGGATGATCAGCCATAATCGCATTGAATGGTGGTGCTGGCTCAAAGGGCCAAAAGGCCTACTCCTGCACCTATTGTCTATTGTCTATTGTCTAAAATGGAACCCTTCTTCAAAATGGAACCCTTCTTCAAAATGGAACCCTTCTTCAAAATGGAACCCTTCTTCAAAATGGAACCCTTCTTCAGTGATCTTAACTCAATGGGGGGAAACCCCGTGTCCTTTTTTGGAAGAATGCATAGGGAATTCACCGTCACAGAAGGCAGTGGAGGCCAATTCACTGGATATTTTCAAGAGAGGGTTAGATTCAGATCTTAGGGCTAACAGAATCAACAGATATGGGGTGAAAGCAGGAACGGGGTACTGATTTTAGATGATCAGCCATGATCATATTGAATGTCAAACGGCCCAAAGCATCATCTGCCTACGTTCCCTGGAAATGTTGCCTGACCTGCTGAGCCATTGAAAACCGTTACATCAAGGGTGTCACGGTGGCGCAGCGGTAGAGTTCCTGCCATACAGCGCTTGCAGCTCCGGAGACCCGGGTTCGATCCTGACCACGGGTGCTGTCTGCACGGAGTTTGCACGTTCTCCCTGTGACCTGCGTGGGTTTTCTCCGAGATCTTCGGTTTCCTCCCACATTCCAAAGACGTGCAGGTTTGTAGGTCAATTGGCCTGGTGTAAATGTAAAATTGTCCCTAGTGGGTGTAGGATAGTGTTAATGTGTGGGGATCGCTGGTCGGCACGGACCCGGTGGGCCGAAGGGCCTGTTTCCGCGCTGGATCTCTAAAGTAAACTAAAAAATAGCACCAATCTTAATTGAGACCATTCCAAGTTTAGTTTAGAGATAAGTGCGGAAACAGGCCCTTCGGCCCACCGAGTCTACGCTGGCCGGCGATCCCCGCACACTAGTACTATCCTGCACACTAGGGACAATTTAGAGTTTCGATCGAACCAACAAGCCTGTACGTCTTTGGAATGTGAGAGGAAACCAGGGCTCCTGGAGAAAACCCACTCGGGTCACGGGGAGATCGTACAAACTCCGTACAAACAGTCAGGATCGAACCCGGGTCTCCGGCGCTGTGAGGCAGCAACTCTACCGCTGCGCCACCGTGCCACTCCGGACAGTTCCAAACGAAGTCCACTTCCAATGGAAGAATTCCAAAAGAAGCCTTTTGCGACTGCTTGCCGTCATTCCCCCAGCGTGTTTCTCAATGTTAACTCCAACAAACTACCTACTTCCAGCAGCTAATTTGCAGAATTAGATTGGAACTGTTCAACCGGCAGTAACTACACTCCAGAGGCAAGGTCACCCAAACAAGGGAGTCGATCACCAGTGTCCAGATGATGCCTGCATTTGCACATGCTTGGAGGCCAAGCCCCAAGCCTCCATTGACTCCTTCATCCAAGCATACAAGAGAACGTGCTTAAGACTCAACATTCGCGAGACAAAGATCCTGTGTTAAAAAAATAAGCCTCAGAATTAAAAGACGTCGGGAAGTAAACTAACTATATTCCTAGAAGCGTTTCTTAATTACGGTTTAATAACAGCAAAAAAACCTATACTCAAATTTTGGAAAAATGCAACCACGACAACATTCAAAATGTGGATGTCAAACATGTCGGAAACGCTACATCTTGAAGGAATGAGATTTCTCCTACTAGGCAAAGTAGGCCAATTCTTAAAGACTTGGTCTCCTTTTATCAACTTTTTCCAAGCATATGGTGCAACATAACATAACCTTAGAAATTAAATGGTTCAGAACCAGGTGACGGATGGGCAAAAATACGAAATAGGTAGATCTCTCCTAATCTCCCTTTTCTCTACTTTCTCCTTGTATTTCAATCTTGTTACCTTCTCATCTCTGTCCTTTATTTATTTTGCTATCTGTCTCTCCTCGCTTGTCTATCTATTCCCACACTCTTTATTTCTTCGTTCTCTCACCGTTCTTTTATTGTTAAATCAAAAATATGAAGTTGTACAAGAATGGAAATATGTATGTGTGTATTAGGTACTCAAGTACCACACTATTGTACTTACTTCTAACAAAAATAAACCAAAACAAAAAAAAAAGAATTAAAGGACGTTCTTTTACGAATGCCCTTTAATTCTTACGCCATCTTGTGATGGCGGGAACGTCAGTACCTGTGATGGACTGGGCAATGTCTGTCTACGTGAGGCCTCAGGTCTGGACTCTTCTTCAGGGTAGTGGTGGAGGCAGATACGATAATGGCATCTGAGAGATGGGCATGTGGACAAACAATTGACAATAGACAATGGGTGCAGGAGCAGGCCATTCGGCCCTTCGAGCCAGCACCGCCATTCAATGGCGGCTGCAGTTCCTTGCTTCTCCAGAATTTCCAGTGGCCAATTGATCTACAAACCCGCGCATCTTTGGGACGTGGGAGGAATCCGGAGCAACTGGAAGAAACCCAGGAGGTCACAGGGAGAACGTGCAGACTCCACACAGATGTAAATTGTCCCTAGTGCGTAGGGAATGGATACATAAGTGGGATAACAAAGAGCTGGTGTTTAACCCGTGGTCAGGATCGAACCTGCGTCTCTGGAGCCGTGAGGCTGGGTCTCTGGCGCTGTGAGGCAGCATCCCTACCAGCTCTGCCACAGTGTCACCTCCAAATTTGATAGACAATAGATAATAGGTGCAGGAGTGGGCCATTCGGCCCTTCGAGCCATCACCGCCATTCAATGTGATCATGGCTGATCATCCCCAATCAGTACCCCGTTCCTGCCCTCTCCCCATATCCCCTGACCCCGCTATCTTTAAGAGCCCTATCTAGCTCTCTCTTGAAAGCATCCAGAGAACCTGCCTCCACCGCCCTCTGAGGCAGAGAATTCCACACTCACCCCTCTCTGTGAGAAAAAGTGTTTCCTCGTCTCCGTTCTAAATGGCTTACCCCTTATTCTTAAACTGAGGCCCCTGGTTCTGGACTCCCCCAACATCGGGAACATGTTTCCTGCCTCTAGCGTGTCCAAGCCCTTAACAATCTTATGCTGGGAATGGAGGGGTATGGATTATATGCAGGCAGATCCTGGCATTATTGACGATTTTTGATTAGTACGGGGTGTCAGAGGTTATGGGGAGAAGGCAGGAGAATGGGGTTAGGAGGGAGAGATAGACCAGCCATGATTGAATGGCGGAGTAGGCTTGATGGGCCGAATGGCCTAATTCTACTCCTATTCCGTATGTCCTTATGATTCTGTTCGGCACAGGCTTTGTGGGCCGAAGGGCCTGTTCTTGTGCTGTACTGTTCTATGCACATGAGCAGGGAACTAAATCATGAACTAGACCGCAGATGAGACCAGCAGACTAAAGTCGTTAAATGTGTAATATTTCAATTGTCGTGTGGGTGTGAAGGACCAGACTAATCTGCCCTCAGGCCAGCATCTGATTAGAAATTCAGATGGCTCTGTTTCTGTTTCTGGCATATTAATATCACTTCATTTCACACAAGACCCTGTGCTGATCTTCCAGAGCCCTCACTGTCCAGCTGAGCGTCTCAAGCAAGCTGTAGCGAAGCAAAGATGTAGAGCGTAAAGAACAGACTTTTTAAGTTGTCCGCCTTTTTCTAATGAGTTAAGGGCCTGTCCCACTTAGGTGTCCTTGGCAGGAAAATGAAGTCGCGCGCGAGGGTCCCGCGAAGGTCGCGCGCGACTTCATTCGACCGCACAGCCGTCTGGAGCGCGTGACGTCATTAGAAGATGGCCGGAGTAACTCAGCGGGCCCGGCAGCATCTCTGGAGAGAAGGAATGGGTGGGAGACTCTTCTTCAGTCTGAAAGAAGGGTCTCGACCCGAAATGTCACCCATTTCCTTCTCTCCAGAGATGCTGCCGGTCCCGCTGAGTTACTCCAGCATTTTGTGTCCATCTTCAATTTTCTTGGCCCCGCTCTGGGAGCAGGAGAGGGGAGCAGATCCGGACCGCAACGGCTGTGAGCCCCAGGCCGAGCTCGGCGATCGTTTGCCCGCTTCTGCTGCTGTTGGAGGTGAAACGTTGCGTCGCGCCAGGGTCTTGGGCCCGTCCCACTTTGGCCGTCAGTTCCGCGACATGCTGTGGGCGCGCATAGATTTCGTTCGCTACAAAAATTTCGGAGCCCCGCGTGATTTTGCGCACAACTACATACCCCTCCGCGCTTCTCAGTGGGACCGGCCCCGCGTATCCATACGATGCCCGTGCACCTCAACGCGACCACGAGATCACGTAATTTGCCTGCCAAGGACACGTAAGTGGGACAGGCCCTTTAGTACGGTGGCAATGAAATACGGTTGCTGGAACCTTGATCAAAACTGGAATTACTCAGAGGGTCAGGCAGCACCTGTGGAGGGATTGGGCAACAGTATGGATAGCTTGTGTAGGTAGGAACTGCAGATGCTCGTTCACACGAAAGATAGAGACAAAATGCTGGAGTAAGTCAGCGGGTCAGACACCTTTTCCCTACAATTAATTAACAATTTCTCTTCTGAGAAGCAAGGAGTGGGAAGAATTACGTCATGTTTTTCTGCACTCCTTACAACGCCACGTACGACAGTGATCGCAGCTTCTACTGAAGTGTGTGGATGGCCGTTGGCTCGCTGGGGAGCTCATCCGCCCTTTGACGGGTCTTGCTTTCGGTTCTGCTGGGGGTCCACAGCCCCCCTCCTCACCTGGCAAACCAGGTGGGGGAGACGGTTTAGTCGCCGACTATCCGGCCATGGAGCGGGTAGCGCGGGATTACATGGTACCCGTGGCGAGGGGAACTGCCCCCCCCCCCCCGATATGTATATGTATATGTACACAAATGCACAAATATGCAGCATTTTTTTCTCATTTATTATAGTGTTTACAGTGTACTATCTTTACATATTCTGTTGTGCTGCAGCAAGTAAGAATGTCATTCTTGGGACATATGACAATAAAACTCTGGCTACTATTGGAAAGCTTGTCCAATCCCCAGCACTAATCGCTCCACCACAAAAGGGCTTCAACATGTTGGTCTATAGATAGATGCAAAATGCTGGAGTAACTCAGCGGGACAGGCAGCATCCCTGGAGAGACAGAATGGGTGATGTTTCTTCAGACTGATGTCAGGGGAGTGGGAGGTAGATAGATAAGGTCTACTTCAAAATGGTCTTCTCAGTCACTTGTTTAAGAAGGAACAGCAGATGCTGGAAAATCGAAGGTGGACAAAAGTGCTGGAGAAACTCAGCGGGTGCGGCAGGATCTATGGAGCGAAGGGAATAGGCAACGTTTTTTCGGGTCGGAACCCCTCTTCAGTCTGAAGAAGGGTTTCGACTGGGGTGGAAGATTGCAACCTTCACGTGGTCAGCCCTGTTTCGACTAATGCAATCAACTCGACGTGCACAAACGGAAGATCAAATAGAACAAGTCGTCCAACAACTTTAGGCCGTGCACGCCACACGCAAGAAGAAGAGGAAGAAGGGTCTCGACCCGAAATGTCGCCTATTTCCTTCGCTCCATAGATGCTGCCTCACCCGCTGAGTTTCTCCAGCATTTTTGGCTACCTTCTCAGTCACTTGTTGAGAAGTCTATTTTAAGCAAATCAAATTCCGAGCCTTGCGATTTAATTTGACGTTTTAAATATGCAGGAATTTTTAAAAAGTCAAAGTTTGCCTTGAAGAAAATGCCTTTGAAGAGAATATTCTCCCTCTAAAGTTAAACTGCTTGGGGGTCGGTTTACTCGTAAATAAATGAATCATCTCTAGAAGGAAGAGTGAGGCGCTCAGTCGGGAATGATTGGATGCGACTGGGTTCCTGCCACCGACAGATTTCTAGGGCACCAAAGCAGGACTGCTCTCAGCTTCGACTACACTCATATGGCAGCATTTATGCCAAAAAACGACACAAAGTGCTGGAGTAACTCAGCGGGTCAGGCGGAGAAACTCAGCGGGTCATCGAGAATGAGGATAGATGCCGCTTTGGGTCAGAGCCCTGAGTTACTCCAGCACTCCAGTGTCTATATTTGGTAAACCAGCATCTGCAGTTCCTTGTGTCATCATTCGTGCCAAAGTGTTTCACAGCCAATGATATTTTATTGGGGTGAAATCACTCACGACAACTGCATGGACAATAGACAATAGGTGCAGGAGTAGGCCATTCGGCCCTTCGAGCCAAATTCAATGTGATCATGGCTGATCATCCACAATCAGTACCCCGTTCCTGCCTTCTCCTCATATCCCCTGACTCCGCTATTTTTAAGAGCCCTATTTAGCTCTCACTTGAAAGCATCCAGAGAACCTGCCTCCACCACCCTCTGAGACAGACTCACCGCTCTCTGTGAGAAAAAGTGTTTCCTCGTCTCCGTTCTAAATGGCTTACTCCTTATTCTTAAACTGTGGCCCCTGGTTCTGGACTCCCCCAACATCAGGAACATGTTTCCTGCCTCTAGCGCGTCCAAACCCTTAACAATCTTATACGTTTCAATGTGATCCCCTCTCATCCTTCTAAACTTCAGACTGTACAAGCACAGCCGCTCCATTCTCTCAGCATATGACAGTCCCGCCATCCCGGGAATTAACCTGGTAAACCTACGCTGCACTCCCTCAATAGCAGGAATGTCCTTCCTTCAAACTCACTGTGATCATGGCTGATCATCCACAACCAGTACCCCGTTCCTGCCTTCTCCCCATATCCCCTGACTCCGCTATCTTTCTTGGTTCTTGGTTCTTGGTTCCTTGGTCCTCCAAAATATTCCAACTGGAATGTAAACTGGAGGTGGTGAAGGGAGGGGTTTAGCCAGAGAGGGTTATTGGGAAGAAAGTGCCACTTTAAATTTAGTTGCATCTGGCTGGGCAACCGTGGCTTGGTGGATCTTTAAGAGCTCTATCCGGCTCTCTCTTGAAAGCATCCAGAGAATTCACCTCACAGTCGTAGCAGCAACTGGACCGACGACCTTCGACATAAAATTTGAAATAGAATCGTTACATAAAAACAAAGAAAAAACCGAGGTCAGCAACCTACGACAACTTCGACAGCACCTATGTCAGGAGAAGTCAAGTTAAGCTCATTGGCGTCAAACCCACTGTCTCCGAAAAATGTTTCAACATGTTGAAAATCCATCGGTAACCAGAAAGACGCCACGACTTTGGGCAACTGAGGAGACGATTCACGACCATACGGGCGACACAACCGGCGACCACGTGGCAACACAGTCTAGTCGCATGTAGTCACTTAAAAAATCACCCAAGTGGGACAGCCCCTTAAGGGTTCACTTCTACTGCCAGGAAAACACAGACAGATTTTATTTCAAGTTGCGTTCTGTCGGCCCGCTGATTTATCGCCTGGCGCGCTGAAACAATCATTAATATAACCGAGGGAACACGGGTAAGATGTCAGCGGTAACCTTATCTCCGTAACATCAAGTCAAACGCACGTTTAGACACACATTAGAAATTGACCTTAACATAAATAAAAGAACACTGAAGTAGACGAGAAGAGGAAGTTGTGGGTGGTTTGAGGAGGTTTGACATTTCGCTTCATCCCATTCAGTTGAACTGGTGTCACTGATCATTACGGCTGTACTCCAGACCCCACTGCTGCGTCAGACAGACGTTTACTTTAAATGACACCAAATGCTGGAGGAACTCAACAGGTCAGGTGGCATCTCTGAAGAATATGGATGAGACTGATGAGTCTGAATAAGGGTCCCGACCCAAAATGTTCCCTATCCATGTTCTTCTGAGATGCTGCCTGGCCCGTTGACTTACCCCATCATTTTGTGTGTATTTTTTTTGCAAACAAGCATCTGTAGTTTCTTGTTTCTCCAGAAGTTTAAGGGCCTGTCCCACCAGCATCCGACTCCATGCGATGAGCGCGATCAAACTAGAAGCGGGGGCCGCGCGGAGGTCGGGTGATCCCCTGTACAGGGCCGTTCCCACCAGCATGCGCCTGCATGCGGCAAGCGCGACCAAACCGGCAGCGAGGGCCGCGCGGAGGTCGGGTGAGTGGCGCAACGCGGCGCAAAGTGAGGCGAACCTGGAGCGAAGTCTTAAGGTAAGTTCGCCAGGACAGAGAGGGGCACACAGAGAGGGGCACACAGGCACACACACACAGAGGGCCATGGAGCCACACACAGAAAGGGCCACGGAGCCACACACACAGAGGGTCACGGAGGCACGACGTCGAGATGGCGTGTAATGCGTCCAGGCGACTGCGAGCCGACAAGCCGTTGCCGCGTGGAATTTTTGAACATAGTCAGTTTTTCGGAGCCCTGCGCGATGTCAGGACGAACTCCGCACAATTCCGGCGATCGAAGTGGGACCGGCCCCGCGACGCCGGACGGCTCAAGCGACCACGTTAGGTTGCGCTCATCGCATAGAGTTGCATGCTGGTAGGACAGGCCCTTTAGTTTAGTTTATAGATACAGGATGGAAACTGGTCTTTCTGCCCATTGAGTCATCATTCACACTAGTTCGATGTTAGCTCACTTTCTCTTCCTCTCCCAGTAAATTCCTCTACTGGCAATTTTACAGAGCCCAGCAAACCTATATAGAGTATAGGAGCAAGGAGGTTCTACTGCAGTTGTACAGGGTATTGGTGAGACCACACCTGGAGTATTGCGTACAGTTCTGGTCTCCAAATCTGAGGAAGGACATTATTGCCATAGAGGGAGTGCAGAGAAGGTTCACCAGACTGATTCCTGGGATGTCAGGACTGTCTTATGAAGAAAGACTGGATAGACTCGGTTTATACTCTCGAGAATTTAGGAGATTGAGAGGGGATTTTATAGAAACTTACAAAATTCTTAAGGGGTTGGACAGGCTAGATGCAGGAAGATTGTTCCCGATGTTGGGGAAGTCCAGGACAAGGGGTCACAGCTTAAGGGTAAGGGGGAAATCCTTTAAGACCGAGATGAGAAAGACTTTGTTCACACAGAGAGTGGCGAGTCTCTGGAACTCTCTGCCAAAGAGGGTAGTTGAGGCCAGTTCATTGGCTATATTTAAGAGGGAGTTAGATGTGGCCCTTCTGGCTAAAGGGATCAGGGGGTATGGAGAGAAGGCAGGTACGGGATACTGAGTTGGATGATCAGCCATGATCATATTGAATGGCGGTGCAGGCTCGAAGGGCCGAATGGCCTACTCCTGCACCTATTGTCTATGTTTCTATGTTTCTACATGTCTTTGGAACGTGGGAGGAAACCAGAATTTTAGTTTAGTTGAGAAATACAGCGACAGAAACAGGCCCTTCGGCCCACCGGGTCTGCACTGACCCCCGTACATTAGTACTATCCCACACACACACTAGGGGCAAGTTACAATTTACACACACCAGCCAATCTGTACGTCTTTGGAGGTGTGGGATGACACCGAAAATCTTGGAGAAAACCCACGCTGTCACGGGGAGAACGTGCAAACTCCGCACAGACAGCACCCGTAGTCAGGATCGAACCCAGGTCTCGGGTGCTGCAAGCGCTGTAAGGCAGTAACTCTACGGCTGCCCCACCGTGCAGCACTGAGCAACCGGAGGAAACTTGCGCAGTCAAAGGGAGAGTGTGTGCAAACTCCACACAGGCAGCACCCAAGGTCAGGATCGAACCTGGGTTTCTGGAGCTGTGAGGCAGCAGTGGCTCTACCAGCTGTGCCACAGTACTGCCCCTAGGGTCTTAGAGTTATACAGCACCCAAAGAGGCCCTTCAGCCCAACTCATCCATGCTGACCAAGATGTCTATCTGAGCTTGCCCCATTTTGTTGTGTTTGGCCAAGTTCAAGTTCACATTTATTGCCACATGTACCAATTAAGGTGCAGCCTACATCTTGTTCAGGAGAATAAGAAGTGACCTCCTTGAACCACGCAAAGTTCTTTTGGGCCAAATAGGGTAAATGCAAGGAGCATATTTCTAAACTAAAAATGGGTCAAACATTGGCAAATGGGACTAGCTGAGGGAGACATGTTGGTCCCCATGGGAGTCTAGAGGCAAGGGTTACAATCTCAAAATAAGGGGGCATTTTGGACTGGGGTGAGGAGGAATGTCTTCAACCAGAGGATGGTGAGACTTTGCAACTCTCTACCAAAGAGGGACAGAGATATTCACCGGGTATATTCAATTAGAGAGGAGGTCGTGAGGAAGGGTTTCTGCCCGAAACGTCGCCTATTTCCTTCGCTCCATAGATGCTGCTGCACCCGCTGAGTTTCTCCAGCATTTTGGGCACCTTCAAGGCAGAGATGATGGGTTGAGTTTAGTTTAAGGACAAGCACGTCTGAAACGTTACATCTCGAAGATATGAGATTCGTCCTGGCAGGAAAATCAGAGCAATTCTTAAAGATATGGTCTGCTTTCATCGATTTATTACACGTATAATATGGTGCAACACAACTCTGTAAATTAACTGTTTCTGAACTGGGTGAGGGGTGTGGAAAGATATGAAGTCGGTATATCCCCTTTTTGTTTTGTATTTTGTCTTCCTGGTCTTTTTTTTTTTCTTTTTTCCCTTTTTTTTTAAACACAACTTCATGGGTTCCTTCTCTCTACCTTCGCACAAACGTTCAATTGTCAACTCCTGGAGGTTTAAACTCACACATCACTACTTTCCAAATGCCCCCCTGTCCCACTTAGGAAAGCTGAACGGAGACCTCTGGAGACTTTGCGCCCCACCCAAGGTTTCCGTGCGGTTCCCGGAGGTTTTCGTCAGTCCCCCTAATGGTCGAAAGTGGTTTCCGTTTTAAAAATCGTTAATTTTTTAGTCGAAGCCGGTTGCGATGCTAGTTGAAGGTGGTTGCCGGAGGACAGAAACCTCCGGGAACCGCACGGAAACCTTGGGTGGGGCGCAAAGTCTCCAGAGGTTTCCGTTCAGGTTTCCTAAGTGGGACAGGGGCTTTACTCTTTTCTTTTCTCCCCTTCTCTTTCGTCTTTTTATTTTTCTATTATTATTAAATTTAAAACAAGAAGTTGCACACAAAATGTATTATGTAATACGTTACGGTTTATACTACTGTACCTTTCTTCCAATAAAAAAATATATTTTTAAAGTTTAGTTTAAGGTTCAGTGTAGTTTATTGTCACGTGTACCGAGGTACAGGGAAGAGCCTTTGTTCCGTGCTAACCAGTCAGCAGAAAGCCAATACATGATTACAATCGATCCATCTACAGTGTATAGGTATACTCTGTAAGGGAATAACGTTTAGTGCAAGGTAAAGCCAGCAAAGACCGGTCAAGGATAGTCCGAGGGTCATCGAAGAGGTAGATAGTAGTTCAGCACCGCTCTCTGGTTGTGGTAGGATGATTCAGTTGCCTGATAACAGCTGGGAAGAAACTGTCCCCGAATCTGGAGATGTGTGCGTTTTCACTTTTCTTAACAGGATCTTGGATATTAAGGGAATTTTGGGGATAGGGTAGGAGTAGGAATATCCGTGGAAATAAAAGATCAGCCATATTCCTCACGCTGCCTTGGCAAGTCCAGCAGTATAATCAAGGACGAGTTGCACCCTGGCCACTCCCTCTCCCTCTCCTCTCCTCTCCCAAAACGCACACACCTCCAGCTTCAGGGACTGATTCTTCCCAGCTGTTAACAGGCAACTGAATCATCCTACCACAACCAGAGAGCAGTGCTGAAGGACTATCTACCTCATTGGTGGCCCTCGGACTATCCTTGACCGGACTTTGTGTTAAAGAAGGAACTGCAGATGCTGGAGAATCGAGGGTTACACAAAAAGCTGGAGTAACTCAGCGGGTGCAGCAGCATCTAAGGAGCGAAGGAGATGGGCGACGTTTCGGGTCATGTTGAGGTGGTGGTTGTGTTCTCATGTAGGTTTCTGTCTGATATCTGGAGTTGGTGCAGAGGATTCTTCCCATCAATTAAAAATAAAAGTGTTATTAGTGTTTAAAAAATGTTGAGAATCTCTCTCCTGTCATGAAGGCCACACCTTTTCCGGTGGGAGGGGGGGGGTTATTATATCCGGAAGTGTGGGTGTGGCTCAGTCTCTGCACGATGGGGGAGGGAGAGTACACGACTCTGTCTGAGCTGTGAATAAACTGAACACACTGAATGTCTACTGAACTGTGTGTTTGGTGTTTTGTGTGGTTTTATGGTGGTTTCACCCTGCTTGAAATGGTATGAAACTGCATTTGAATGTGGTGGCCTTGCACCCTGCATGAAATGGTATGAAACTGCATTTGAATGTGGTGGCGTTGCACCCTGCATGAAATGGTATGAAGCTGCATTTGAATGTGGTGGCGTTGCACCCTGCATGAAATGGTATGAAGCTGCATTTGAATGTGGTGGCCTTGCACCCTGCATGAAATGGTATGAAACTGCACTTGAATTTGGCGGCCTTGCACCCTGCTTGAAGTGGTATGAAACGGCACTTGAATTTGGTGGCCTTGCACCCTGCTTGAAATGGAATTTCAAGGAATAGCCATGAGTCAACTGCTAGCCCACCAGCCGTGAGTGAGTGAGCTGCCAGCACATCAGGCTTGAGAGACTGAGCTGCCACCCCAAGAACCCATATCAGCACTCCTGAAAGCCCCCCCCCCCCCACACGCCACCAATATTGGAATTGGTGGAGAGGTGGAATATTGCGTTGTGTGAACATGGGACCCAACGGGTCCTACTTAGTCTAGTAGTTTTATATGTTTCTATAAGACCCCCCTCATCCTTTTAAACCAGTGAATGCAAGCCTAATCTTTTCAATCTTTCCTCATATGACAGTCTCGCTACCCTAGGGATCAATCTCATTGCTTCCTTTTGTCAAAGTAGGGCAGTAAACAGGTCTTGCCTGATGGCAAAGCAGGCAAGAAGGGCTGAATGGCCTACGCCTGATGTACTAATGCCCCAATTCACTAGTTTGATCATCTATCCTTCAAACGGGATCTGCGACCGGACATGGCTGTGTGAAACTTCGGGACGGGAGCAAGAAACCTTTCAAGTGCCCTCGACGTTAAAAAAAAAAGAGCCAATCTTCACACTAACTCTTTGAAGGGAGTCCTTTGATCTTCCGCCTTTGATTTTAGAAGTTTTTTTAATCGGTTATTTATGTCACCCGTTTCAAACAGATTTTTAATTTCTCTCCCTGAAATTGCAATGAAATAAAAAATCACTCTGACAGGAATACCAAATATGAATGTGACCTCAGGAAAAACGACTACATATTTTAATCTTCACACATCCTCATCCCCTTCCAGGCTTGTTTAGTTGACGTTTCCCAAAGTCTGTCTCCTATTCACTTTAACATTTGTTCTTTTTCATTCACTCCTTAGATTTAAATTTATTATTGTCACATGTACCGAGGTGCAGTGCATGTTATCCAATCAGAGAGTTGTGAGTCTGTGGAATTCTCACAGAGAATTGTGAGTCTGTGGAATTCTCACAGAGAGTTGTGTGTCTGAGGAATTCCCTCCCTCAGAGGGCGGTGGAGGCCACTTCTCTGGATACTGTCAAGAGAGAGCTAGATAGGGCTCTTAAAAATAGCGGAGTCAGGGGATATGGGGAGAAGGCAGGAACGGGGTACTGATTGTGGACGATCAGCCATGATCACATTGAATGGTGGTGATGGCTCGAAGGGCCGAATGGACTACTCCTGCACCTATTATCCATTGTCTATCAAATCTGGAGATGACACTGTGGCAGAGCTGGTAGGGATGCTGCCTCACAGCGCCAGAGACCCAGCCTCACGGCTCCAGAGACGCAGGTTCGATCCTGACCACGGGTTAAACACCAGCTCTATGTTATCCCACTTATGTATCCATTCCCTACGCCCTAGGGACAATTTACATCTGTGTGGAGTCTGCACGTTCTCCCTGTGACCTCCTGGGGTTCTTCCCGTTGCTCCCACGTCCCAAAGATGTGCAGGTTTGTAGATAGATTAGCCACTGGAAATTCCCCCTTATGCGTAGGGAATGGATGAAAAAGTGGGGCAACATGCAACCCGGTTAATTCCCGGGATGGCGGGACTGGCATATGACGAAAGAATAGATCGACTGGGTTTGTATTCACTGGAATTTAGAAGGGCTGGACAGGCTAGGTGCAGGAAAAATGTTCCCGATGTTGGGGGAGTCCAGAACCAGGGCGTCACAGTTTAAGAATAAGGTGTCGGCCATTTAGGACTGAGATGAGGAAAAACGTTTTCACCCAGTTGTGAATCTGTGGAATTCTCTGCCACAGAGGGCAGTGGAGGCCAATTCAAGTCAAGTCAAGAGAGTTTAGTGCCATGTGTCCCAGATAGGACAATGACATTCTTGCTTGCTGCAGCACAACAGAATATTTTTGGCATAAATACAGATCAGATCAGTGTGTCCATATACCATAGAATATATATATACACACATAAATAAACAGATAAAATGCAATAGGCTGTTATAGTTCAGAATTTGTTTGAAGTTGTGTTTAATAGCCTGATGGCTGTGGGGAAGTAGCTATTCCTGAACCTGGTGTTGCAGTCTTCAGGCTCCTGTACCTTCTGACTGAAGGCAGCAGAGAGATGAGTGTGTGGCCAGGATGGTGTGGGTCCTTGATGATGCTGCCAGCCTTTTTGAGGCAGCGACTGCGATAGATCCCCTCGATGGAAGGAAGGTCAGAGCCGATGATGGACTGGGCAGTGTTTACAACATCTTGTAGTCTTTTCCGCTCCTGGACGCTCAAGTTGCTGAACCAAGCCACGATGCAACCGGTCAGCATGCTCTCTACTGTGCACCTGTAGAAGTTAGAGAGAGTCCTCCTTGACATACCGACTCTCCGTA